>JAMYCR010000001.1:26150881-26750881 GCA_028830335.1 Eucera pruinosa | reverse complement strand
CAATCTATTTCTGATCGAATCTACCAAAACGTTTGCACGCGCCCACTATATTTTATTAACAAAGATAATAAAAATTGCAATATTGTGACACGAAGAAGTAAAATTTACAGGATCGTAAATTCATTCCTGGATAACACTTGTGCTATAAGGTCAATAAATCGCCATTCATAAAAACCTACTAAATTGATCGTTTATGGCGAAAACTTGATTCGCTTACGAGAAGAATAAACTGAGGCTGAACATTTCTACTATTGAAGTGTACATATTATGCATGAAATTAAAGAACCGAAGGTGGGATCGTTGTTCGTGGAAACGTCGCTCAAAGAACGAGCACATCGTTGAAATAGGCGACTCCGTCGAAATTACCGTAATTGATTTTTAGTCGTAATTAATACGTAGTCATCGTGCAGTCGTCAAGTCATCGATCTGAGTCATCGCGGGCGTAAAAATGATGGGAACGAGTCTGACGCAGAGGGATAGGCCACGGTGTCATCGCGATCGGCTTTCGTTTATTATTTTGCATTCGTGTCGATCGATCGAAAGCTGGTGATCGATTCGAAATTCGGGGGAAGTCCGGGTATTGTTCGTCGGCGACGCACCAAGAACCTTCATGAATCCCGACGCGACGGCGTTACCAAGAAAAACCGACACGCACCGCGTAGTTTATCGTTCATGGAATTATTGACGTTTCGTCGATATAATTGATGTTTGCGAATCGACCTCGTTGCTCGAACGGCAGGTTGTCGACCTTCGACGATCGATGGAAACTTTGCCGTTTTTTCAGCAGGTGTTTTCAAGAAATTGCTTATCAATCCAGGAAAGGATGTTAACGACACATTTTTACAGAATATATTTCAATCAAGAGCAATATTTCATATTCGCGAAGATTGAAAGGCGTGATCAAAAAGTTCAGGGACTTTTGTCATAAATTAACCCATTAACTACGAGTATATTTTAAGAAGTTGTACCCGCCAAGCGCAAAAACTGACAAAACTAATAATATATGTTGATAAACGAATTCAATTCAACATATAAACTTCCACGAACTTTCAGATATCTGTATTCATCTCAGACATCATCAAGTATATTCATATAGTAATAATTAAAGTTGACAACAATTTTAAAATCTCTTATTTACGACACCTGTGTTTCATGAAAGTTTCGCTTTGTTGCCTATTCGCGACGCCTGCAGTTAAATCGTTAAAATAGACTCCTTTTGCAGGTATGCACTGCTGGAAGAATTTTTTTAATTTTCGAACGCATCTTCATAAGCTTATTTCGGAATTACTTTCAGCACATTTTTCGATCTGGCGATTATTTCTTCTTGCGTCTCGAAACGTTTCCTTTTCAATGGCCGTTTTTGACGTGGAAAATAAACAAAATTTGTTGGTGATAAAGCAACATTTTGCAATATTCTAATGGTCCCCGATGCACTTTTTCCGAGTTTAAAACGAAACATGATGCACACTCGTGAAAATCAGGCATCACTAAAAATCTAAGAAGCAAAAATTCTCAATGCTTAGTAATTAGCAACTACTCGTGAACTATTCAACTGATTGTTTCGATATTTGGAATACACTTAGCAAAATGATGAAGAATGATAACTTCAAAATCCCGTATATTTACGTCGCTTCTAACGTTACCTGATGCAAAAGTTCCCGAAACTTTTTGATTACACCGTGTGTAATATTAATAACGGTATCAGTTCGAAATCGCAATAAAATTAGTGTTCTCCTGTCTATTATTGCTAGACTGCGGACACAGTTTATTAATGCAAATCTTTTATACAAATTCATGTCTTTATAAATACAATTAAAAAAAATTAAATCTAAATAGAAATTTATATCACACTCCGAATATTCTAACGCGTATTTTACTTTGTATACATTGTAACACTGATTATGCAAACTAATACGTAGACAAATCTGTTCGGATAATCGGCCTGGAAAAACCAAATTTGCGAAAGTTTTATGAGGTAAAACAATTTTCAAATATGGATGTTTATTACGTGAAAGAGTACATACACTCTCGCTAAAAATGTTTAAGATTGTCGTTAGATTCTCCATAAACCCGGAAACAATTATGCAACGATCAGAAGATCCGAATGAGTAATATACAGCTGTTCCTCGACATACGCAGGAGTTTCCGACACCGACGTATCTCGTAATTGAAAATCCGCACAATTTTGAGACTTTCCTTCCCACTCCTACCACAAATTTATAATACATACATAGTTACATGCAGTTGTCCGAAAACGTTAATTATACGTTGTATTATACAGGTATATACTAAAATGTAGTACAAATATGTACATATGTATGTATATAATATTAGAACAAAATATATCTGGTAACAAAGGAAAAGTGTTATTCAAGAACTCTGAGAACTTTACTATTGCCGCACACTGATTATACGTATCGGAAGGTTTTTCAAAATTTCGCCTAAACCTAGAATCTTTTCCATTCGTTAAATATTATAAACTATTAATCTGAATATTTTATATATTTTTGTATATGACGGTGTATCCTCCACCGTTCAAACATTTAAATTTCCTATAAATGCGTAAAAATTCGCAGTGTATCAGAAGAATTTATTATATATTATGTACATTTTACCAACGTATATTATGATTTTTGTAATTCTCCAAACTCGCGGCTTCTTTAAGGATCATAAAAACCCGCGTACAATTGAAACCACGTATGTACGTACATACTTACAGGAACATCTGTATATTGTAGTTCACAAGGGAAGAGCACGGGTGTAGAAATTAATTTTTAAACGATAGTAAGTAACCATTATAGTAAGAAAGCTCTACAGGGTTTCCATTAAATCGATCTTCGTTTCCGAGATGCATTTGCTTAAAGTTTTGTACCATTCAATAGTACCTAGCAGTTGAACTATGTAAAATGTCTTTTAACAACAAGGAAGTGTAGCTATTATTTCTTATCACATTAATGTTTATTTCAAATTTTCATAGTACAACTTTATTTTCTTTCGTGCAATATTAATGTTAAGGTCGAAAGTGCATTTTTAGTGCATGTTCAGTAATATATCTTTATCGCGTCTGTCGGTACTTTTTTTTTGTATACAAATACGCAAAAACGTCCGCAGACGCGATAAATGTATAATACAACATTAATATTAAATAAAAAAAAATGTGATTGTACTGAAATAATTTGAAATAAACGTTACTATATTAATACAAATGTGCCGGTGATTATACAGGTAGTGTAAGTAAAAAATGAAAGAAAAAAGAAAAACTGAAATTATCGCTTATTTTATATTAAATTTATTTGGTTGACTGGTAAAAAAACTTTAAGCAAATATATGTATCTCGGAAACGAAGAGCTATTAAATGGAAAGCCCTTAAGGTTTCTTTATACTACGTGTGAACTACAATGTTTACTTACTGTCGTTTAAAACTCGATTTTCGCACCCGTGTCCTCCCCTTGTTAGTAATAATTTTACTAGAAGGTAAATATATAGTTCCATGTTTATAATTTATCATATGCATTAAAAATGGTGACTAGCGTAAGTCTTTTGCGCGAGGATGTACCCAATAAAAGGAATATATTATAAAAAATAAATTAATCGTGTTTAGCTATTGCCAAACATTGAATTCCTTTAAAAAAAAAGGATACGGATTCTTAAATGTGAACATTGTGTACACAGTTTAAATATGTGACCGATTCTCTGTTGGGATAATCAGTCGTTCAGATAACCGATATTCAGATAAACAACGTCCTATTGTATTATGTATATTTTTGTACTGTGCATTTGATTAGAAATATCCCATAAATGTATGATCATTCGTAGTTTACTTATTATAAGAACAAGTGCATAAATAACGAAACAAAGAACCTTTACAGCAGAAATGACAATAACCAGCTTTTGAAGGGAGATCATAGATGCTTAGGGAGACGAGACGAGTGGGGAAGACGACAGATGATGAAAATATACATCACTCGTTGACACTTTGAATCTAGGCTACCAGAGTCACTCGTTGGGACATGTGACTGAATATCGTGACATGGTTTGCGATCCATGCGACGGCCGCGCGAGCAACGGATGGAACCGACCGGAACAATTTTAATGAAGATGATTTTCGTCGCCAGGAAGCGCCGCAGTTGAAAAGTCAATCTAGGAACTGTTTTAGTTTCGTTTTCCTTCCAGTTCACCGACTGCTTTCTTTCGTTAAAACGCAAACATTTACGCTAGATGTCCTAATTACTGTCAATATCCCTATAACCAACACTTTAATTCTTTTATTTAATAATAATGTACGACGAATAGTATGTAAACAAATTTTGATAAAAAAATTTGAACTTCGGTTTATGTAGCAACGCATACACATTGTATATTCGTCTACACTGAATATCTCAAGCGAAATATTGGGAGGTAAATGTACTGTTGAACGTTAAAACGTGACCAATGTAATTAGAGTGTTGCACATGTCATAATTACAATTACTATATATCATATATTTATTACACAAACTGACGTGCCAATATATGTAAAAAGTGTTTGTATTTAAATGACAACTTTTCAAGTGGCAGTAACAAGGACATTGGACTTTGTTGTAGATTTTCAATTACGTGGTAATTAATACATTACATTCAACATGTAAAAAAATGTTCATAAATAAAAGCGCGGTTGAACAATATTATGCTCCAAACTGGAACGATGTTCAGGTTAAATAGTTTCTAAAATAGTTAAACAAAGTTACGCGCGAATCTTAAAGTGACATACGCGGTACATCTACCCTATTTCACAAAGATCACAACATGTGAACTGGAAAGTTTTGCTGCAATTTTTCGTAATACTTGAAGCACTTTCGTAATAAATACTTTTTAAGTAAAATTGCCGAATATATTAACAGAAGCCTTCTTCGCTAATTGAAACTTTGTTGCATTGTCTTTGTATGCCTACAAAGTTACACACATTAGTTTGCAATTCAAACTTCATACGGGAGAACACACAGAGCATTGAAAAGTCGCTTAAATTATGCATATATAGTTATGCTTATAGTAGAAAGTTGCGCATTTAAAGATTAAATCAGCGAATATCTTTTTCATAACTTAAATTTTAATAACATTAGACAAATCAATGGCTAAATAAATATGCGGCAACAGGTATCGGCGAAAGTGATCAAATTCTATTGCAAATATGCATAATTTTGTGATACTATATCGTATTTGAAAATACATCAGAAAATGCTGAGAGCAATATAGGATCGAAATACTAATTATTAATAGCGATAGTAGAAAAAAAAGACCAAGAATTGACGATCACGTGATACGCACAGGTTTACACATTAAGGGGTTAAACTAATCAAAATGTATTAGGAATACTAATGAATAATTCACTTCCTTTCCCAAATTCAGCATTTATTTCTAACCTAATGAAGTACCTATTTGACTGTTATTTACAATCTCTTTAATACAATCGATGCATAGTCACACTTTCGTGTCTAAGCATATACTGAATTTGAACTATATTTTTAACATGTTCGGACAAAAACGGTGAATTACTTATTAGTATACCTAATAACCATTCGCGATGTTATCATTTTACAAGAACATAACAATTTCTTTGTGGTCCGGTTAGAAATTCTAATATTAGTAATAAGGATACAGCGGGCTCGCAATACGAAAACCAAGAAGGAGATTGCCTATTCACCACCGTAACTAAACAGCAGCAAACGAAGAAACAGTTTCAGTGAACGTCAATTTAAAATCGAATCAATCCACCAATGATCAGATACACGTATGTACTCGTATAAGGGGATCAAACTCTTATCCTCGATTATCCTCGGTATCAGGGGAACGCAAAATAGAAAATTTCTGCTACGTGGTCAACCTAATAATCTTGAACTGTTTAAAGAAGAGACTTTTCTGCCGTTTGGTTACGCCAATTCCACGTAATAACAGTGAAATATTGAATCCGAGCGTAAACTGCAATTTAATCGACTCTCGGCACGAATGTCTGCAGGACACGGGGAGCGAAATCTCCTTGGCTCGCTTCGAGGGTCTACGTAAACGAGAAAATTCTCGAAGAAGGGAAATGCCGTGGGGTCCCCAGGGGTACAGACGCATCGACCCTGCTTCTTCTCGTCGATTCTTTCCTTCTTTCTCACTCTAGTAACAGCCACAGAGGATCAACGATAGTGATTGGCGATTACGTTAACCAAACACCGCGGTACACGCCCCTGCAATTTGCCTGGGGATCATCTTCCCCTAATCGCCGCGCTAATAACAGGATTACCGAGGCCTGACCGCGGAATCGTATACTTATCCCTAATTCGCTGTATCGTTATTAATATATATAATACAATTGAGAACGTCGTCCCGCGGATGCGATAAGATGACTACATGGTTGGGGCACGTGCGAAAACACCGAAATGCCGCCATTTCTTTGCCAATCCCTTCGACCACGTCCCTGTTGCAATTTCGGATCAATGAAGGGGCGAAAAATTACGCTCCTCCTGTCCATTAATTGATTTTTGCTGTTCTTTAGGTATGCAATTTATGATTAATTGCTTCTATTGTGTTTTCATTTACGTGCCCTTTCTTCAAATTAAGCGTTGTATAAATTAGTGGTTTGTCCGTGGTATTAATTTTTTATGGTTACACGGATTTAATTTCTGTTCATTCGTTTAGTCTGCGAGACTTGATATATGGCAACGAATTCATCTTTTTGGCGTTTCATAAATACGGGTTCTTTTGGTTCTCTAGAAAATATAATTTCTGGTTGGTTCTTTTGCTTCCGACTTTTCTATTGGATGCTTGTCTTTTTATTACTCTTTGCAACTGTTAATCATACAATTTATGTATCTCTAGCTTGACATATCTGTTAATTCCTTCATTTTTCATTCTACGTATGCTAATGTTTATTAAAACTATTAGGTATTCCGGTTAGTTTTGAGGAATTTTTTGCAAAAAATGCATGTTCATTTTAGAGAGTCGTTAAATTATATTTGATTTAAAATATTTTCCATCACTAGCTATAACTTTTTCCAATTTTTCTGGCAAGAAATTAATTCCGCGATAAAAAAAATGTTAATTCTTTGATGCGGTCTACTTATAAAGCCATTTTCTTAACACCGAAAGCAGTCCACTTCACGTGTTTTAAGTCAGAATAAGTTTCTAAAATGAATTGGTGGGCTTCAGCAACTATTTTCTTCGAATCAAAGCAATAAAGTAATAAATAAATGCTCTTTATCGGATTCCATTTTTAATCACACTAAAAAGTGTGGCTTTGTTTACTAATGAAGAGTACACGTGTCGTACAATTGGTAAAAATAAGTTGAAACTGTGAAACGTCATGCCAACATTCAATGTATCACTAATAGATTTCTAGTTACAATGATTTATAGTGAGCCCTCAAAATTAACTAGAACACCTAATAATTTTTGTAATTTTCTTTCCAAAGGTTATTTTATGAAGTATTAAGTTGTTCACGTTAAAAAAGATCTACGCGCTATACGCTCCAAACTTATGTAAAATTAAATATAAGTAGTTCATCACCGTGACACTCATTGTAACTTTAGCGTTAAAACTGCCGGCGGCCGACGAAAGTTTCTATGGGAAATGTGCGCCAGGTTAAGGGATAATGATTGGGAAATACAATTAAAAAATATAAAGTACTTACGTGTAATGAGAATAGGAGGGGCTGGCCTGGTCGATGTGCGTAGCTGTTGACAAGCCTTGCACAATGGTAGCCGAGGGATCCCTAGCTGGTGAAGAATTTTGGGCTCCCGGTACAGCGTGATGGTAACGCTGGCACATTTCGGCCAAATTCCACCCATGGGCATCCATATATTAACACTGCTTCGATTTTCTTTGGCGTACCATCCATTTCACACGCGTTGTAACACTGTGTCCTCTTTTTGTTCCTCCGTTTCTTACTTTTATACTATATACGAACCCGATTCACTTCCTCGTCTCCATCGAATCGAAGCAACGAAAACCGTAATAAAAATCACTCGCGTAACTATAGTCCTTTTTGAGCTTCGAAACATCAAACATTGCACTCGAATCTTGATGCTTGACGACGAATAGGATGAAAAATCTGTAGATTGCGATTCTTCCTGTTCTTCTTTACGTACAAGAATGCTGGTAACAAAAGAAAATCTACTGTTAGTGGATATATTGAATTTCAACAACTAGAATGATTCATGATCGAACGCGAAAATCGAAAAGAACGATATAAATTAACACTTTGCACTCCATTGGCTCCGCTACGGAGACGTTCACGATATATTAGGTGTATCAATAATAATTAATCCACTATTCTTTTAATATGAGTGTAGTTTACATTCAACTTATTATTCCACTCCTTTTTTTGCTTATTAGGTTTAATTTGTAGCTTTATTAGGAACATAAGATGATTGATTTTAGTCTTAAGAACCAGTCGATATTATAGTGGCGGTAATATAAAATCAGAAATAAGCGATTTATTTGTGAGTACAACTAATACTTTATAACTCTGGTGCTTCGATCATTTTTGGGTGCAAATTATTATTCGGTTCTTTTTCTGCCAACAAAAATAGGTATCCCGAAAATGTTGAATGAAAGGGTAAATTAATTTGATTTTCGATGATATAAGGAGAATTTAATATATGGTAATGCAAGCCATTATAACTCTGAGGCTACTAACAGTAACATTGAACAATTGTCAAAATGTAATATTCACATTTTGTTTGCATTGCAATGAAGCAGATTTGTCAAAGAAATAAAAATAGATTGATAGGCATTTGCAATATTTTTCTTTTAAAACAAAACTTTTCTTTAACATGGTATCAGTAAGTAATATGAAAAAAATGTTCGGAGCGCAAAGGGTTAAAGAAATATCGATCAGACATTCAGTATAGAAATATTGGGAACAGAACAAAGTCTTCTATCGTGTTTAACCCTTCCTCGGATTATGAGGTCTACAGAGGTCCCACAACAAATTCAAACTCACCACGTTTCGATGTATGTTAATATAGTTATTGAACAAATTATTTAATTCTGTATTATTTCACGAATTTTTTAATACTGCTACGCATTTAGTTTGCACTTATTTGCACATGATGATAACATTGAAGAGAAAAGTAAATTATGAATTAAATTTGGAAATCCGCAGAAAGATTCATTCTATAAAAGTTACGGTTAATCGAATTGAAAAGGTCGAAAAGTACGGTAGCAAACTAACGACAAAATTTTCAAACAAAACGAAATCCTCTGTTGAGCCGCGTTCACGTTAGGTAACTTTTGATCGGCCGGTTGTAGTGGCAACGTTTCTAGTCTTGTGGTCGTCCGTCAACTGGGATCTGTCGCTGTTTACATGATTGACTGCGGTTCAAACCACTAATCGTAAGTCGTTCGACCAAAAATAAATGAATGGTTAACTCGTTGTTGAATGATCAAAAATAGTTTCAGCTTAATTGAAACATTATGTTTACATAATCAACTTTGAACGACTTGAGGTCACTCTACTCTGCCGTTCAAAAAGTTGCCGAATATAAATCCGGTTTTAGTATGTTAAATTCTATGTACATAAATCTTGATTGATCGAATCGAGAAAGTCGAAAAAAGAGATAATAAAAATTAAATAAGGAACGACGGAACTTCCAATTCAGGTAGTAACGTCAAACTCAATGACCAAAAAGACTGAATGAGCGAAGTGAACAATTGGAATACGTTAAGCCAATATTTTTCGACATCTTTTAAGGTATTTTATTTTTCACACTTAGGATTTGTAACAATAAAATTCGAAAAAATGTCTGTCACCATGTCTGTAGTATGCTAATTTTTTTTCAGGATTTTTACTTGCCATTAAATAAAGGAAACTGGCTAAAAATTGCTAGTTCATTTTTTCCCTGTTACTACCCCCCAGATCGAAATAGATAGCTGAAACTTTGTGTAAAATGTTTCCTTTGAAGATACTATCAAATGTTATAACGAAAGTCTAATTTGCTTTAACGACATTTTTGACCCTCTTATTCGGCTAAACCCTTAAAACTCGATCATTTGAATTTGTTTGTTGTTATTAGTGACACTTTTTGATATGCCAGAGCACACTGTGGTCGTTTCTTAACTCGCTAAACGTCTTTGTTTCCTGAGTTTAACAGTAAAAGACTAAAATATCCTACGAATATCACAAATTTCGTAAAAATAATCGAGCCGAAAATATCGAAAAGGATGATAAAGGTTACAGAAATAACGGTAGAATCATGTAATACAAAGAACAGATTCCAATGTTCATTAGATAATGTTTGAACTAATCACGATTTAAAGGGCAGGTTAATGAAAGTGTCTGGTTAATTTCAGCGGCGATGAGTTGGTAATATGGTTCGACTAATAGACGGGTTGAAAACGCGATACGAGATAACCATCGGTATCGGCGGCTACGATATCGATCGGCTTCTATTCGTGAAACAACGATCGAGCTTTAATCACTACCGTGCGGCAAATCAACCGAACAGCTATAATCGCTATCGATATTATGGTCCATCAAATCAGAGGTATCGTCGAATTGCACACCTAATCCAATATAGGAAAGAGAATAACAAGGCCAGAGATCGATCCAATTTCTTCCTACTAATATTTTTTACGCGATCGTGTTCTTCCGGATTCACTATACCGTACAGGGTGTTCCAATTCTATGGGTACGAAATAAGCAGAACGTAAAATCGTCTGATGCTTTAATGTTGCAATATCGCTTTCTGATCGTTCTAAAGTTATTTAAATTTCTACGAAAATGGCATTAAGAAGTTTTCAGAATGTTGAGATAGAATCATATTGTAGAAAAAATTGGCCACTTGTGCAATTGATTAAATAAAGTAATGACACTTGACTGAATGACACAATTGATGAAATGAATTCGTAAATTAATTCGAAAACCTTACCCATTAAAATTTAACAACTAGAATTACCAAGGTCATCAAAAGGACGGATCACTAATTTACCGTAAAAAAAGGATATAAATTTGTAGCCGCACATTTTTTAGAGTCCTCGATTTTCTGTACAAACTACGAATAATAAGTAATTTAAGTTGCATCAGGTGCAGGTAATCCCCGCATAACACGAGTGTTAGGTTTCTAAATACTATATTATATGAATCTGTGTTATACAAAACAAAGAACAAACATAAACGAGGGGGCTAGGTTCCAAAAATTAAAACAACTTACGAGACAAAATTGTAACCTGTGTATAACGTAACAAAGAACAAAAAGAAACGGTTAAAGTTTTAAAATGTATTTAATATTCTACGAACAAAATGGAATTGAAATTCTAATAAATTTTTAAATTTTGCAGGCAAATCTGATACGACATACATACATAATTGAATGAAAAATTCCAAATGAGTTATCTTTTGCTCTTAAAAGTTCTTATCACGTTCTGTGTTGTAGGTAGAGGGATTCCCCCAATTTGTTCGGGGATTTCCCCAATTCTTGAACAGTGTTAGAGTGAAACCGTATCATAGAAATGCCGTGTTATGTGGGGGTTACCTGTATTTCTTTCAATCGTCTGCCATTCTTACTTTTTTCGTACAAATAAGTATATTTTAGCCGCCGGTGGCTCTAGTGTTAAGTATTGTCCTCAAACTGTGACAGTAATAGTTTTAAATAAACGACATATATTCCACATAATTTTACATAAATTAGTTAAATGCTAAATACGATCTCAAAAAGCGATTGCACTCAAGATGCCTACTGAATTTCATCACAAATGGAACCGAACAAATTTATCCGCTGAATATTAATTTATCGATAAGTATGAAAATATGTGTATTTCTATCAACGAGATAAGGTCGATTAAGTGATTCTCGACTGTCTTCCTACATACCTGTCTCGTAATCAATCACCAATGACAAACGCGTTCGGTTTACATAAAACACGCACGTTCCCGCTATATTCGAATAATTATTTATTTCCTCATTGTCCCCGGCTGACGAACGATCCAATTACCCAGAAAATGGGCCGCCAATAATTTTCGGTACTCCACGACACGCAGTAAGTGGTACGACACAGGGAGCCCCGTTCGATCGTGTTTTAAACTTATAATTTCCTCCAGAAATTAATCGTCGACTACTGGGTTGGGCTGGCGAGCGTTTCCTTCGTGGCTTAAGCGATTGGGTGTTAATCACGCCGGTGACCACGATATATATATCGTAAACCAACCAATCGCCAATAAATTACCAACGAGTTATCTGAACGAGTGGACAGTAAAACGTTGCGTTTCACTTTCTTTAAGATACAATTAACCATCCATGGCTTGCATACGTTTTAGCACCTAAAAACTATGAAACCAGATACGTTACTCGCACATATCTGGGACCACTTTACTTGACGTATTGCATATTCTAGAATATCTCAAGATGGTCTATGCATCATCTAACACTCTTAACCCTTTTCTTACTATATCCACTGCTGAGTACTTCTTTCATGCTGTGGGTGGCCATAATTATTCAAGCTGACGTTATGTTGTAATCTTTAGTAAATATAAATGAAATTGTATAAAATAAACAGTTCATTTTGGTATAATTTAATCGTTTTCAAGTAACAGTTTATAAAAGTTGTATTCCTTTTCAAGCAATTACGGTCCTAGCAAAAGGATTAACCCTTTTCGCTCGTATTACTGGTTATCAATAAATAAGAAACATTATATTCTATCATTTATACATCAACTTGTTAATGTAAATTTGCATTTTAACACTTCGAGTGTTATCGATACAATACGTTAGCGAATGTTTCGATTTTATAAACGCGACATAAATAAAAATTATCAATGTTTGAAATAAATACATGTTTGGGAGAAATATAAATATCATGTTTAATGCTGTGCAAACAGATAAGTATAATAGTTATTTTAATCAGCATTTGAAGTAATATTACTACTTTTAAATCAAAAGAGCTTCGCATAAACAGGGTTAACAAATGTTTGAATGAGTAACTTCGTTTTCGCAAGTTTTTTTTTATCACTTAGCATCAATGCATATATTCTCAAAAGACGTTCAGTTACATCTATCGAAAATTTCAAATGGTTACCAATGATCTGTTCATATAAAAAATGCAAATATTTGGAAACTTCAAAAAGATGTTGGAAACTAATATTTTGTTCAAAAAGATGCACTGACATCTGGCACTGTAATTAAAATCTCCATTTTATTTAAAACTATACAAGTTCTAAATGAATGCGCAAAGATTGTATCGCAAAGTAGCTGTCCAGTCAAACGCACACTCATTACAACTATCTAAATCATCCAAATTAAGAAAACAAAATTTTGTTTTATTCTGCATGTATGTGGTTATCGCCCCAGCTTCAATAAATAATGCAAAAGAGAATTGCTAAAATAGCGATGCTAAAAAGAAAACGTTCCGACTTTTAATCCACAATTTTTACATTACGCGACTTGGAAAAGCAGTCATTTTAAAAAGTTGGAGGTTCAGACGATAACTTGAAATACATGTTATATGTGTGCAAAACTGAAGTTCGATCTGCGCAGCAATTTTTAAGAAGAGTATGAAACAAAAAAAAGTCACATTCAAATGTTTCGTGCAATTACAAATTGTATAAACACCTTTTTCTGTAAAGTTTCATAGTCCCAAAAATGTTGTCCATTTAACCATAATGCGAATACATTTTCAAGAGGCTACGAATTACAACAAAATACAATAAAAACAAAACTTGATATTTTAGGTTACTGTGGAATGTTTCTATAAAGGATTCAAACATTTTGAACAAATTTAAAGGTTTCTATATTTATAGAAATATATTTACCGCGAATATTTCTGAATGTTCCCATATGTAAGACTATTAAACGATGAGATACTCTACGTTTAGGGTTAAGATATTGCTAATAAATCTCCAGAACACACAAAAATGTGAATGTTAATGAATTCGACGATTTGAATAAAATGAAATTGCAATCAACGGAAAGGCTTGCTTCAAGCACCGTAATATGAATGTTATAAATCACACAATACTTCTAGATTGACCGTGTTCTGCTTCATTAGCGCGAAAATTGAAATTTTCATCGTGGAGCAAGAAACAGCTACGCTTCGATCGCTTCTCGCGATCCTCTGTGTTCTCCATCGTAGGCAGCGTAATTCAAGAGTCATCCTGAGGAATTTACTCGGCAATCGAAGCAACGCTTGAACTTAGACCTTTCGTGCGCTGTTAAAGATACAAAGACACACGTGCAACTATTCTATGTTTTCCACGAAAAACGACTTTTCTATCGAATGTATATAGTTTCGAGTCGATAGCCAATTATCACCACGCTGAATTCCCAAAAACGTCCACGAGTTAACAACGAAAGAGTGAACGTGGCTCCTCGAGGCAACAGTTAGTAGAAAGTCGCCAAGTTCGTTGATTTACAATTTGAAGATTTTACCAAGCAGTATATCGAACAATCTCGCGCGGTAATTGTACGCTCATTACGCGGCTCTTGCATATTATTTACTTTCTTCCCCGCGATCGGCGGGAGATGCATATCGGCATGAAAATCGCGAAGAAACGTCGAAGAGAAAGAAGAAGAGAAATAGGGGAAGAGGGGGGAGTAAATAAAAAAAAAGAAAAGGTTGGCACGCGAAGAAAAAGGGACAAGCCGCACTCGCGGCGAAGAAACCGATAATTTAAGCGGATTTTTCAGCGTGACATCGTTACGCGACTCCGCGGCATTCCATGTGCTTTCGTGCCTCCATCCTTGTAATGACATACACCGTGCGATGCAACGAATATCGCGTATCGATCTGGCATTATGATTATTATTGCGTTATGCCTTGCCACGATTGAGACCTTCGTTCGTTTGCAACGCGAATGGATATGTGTGCACATAGGCACATGTGTGTAGGATTCTTAAATGTGGTACGCACATCTGCGCGCACCTTAGATACCGATTTTATGCTGGTCTTCTATTGGTCTGTAAGTTAACCCAGCTGCGAACTTCGGGTCATTTAGCGACCCAATCGTGTCCTTAGTTTTCTAAAACATTCCATAGTTTCGAAACAAAAACAGCAGAATTGTTGTTAACATTTATATATTTATGTTTCAATTTCTATCCTGGAGATTCTCTTTATCAAAGTTATAGAACTATTCTAAAGGATAGAGGATGTGACTGAATTCAATAAAATCTCGTAGAACGCAGCAGGGTTAATCATTTGTTTAACCCTTTGACAAAGGGCACTAGGGGAGATAAAAGCTCAACGTTGAATTGAATTATGTAGTCACTTTTTATCGTAATAATATTAGGCGGTTCGGAAAATTCGTAGCGTTTGCGACAGTGTCGATGTTAAATTCTGTTGTATATCATGGGATTGAAGGGACATTAATATTTACGAATTTTTGTGAAACAGTGAAACCCTTAATTCGGTAAAATGTAATATTTGATTGGACACCTTAATTGCAACAACTAAAGAGGAACATCTGGAATTACTCAAAAGAATACACCACGTTTATTAACAACATATTGTAGTTCTTGGCTTGACCTATCCATAAAATAATGGAAAAATTTATTGAACCATAACTAGGTTAGGCATTCTAAATGTATTAATATCATACTCTCATTCATCCTAGTTATTAACAATAAAAATTTTATTAATAATAAGAAATTAAATACAATAGAGAAACAGAAAAACTATTTGGTAGAATTCATTTCCGAGAAACATGAAAGTTCGTTAAGAAAGAAGTCTATGAAGCTACTCGGTATCGTTTATAACATTATACAATAATATAAAACACGTTCATGGAAGATAAGGGAAATAGCGGAAGAAGAGAGGAGACAAGGGAAGAGTGTAAGGATAGGGTATGGAAAACTAATGATAAATGGAAAGTGGTGGAAATGGAACGAGGAAGAAGATAAGATCGGGGCATGGGGAAAACAGAAGTGAAGGAGAGAAGGACAGGGAAAGCGGCAGGAGTTGAGGAAGGGGAAGACGGGGAGAAAGAAGAAGGAGAATAGACTAGGAAAATGTATTTACCTAACAATAAGCCAAAGAAATGACCAAAGTAGGAATGAAAGGAACCGGAATAGAGGAATGAATGATAGTATGCTGTGTACGAGTGGTAAATAGCTATGTGGGTAGGAGGTCTGTATGTTTGGAGTTTGGTGGGTTGTGATGCGGTTGCGTGTTTGTTGTTGAGTATAGTTTTTAGAATTATAAGACTACTAATAAGTTAGGCAAGTATAGAATGTTAAGCATAAGGTATAGCTGTTATGTATGTATATGTGTATGGAAACGGTGCTCATTGTATTTTCTTTTTGCAAATCAATAAACATCTATCTATCTATAAAACATGTTCATTATTCTGAACGGCTTCTAAATACTTCCCAAATATCACTACAAACTTTCTGAACAACTTAATACGAATAAAATAATATTTGAAATATTTCAGTAGCTCGATTTTAGATTGATAAACCAGAAAATTAATTAAACAAGTAGTTTGTGTTTTTATGTGTAAATGCACGATTACTATGAGATGATACTGAACCTCCGTCAAATGGTTAACAGGTGAAAAACATGTCAAAATGTAAATATTCCAAAATATCCTCAAAAAATAAGAAACTGGTGAATAAAACATTTTAGTTAAGGAAATTAGTTGCTAGTGCAAAGGAGCAACAATCGAATGCTAAATAGTTGATGACAGTAAATCAGAAATGCATTATGTACAGAAGCAGAACTAGCGATAAGATGTATTTAGTGTATACATTCAAGATTTTTATAGATTGTACCGAATAATAAAGTAATTTTGCAACTACTTCGAGTAATAGACACTTGAATGATAAATAATTAACACTGCTTTACATTTCACCAAACTGTAAACTGAACTAGCGAAACCAGTTCTACCTGCCTATTCTACACAATATATTTTGATCAAATCATACACGATGCCAAACACAATTAATCTCAATCATGATATCACAATTTATCAATTAATTTTGCAAATTTTAATTTGCTTCCACAAGAACTTCATCCTTCAAAATTTCCAAACATATTCATACTAATTTGTCAATGAAATTTGCAAACATTCTTTATCTCTAAAGTATCTGAACTCTCCTTCCTCTGCAAACTATCACTCTACAGTACAATCACGCCACATTCTTCTACTTAACCCTTTCATAGACAGTGAAAATTATTTTTTCCAATAACTAAAATTAGTGTAACGTTTAACGTTTAGTTTAACATTTTTTTTGCCGTAATGTTTCATAACTGAGAATCATGTTTCAACAAATTTTGTGGTTAATGAAATCTATTTCGACGATTAACATTGAATATTCCCAATCGGCTCAGTTTCATCTGTTACGTAGAAATTTATGCGCTTATTTCTAAAGCTCTATAATTTTTACATCAAAATTTGGAAGGTGCTGATTATATCATTGTAATCTCGCTCAACATTTTAGTTTTATCATTATTTATTTGTTATTATTAAATATGAAATAATATATTAAATATGTTTTTTCAAATAGAAACATATAATAAATAAACGTTGACAGAAAAAAGCCGGTTAATGGATTTCCGCTAAGTAAAGTGTTAAAATTCCCGAACCTAACTCGAGTCTAACCCGATCCTAACCTGAACAGTTAAATTAGTTACCAGTTAGGATAGTTAGATTAGGTTTGGATTATATTTAGACTTGATCATTAGATCACGGCTAAGTTAGTTCTTCAAATCAGGAACTTACACCGAAATGTAAAATTATAGAGTATTATACCGCTATTTTTCGGTTATGCCTTTATAACCCTTATAGAAACCGAAATACAGAAATTCCGGTATATTTACCTACATTTACCTACTAGTAATTTTTTCAGTTTTTTCATTTTATTACAAAATTATTAAGATTCTTTTAAGCAGAAACCTAAAACCGATACTATCTTCTTATCGTAATTATGTTGCAAGTGTCGTACAGGAACCGATACACATAGTACCGAGATCGTTGTAATAGTAAGTTCAACCAATTGGTGCAACTTCTATAATTTTAAAATTTATAATTGGAACAATGGAATCGAATATTGTATTCTTTCTGACACTTTAATGCTATATTTGTGCATCAACTATAGACTACACTGTAGCATGTGCCAATATAAGAAAAAGAAAACTGCATTTCACGTTTAGTTTACCGTACACTAGAATGGGATGGCAAGCTTAATGATAGGTGTGCGGAATATAAACCATTAAAGATCGGACTTACAATTTTCACATTCAGAATACCAAAATAATACTGGTATTTATTTCGGTTTTCTGTATCACAACGGTATCGGTATTTCGATAATAATCCATTTCGGTATTATATCAAAATTATATCGATATTAAGTCCCTGCTTCAAATTCACTTATTATACCTATTGGTTTTCAGCCGTCGGATGTGTTTACATAATCTGTGAATCAAGAGTCAGCAAACTACGACCTACGGACCAAACCTATCATTTGTTTCGGTATGACCCGTGAGTTGAGAATAATTTCTGCACAAAAAAAAAAGGATAATTCCATTCATCTTATTAGTAACTCATAGTACTCAATGCCTAAAAATATCTCATAGTTTCTCCTTTATAAAATAAGTTTGCCGACTCCTTCAGGTAGATAAGCGGCGGCCACGGGCTCACGCATGTGCTACCACGTACGTATACGTGCATACGTACGGAATTCAATTATGTAGAACCGGAAGCTTTTTGTGGACACCCCGAAAACTAACAAAAACCTGAAACTAAAATTTTATATCTGGGATTCCTCCCCATTTCCTTCATCTCCTTCAAATTTCATATCGATCGACCACTGGTATCATTTGAAAATACAACAACCCTTCCTGCTTTTGTGCAAAACTTTAACTTGTGCCCACGAAAGGGTTAACTTTCCGTCTAAGGTTTTCAAAAATTAATTTTGTCTAAACCCTGTTGCTACCGTAACTTCAGCGCAAATCAGTGAAAAACGAGGAAGGAATGTCGCAAGTTTTGCTAGCTCGCTCTCAATGATCCACGGTCTCGTTATCGCGCTATTGACTGTGCGCCTCTGAATTGTGCGACGGACACGCTCAATATGGCTAGTTAAACGCGTTTACTTCCTTCGTTGGTAGACCATCAAATCAGACCTGGCCTCTCAAGTCGCTATCGGCTACACTGTTACAACGTCGAACGACGACGAGGTCGTTCGATTTCATATGACGAATGCACGTCTCAATTGCGCAAGCCTGAATTTATTATGCACCAAAAATACGTTGTCTACATTTTTTCAAATCTCGTTAAGGACCTGCAAACGATCAATAATAATGTCAAGTTATCTATGCTGACAGTATTATTGATAGCGTGCGATCGGTATTGAAGTAAACAGAAATTTGCACTGAGATTGAATGTTGATAATTATTGGAAGAAGGTAACAAAAACGCAAGTAAAGTATTGAAGTGGGTTAACAATATCACTGTTAAACCGAAATATTATTAATAATGTTAACCGTATACGAGCCGGTTTAGAGAATGTGGAAGACAACTTTGAAGATAGAAATGTAAGTGTTGATACAACTTTAACCCGTTGTCTTATTATTCTTTTACCCTTTTGCAAACCAGGTAAACAAAAATAGCGCTGCGAACCATTTCGGGTGAAGTTTACCCTAAATCTCATCCATTTACAACCATATTATTTAATATGAAGCGGAAATGCCTCAATCTCAGCTACACGAAAACCGAGACCACTTGCGTACATTTTAAAAATATTACAGCATTTTTAAAATCGTTGGTGTTAATTCATCCCCATATGGTTTACGCAAGGTAAAGGTAGTTACACATGTTAAAGTTCGCTATTTATTAATTTAACACTGTATTAAATACAAATAGTTGAAATATTAGAACTAATTTATATTTCATGAGGCTCAATGTTACAACTTGACTAAAAATTAAAATTGCTTATAAATGCAGCGTGTTTTTATTGCATTTAGACCATAATCTTTACACGAGTTATACTTGTGGTCGCAAGGCAATGAGTTAAAAAAATGTCTATTGTCTGTCGTGATTTATCAATAATTGTTGGTTAATGATGCGAGTCTTGAATTGTGCTTCGCGTGGATGGTGGCTCATTATCGGTTGATGTATCGAGTGTGAAATCGCCACGCTATTAGAGGTATTTAAAGCTTTGCGTGCGATTAAAACAAAAAAGTTACAAATTTGTATGATTAGAATTTCAAGCGAAGAATTTTTTATGTAGCTTTAAATTTAATTGCAGGAAATATTGGATATTTGAAATAGACAGTTATAACGATTAGTTTAGCTGGGTTTTAATCCTCTTCCTGGATTCGAACCGATATAATTTAATTGTTTTTTAAGGTTAATAGAACTTCTCTATTTAAAATTTTACCGGAAACAAATTTCAAGACTTCATCTTTTATTGTACATATTCTAGAATATGAAAATAAATCTTATATTAGATTTACCCAAAAGGGCACAATTCTTATACAATTATTATTTTTTATAAACCCAATAGAAGAATTAAAAATGTTGTGTAGTTAGACATTTTGATACAAGGTTATGGATTTACATTTGCTTCCAGAAACTGTCTACTACGAAATCGCAATATTTCCTCAGCGGAAGATGGTTCGGCTTTGATGGTAAACATTCGATGCAATACAGAGATTGTTCAATTCAGCATGAAGCTGAAAATGAAGCAGTAATGATAAACTCGGGGGAAGCTATATACCTTCTAACCTTGTAGATCACGATAGCACTTCTGAAGATGATAGAACATTCTATATGGAATGTTTCATAACACGTAAAATATTTCAGGCATACATTCATTACTTAGAAATAGCAGAAAAAGTTATGTGAACATTTCAGTTTCACTTTGTCTTCCAGTTACAATTATTTTTGTATCGCAGTAACTATTAGTCTAAATTATTTCTGCGTATATTTGTACAGACGTTTGTAAACTTTCGTGAAAAAATAATCAATAGAAAGTACGTAAAAAGATCGTCAACATAATTTATGAAATATCTTCTTCTAATTAATGTCTTCACACGTTTAGAAGCTCTAAAAATTGTGTTGCTTCGTGTCTATATTCAACAGTTTATTAACAGAATTTGTACTGAAATTAGTTAAATCAATTCAGTGTGATTTTTCCAATTTAATTATTCGAACTGTAAAGCACTCCAAAGATAAGATCAGTTGAATTTGTAAAAAGCCAAACTGATCACACTTTCTACAAACTTCTAAATTTCATTATCCGAACGTATGATTGGAGTGCCATTTCTGAAAAATCAATTTGAATTATATTTTATGGAGTTGATCAGTTAGGTTTGCGAGTGGCTCAATTATAAAACGAACGTTTCTCATTACTCACCCAATTTTTCCTTCAAACTAAATCCACATGTTATCGAACACCCATAATCAATTCAACTTCAATAAATAACACCCACACGAAGTGAAGTTTACCGTTTATCAAACTAGGCTAGAAATTCCTAATAAATAAATCCAAACCGCAGCTCAAACGAATACCAAAATTTTCCTACAACCCACTTCGAACCTAGCGTTTATGCAAGAACCCTAGGAACTTGTGCAACCGAAAGAGATCGAAAAGCTAGAAAGAAGGAACACCCGCCTACAGACTCCGAAACCTGATCAAAGAGTCCCACTTGCCAAATACTTATTCGTATTTGGATTTTCGACACACAAAGGCCCGATCGAAATCAGCCAAGTATCATTCAACTGATCGATCGGCGCACGAACTCGGTTATCGACTCTCGGATCGCCGTTAACGAAGGTTTCACGGTGGATTTTCGAAAAATCGACTCGGAACGCGCGCGCTGCCTCGTTCTCTCTCTCTCCCTCTCTTTCGTGGTCTCTTTCTCTCTCGTACACCCACGCGCACCGCAACGACGAAACCGGCCGCCGGCTAAGAGAGAGTGTATTTCTCGCTTATTATCCTTTCCTTCGATTTCCTACCGTAAGGAAAAAGAATACTCGCCTCGGATGCTGGCCTATGTATCGACGGTATCGTCTCGCTGCCCTCGCCGTGTGTGACTCACACGTGCGGCCGCGTTAACTCGCCTTCGAGATTTACAGCTCATTACCGATTTCATAGCCCCCAGTCACGATCGACCGCGGGCATAAGCTCAAAATTTAGACAGAAGATGACCATCGATGTACAATACGATAAGAACACTGCATGTCTCTATATAACTTCATGGGTATACGCTAGATCCTCGCTAGTTGCACGAAGGGGACATTGGAAATGCCTACAACCATCGAGATTCACGCAATTAACGAGGTAAACGATTATCGGATTTATGCTGCTCTTTTTACTATCGCTTTACACTTTGTTCGTTCATAATTAAACAATCGTCAATGTAATTTGCGGACGAAATGCAATAGGCGAGACTTCCGTGCGTCTGATCGAGGGTGTAATTAGTGATTATCTAGTGTACTTTCGCGGGTAGAAATTACCGTTAAGGGTAACATGATAAATTTGAATTTCCCTGGCAAGAAATGCGCGCCAAATTAAACTGCACGAAATAGTCGAAGGAATTACAGTTATAAGAAGTCAGGAAGAATATTAAAACATTAATCCTGCACCTCTTTTCATTTTTAACAACAAGATAAGGTATATATTAAATAACCCGTTGACAGTGAAGCTGTCTCCTTATTCTTCCAATGCTTTCAATTAAAGGATCGAAGATCCGAACAATTCAATTGCACTGATTCTATACGAAAGAAGGAAGAAATGATAGAAGACTTGATAGATTCACATGATATTCAAAACTAAAATCATATGAGAACAATGACTGCAGTATAAGATATTCTTCACTGTTGAGGTTGCCATTCTACTCATCCAGATTTGAGACACGGATTTTTTTCACAAAATTTATAACCTGCAATATGTATATTTTCAAATGCATGCCTACAAGAGCATACAGGACCATTCATAGAGATAACTTCTATTGCATATTTGTACTTATTAAGTTATACTCTTTTAATTTATCAGTTATTTAATTAAGCAGCCCAGAAGACTAACTGATCAACTCCACTTTTTGCTCAATGCTTAGTTTCATTGTCCAGGGAATATAAATAGTATTTAACATCTCAAAAATTGAATGGTTCCAATTTATGAAATTGACCAGTTTAATTTCTGAAATGCTGAATTGTCTACTGTTATTGATACTCCTCTTTACGTTAGTCGCAAAGTAACATGTGATTCCTTAATAGGTTTAAACAGTGTATTTAGGTTACTGCATATGAAATCGCAAATCAGGCTTAGCACAAAAATCTGCCTGTTTTTAGTAGAGACCCAATAAAGAAATACTTCAAAAGCGAAAATAAATTAGTTCCTAGTTTCTGAATAAAAAAAAAAAAAAAACATGTATGCAATCAAATGAAGATTATTTTGATTACAAAAAGTAGTTCAAAAACAAAGATATTTCTCTTCAAACTTCTTTACTGCAACCAGCAGTTTTATATGCACCAATCTAATAATCGTATATACCCTTGTTTGCGTTACCTTGTAATCTCTCCGATGTCCTCTAGAATATTGCCGATCTATGATCTAAGAATGTTTTGTTTTTTCACAGAGCTCCGCAACAATTCCACTGACTTAGTTCGAAGAGAACACCAATAACAAAGTCTCGTACGTTACTATCGAGCACCGGCGATATTTCGCACGATTCCACGAAACAATCAGTGAGGTTTGTTATTGATAGCAACGTGTGTCACGCGCTCATACGTAAACATACATGCATGAACAGCTATGCCAGTATACAAACACAAGAGCAAAACATGAGCGTTCAAGTACAAATCCTCTAATCGCGGGTCACAGGTAAGTCACTAGACCGAACGAGAATGAGTTGCACGCTATACTACGACGATCCTCCAGTTCGTCATCCGTCGACCGCGATCACGACGAAACATAACACTCGACCGATGCGTGCACCAACGACCGGGTGCGCGTTAACCGCTCCACGCTGGTGGAAATGTCAAACGACGACGACGTTGGCTCGGTTCACCGTCGCGCCGGCAGCGGCGGCCGTCGCTCGCGTGGGAGTGTGACATAATACACCAACGTCGGTGATTTCGAACGCTGTGCGCTCGATCTACCCGCTTGTCATTCACGCCAAGCCTGAATCTCCATAGGAAATCCAAAAGTTCCTTCAAAACTTCTCAAACTGAAGCTTCTTATATTATATCTGTCCTTTATATCTATACCACGCGTTCTTCAACTCGAGAACCAACCGTTCAATTAAAATTCGATCGAATAATAATATTAATTCTTTATCTAGTTGGTCTTATTCCCGTTCAACTACAGTCAATTTTCGATCGATCTACCGTCAACGTGATCCAGGTCGTGCGGTCCTGTATATCGTTGATCTGTCGATCGGCGCGTGCGTCCAACTCGCGGCACCCGGCCCGGTTGACTCTCGCGTGTTCCGTGGTGCACGACTAGAGCGCGGACTGAAGTTGAGCGCGCCGTGAGGTGAGCGGAGGTGACTTGCGACTCGACTTGACTCGACTCTGCTCGACTCCTATCGACTACACTCGACTCGACTCGGCCCGGGCCGAACCACCGGCCACTCACAGTGGCGGCGCCCCGGCTTTCTACGTTTCTGCCGCGACCGCACCGCAGATTCGCGACCTGATCTACACCGACGTTGCACGGGTATACGTGTGCATGGACGTAGCGAGACTGGAAGATGCCCCGCACGCTATTGTCGCCTTTCTTAGGCCACTTTTACGTCGATCTTTCTCTTTCTTTTGTTAGGAGTCTGGATAGGTTCTTTGGGGGACACCGTTGAACATTTGCCGATTTCTCGCTTGTGTGGAAGACTTCACGCAGGCTATTTCGCTCTGCGTACCCCTCGCGTAAGTGGATACGCCCGTGCATAGGCGGCATCTTCGCCATCGCAAATTGCGGAGAACCGCGAGTTTAAGTATTGGCAATGGGATGTACATTTTACGGGGCATAAGATTAGTTTTTGAAAAATGATTTTTAGCATTCGAATTAGTATTAGGTTGATGCATATGAAATTTCGTTTCTATGATGTCTGTCATTAATCGGTAAATTTTAATCCTTTAAATTTTGCCCATCATTAATTGTGGTAAATCAAAGTAAAGAAGAAGAAAGTTTTTGCAATCTACGTTTATAGAATATTGAGAATAATTATGATCAAATTATGAGATCTTTCATATTTGACAAGATGAATGATCGAAATATTCGCGAAATTCATAGTAGAAGTCTAAATTTCGAAAATATGCTATAAGAACTATTGAAAATATAAATTTAATATTTAGAGAAGCTTATACAAATATTAGAATAGGTGAAAGTTTATTTATAAACTTCAAGAATGATGATATTTCGTTGGACAGCAAATCAAAAAGTAGACCAAAATATTCTAAACATGGTGATTCCTATGGATATATAATAATGAAATTAATTAATTGTTGCACAAAGTATGCAGAATTCTGTACAAATTATTTAAATTTAGTATATATTTTTTTGACAAAAATCTACTTGCGTTTAAAGTTTTACTTCGAAAAATAACATCTCATACGCATCAACCTAATAGTTTATTAGAAAGTTTTTAAAAACAGTAGAGTTGTGGTTTAAGATTAAGGTAATCTATTAGGTGACTGAAAGGGTTAAGCGAATTTGTAATACACAATTTACATAATCGGAACTTAATCTGAAAATCATTCAGACTTCCTCGTTTTAACTTTTTATAAAAGTTTTTTGCCTGAGAAATAGAAAAATCAATAAAAAAATATGTAATTGTAAAATATAATTTAATAAGCAAAATTATTTTAACCCTCCCAGTAGAATACATAAACGAACAGAAACTGCAATTATTAACATTTATAGATCCAAGATCGATAAAACTTGTTCGATATACATTGTAGTATACTTCATACCATGACTACTTTCTTTCTTTCACGTTGTTGCAAGTAACTTTCTACCAAACAAAATGCGTCGCTTTCTGCATATAAAAAGTGGCGGCACCAATCTCACGCGACTGTTTAAAAGTAAAATCATTGTGTCTATACGATTCTGTAAACATAGGATACTTCTGAATTGTCTTAACAATCTAATTCTATTCTAAGGAAGACAATATAATTACACAAAGTTAATTTAAGAACCTACAAAGCATTATATTACTACTTTATCCTCAAATTATCTGAAACGAGCATTACGTAAAACTATTTGAGCAGAATATCAGCACACTAAAGATGTTACATATACACTTACTGACAAAAGTTAAGAAACAAAATGGTCACTTACGATTTTTTCTGTATCCTTTCGCTTCTAAGGTTTACAGCTTAGAATTTACAGTAGCATAAAAATATAGTATTACATACACCAATAAACAATAAGTTCTTCTACTTTTATTTCAAATCCGTGTATCTGAAAAGATGGCGAATACATAACGCTTCGCAAATACGTACCATGTTTCTTAACTTTTGTCAGTAAGTGTACTTGTCAAAATTCATGCATTCCGTTATTGAGTCCTTATTATTCTCATTTGTCTTTTTAATTCGACCATTACAGCGATACTAATCAACATGTTTTCGCAAATAACGTATTGTCATTCTGAGTAATTTCCTCCACAGGAGTATTCAGTGGAGCAAAGTGATTCCCGATTTTCCTGACTATCCCGGTATTTTCTACCATATGTAGTAAAAATTTCCCTTATTTCCACTTATTATAAGAGACACAATCAATCACTGCTTCCCCTTACTATTTATAATGTTTTGTATATATAATTGGAGCTTCCATTCGAATTAATGGATTCCTTTAGTTACTAATGTAAGCGAATTTGTATTAGCTCGTGTAATCATAATATATATAAAATTCTCAAAAGTTTGTATTAGATTGTTGCACAACAAATGGCATTTTCAAATAAAGATTGGTCGATAATTTTAACTTGTTTTAAAATAAAAATCTTTCATCAAAATATAAACATTTAATCAAAATGTGATTAATTACTGGAACGCGAAATCATCGAAAAATGACATTTACTGTACAATGACTTAATGCAATATCAACGCGAGTATAATTCTAAGGATTTGTACAATAATAGCATGAATAAAATTGTAAGACCTTTTAAAATTGCGATGTAGGTAAAATTGTGATGTAAATGAAAATGAAGGAGTTTGTATAATTGTAAGAGTTTCTATAATCGCAATGTGGATAAAGCTGTAGAAATTTGTATAATATAATTGTAATGTAAGCAAAATTATAAAACCTGGTATATATATATAATAGTAATTGTGATATTCAGTAATAATTCAGTTAAAAAGAGGTTAGCAGATCATTAAATTAGAAATTGCGCAACATTTTATTGCAATAAATAGAGCTCGGATAAATGAAGTTCTACTGCATGATAAATGTAACAGTAGTCCATAGTATTAGGTCATCCTAAACGTTTCCGCAATTGTACAGCATTTATCAATAAACCGATGGTTGTCAGACAGTAAATAATCATGACACCCTTCCGCGAACGTTAGACATAAAATATTTCAACTACCTTCATCTTAATTTCAATTTCAGGAGAGTTATACAATTTTACAATAATCAATTAAGTGTAACAGGAACTCGCTACAATTGTTTCTTCTGAACAAATCAATTTTGCATATTAAATTGAATTAAGAATTTTTTTAAATTCCAAGTAATATTTTAATTCTAACTCTAGGATTTTTTTAGCAGAAAATATATACATACTTCTGTATTTAATGCTAACGCTAACGAGAGCCATCGAGCTCGGTTAAAGGAGAGGTCTCTAGGTCTAAGCGCACGCCCCAGCCTGGAGATTGTCCTTTTTGAATTTCCTCGGGCACCGAGTAATGCCGTGTTACATAATTGAAAGCGTAGGAAGCAGATTGATTAACACACACGAGAAGAGAAAGGTTGCGTCCATATAGATTGGTGGTGGCTTTTATGCGAATCGCGCGAAGCGACTCTAGGAGACCACGTGGGTGTCATCACAAGCGCGCGAAAAAAAAAAATTCCGCACCACGGCGGAAATTATAGACGCTGCACAGACGATGAAATATACGAGCTGCCAGCGTCTCTCCAATATCGCGGAAACAACGACCAAAGCCGAACGAAAAGCGACAACGAGGATCAGAAATTACGATTTCCTCCAATGGAGAACGGATCATCAACTCTACTAATCGCGATATTCGGTTATACGTAAAACTTGTTATATCGCAGTGATGTGAAAGGTAGCGTTTAGTTTGAAATTCCTAGTATTGTATAGAGTGGACTACAGATTTATATGGAAATTCATAATTTTTTAAACGAAGTAAAAAAAATGGAACTTCAATAGACACTTGTCTCATCTTCTAAGTATTATGATGCATCCTTTAGTTTGGATACTTTGTATTACGTCTATCAATATGTAATCTACTTCAAAGACTCGAAAGGCAAACTTCCTTACAAGTAGGAATTTACAGCTCGCCCGAAAAATGCAGCAAATAACAACAATTATATTACATTTATGACAAAATAGGTATTTAATTTTGTTAAAAATAAACATTGAATTAAATGAATGAAGTGAATTATTTATTATTATACCTAGTAGATTTTTGCACATTGTACGCATTCTGCACATTTTTGCACATTCAAATTTCCAATGCATAAAGCTTTGTAATTTTTGTAGTAATCAGTATATGAAATTAGTACCTTCTTATGTGGGAAAGCTTAAATGAAGAATTTCTTTTGTTTATTAACATTAATATTCATATCTGAATACTATTTCATATTCATACTTACATATCCATTGATTATGTACGAATGGACATAGCTTAAAATTGTCCCACGGTAAATATGAAAGCAAATGATGATTATAAGCAATATTAATAATCAATGATATGCTAAAAGAAAGTGCTAAATAGCAAATTATTTACATTTCAATTTTGTCACAAATCCAAGACGAAAGAACACGTTATTCTTTTGATCTGTTAGAGTAGGGCAACCCATTAAAGGGTTGATGATATGATGGAGCAAATCGTATAGACAAAATGATCGTACACGTTATTCCGTTATTAGGGACGATCACCTGGTAATTACACGCTATGTATTCCACCCGTTTGTTCGTTGCGTTAACGCAACGCAGCTGGCTCGCTTTAACGCTTCGTTAACGTTGAATGCTTCGTTGCAGGGAACCGTATTCCACGAAAGTAAGAACGGACTGGCCGAGCGCGTTAATTATCGGGAAACACGAAACATCACAACAGCATCGACTAATAATAATTCAATTAAAGCTTCATACAAGTGAGAAGCATTTGACAGTGCAGTGCTCTGGTCAACTGATTGGATAGTGAAACTGATTTGTAAGAAGAGGAAAATGTTTGTCTATTTTTCTCTTCTACAGCTTTATTTTGATTTCTCTTTTACGATAGGTAAGTTATGTATTAGGTTGATGCATATTAAAAATATCGGTTCTATAATGTTTGAGCTTAACAAGTGAATACCATTCTTTCAGTTTTGTACAATCATTAATTATAGCAAGTCATATTAAAAATGACAAAATTTTACTACAATAAATGTATGCAAACTTGTGAAAACTTTGATATGTGACGTCATGAATAAACGGAATATTTCTGTAATTCTCTATAGAAGTTTAAACTTGTAAAATAGACAATAAAAACTACTGAAAGTATAAATTTGGCATTTAGAGAAACTTATATAAATATTAAAATAGTTGAATGTTGATTTATAAAATTTAAAACTGATGATTTTTCGTTGGACAGTAAATTAAGAGGTAGACCAAAAAATTCTACATTTAACGATATTTATAAGCATAGAATAATGAAACTGATTAATCAATGCAAAAAGTATGTGGGATCATGTAAAAATTATTCGAATTAAGTACACATCCATTTGAAAAATATGCTTACATTTAAAGTTTTATTATAAAAAAACGACATTTTATATGCATCAATCTATTAGTTGCAGAATTATAGAGGTACGAAGAGTTTGTTTAGATATTTAATAGAGTAATCTGGAGTCTTCATTTTAAATTTTTAAAATGCGAATGGTATATTTGTGATAGTTAAAAATATGGACGATTTTAATACATTTGCTATCAAATTGGAAGATATACGTTAAAATAAGTGACGATGTAAAATAAATATGAAATGTTAACCGAAACTAGGAAAATTAGCAAGAAACTAGTGATATTAATCCTTGCAAGTCATCCCCTTAAAAAGAATGAATTAGTATGCCTGTAGAAAATCAAAAATCATATGCAAAAATATATTTACGATGTAAATATCGTATTTTGCAAAATTATATCGTACTTTGCAAAATTATGTATCCGACAAAAAGCAATCTTGGGTATCATAAGGAAAATCGAAAAATACATTCTTAGCACACTGGTATATCTAACAGACATATACAACTTCGTTTACTTATGCAAAATGCATATTTCATATACTTTTTGCAATTAAATCTACCTCATTACCTTTTCAATTATGATCTCAACATTTTTCATCAGAAGTTCCTAACAAGTTATAAGTTTCCCGCTGCAAGCTTATACTTTAATATTAGTTCCTTCTCCGTAGAAAATAATTTGGAAAATCCAAATCAAACGTTGCAACTGCAAAATCTTTTTCAAACAAATTAATCGTTTACGAAAATTATAAAATTTAACCTATGATTTCAACTGAATTGCTAATAATCCACTATAGTAGTTGATACGATTGTAAACAATTAATTAGGAAAAACAGATACTATTGTACTTATCAAATATCCAATTTCAACGCATAATGAATGAAATACGGGAAGGTTAATCGAGTTTCTTCCAAGTGGTCTAAAACTATACACCTAAGAATATCGAATGAATGTTAAATCGAATAAAGGGGAAGAAGCTCTTCGATCCGATTGTCGATCCCAAACTGCGTAACTAACTGTTTTCGTATGCATATGGAATGAATGCACGTGTGCGCTCGTCTAGCGTGATACGAGGTAGTGAACGTAAAACCGAGCGTATAAACTGAATATTTAAAAGATTTTACATTAAATCCCAAAAGGCAAAGACATGGAACGATCGTCCACTGACTGGGTTTGTCGCGATTCTACTTCTGGATGGAACTGCTGTATCCATAATGTTTTTAGAAATGAAAAATCGCCGCTCATAACGCCGTACCGCTGTATGCACCTCAAGGTCGACTTCTTTAAAACCTTTTAATTCATTCTACGCGGATATCGTGAGATCTGTCTGGGCCGAAATAAACTCGTAGTACTTTGTTGATGATATATTAAGTTTGTAAGATGATCGTATCAGTGAAAGTGGAATCATTATTAGCTATTCGATGCTTGAAAGCTGTAGAAAATTTGGTTTAAAATTATTTATGATCATAAAGTGGAGACTTGAAGTGAAGATTTTTTGTTTTACAATTTTTAAATAGTGAAATAAAGTTAAACTTTATTATTCAAATAAAATAATTACAACATTCATATGACTTCGTAATAATTGGAATTTTCCAATAACGCTTTAGGTAATTTCTTTGGTGAATCTTGCAAACACCATTCGACTCGTCATTTTGAATGTAAGTAAACAATAGGTCGAATTAATATATAGGTAGATTGTGGATTTTTATGCAAATTCAGATCTTTACAAATAAAATTAAAGAATCGAACTCTAAATAGCGGGTTGTTTTATTCCCTAAATTCTATAATTTATATGTTACTTTCGATATTTTCTGTATTTTTCAACACCAGTTGCTTTCTGTATCTTTTTACGTATTCAAATTTCCTATAAATCCATAAAGATCCGTAATCTATATGTAAGCCATTGAACATCCCGAATTTCTGTCATGAAATCATAAAATCATGTTCCCGGAGGAAGTGGATGTTACTTAAATGAAACCAGATGATACAGTTAGTCGTCAATACTTTCGAATCTATAATAATCCTAGGTTCCTTTTAAATGTAGAAGAAACTCGAACAAAACCGAATACCTAAGTAAAGACAGGACGTTTTATTATTATTAAAACGATTTCAAATTTTCCTGCGTCATTGCAGTAACGATATGCATTGTTTCATCAATAAAAGATGATCGCAATATTATGGTGCTTACTGAAACTTATATTGCCTCGTGTGCTTTTGGACGCTGTAATCTAATTTTTGATTAAGAAACTTCAGCACTATTAACATTATTCAAGTAAATATTTTTCGTGTGAAATATGTTAATTGTTGTATATTAAAGTATAACTAATTGAAAGGTCTTTTTTTTTATTAAAATTGAAGAATTGAATGAGTGTCATTGTTATAAATGCTAGTATTTGGCGTGACACCAGGATTTATTCCGGCTATAGAGTAAAACTGTAAAAGCGGATTATATCTTGAATTGTTATGTTTTTATATTTGTTGTTTCATTAAAAAAAAGAAAACAACAGACGTGTACCTTGTTTAATAAAGAGTTTATTCCAATGCATTCCAATCGCAATTTTCTTTGTACATTAATAATGTCAAAGATATAAGATTTTATCGTTAACGTCCCGTGTTTGCATTGGTTTCTCTTATAAACAAAACCATAATTATCTAAGTTTAATACTAAAACTATGAAGCCAGGCAATTGACCGATTAGTAATTTATCATAAATAATTATGTAATCTTGCAGCGGTGCACTTTTGAATATAAATAAAGATTTACTTCACTTGCAACATATATCTTTTCCAAGAATCTATCATTTTTATTTCTTTGCTACCAATAGGTATATTTTAGTCATTGGTAATTTTAGTGTTAAATAATGTGCAATTTTCTACCCTAGAATAGTTCCTGATTAAAAAACTATCCGATTTTACTTCTATCTCAGCGAGTTAAAGAACAAAATTCTTCCTTAAACAAATTAATCACACGATTCTACTGTAACCAGGAATTTCTGATACCAGAAGAATCTTAATCCCTTTTTGATGACTGTAGCTCTAGTGAAAGGTGTCTGTGCGACTGTGTCGTTGGTAATATCCGTGTTTAGCATCGCGAGTCCCGACGCGTAACTAAAAAACGCGCACGCTAAGCGGGTCAACGCGTATGGACGAAACGCAACAATAAACGGAAGAAGAACGACATTCAAAGAACCGTAAAGTAAACCGAGAAAAACAGCACGCTCGGCCGGCCTTCGTTCACCTGTTTATACTCGCGGCCACGAAACACACGCGGTAAGTGCATTGTGCTCGTTAATGCACTAGAACGCGAGTAATGTCTGTCTATTGATATAAATATTTATACTGCTTAGACGAAGCGTGATGAAAATGGAACGACAGTGGCCCGCTAATATGTAGAGAACGCTGGGAGATGCCGCGAAAATGAGCATCCTGGAAAAAGAACGATTACTCACACCGGCTGCACGTAGAGAAAATGCTTATCGATGAAAATTAACATACCGCGAGCCTGTGATTTATTACATGAGAAATGACAAATCAATTCCGTTTCTTAAAGCAAGTTTTCTTGAAGAACTATGAATACTCAAGGCGAGTCTATCAACGCGCGATGATAGCATTGTTTCTTTTTAATTTAGTTTAGTGGCTGTTTGTGAAGATGTTGATTATAAGGATATAGAATAAAATAAGCGTAGAATTACATACAAAGATATAAGATGGTAAGTGCGTATAATTATTGAGATATAAAGTAAAATTACTGAATTCTAAGATAGAATTAAAATACAATTATAGAAATATAAGAATTTTTATTCTAAATCTTCCTTTTAAATTTATGTTCATTTGAAATTTTGTACGAACTATTTATTATTTTACAAAAATTAAATTTACAAGTTTCATATAGCATACATACTTCGAATCATTTATTCATGTACAATTATAGCACTGAAAGGATTACAGAATGATGGATTTTCTGTTAAATGAGGATAATCCACAGTTATGTACGATCATGCAAATTTCATTACTATCAACGTATAAGGAAATTGTTCTGTGTGACTCGTGTAGATGATACAGTAGAATTGAGTACACAGATGGGAATACTTACAGGATATTACCGGTGAATCATTCAAAGTCAGTAAAATCCTATATCGATAGTCGTACGTACACTTTACTTACGTAGAAATATTCAAATCATTAATTTGAAAACGCCTTTGGATCAATTAATCATTTTACGATAAGGTGTTTTCTAAGAAAATCTTACTACATTGTACGAAAACAATTTATTAATGTCTCCCATTTATTAAAACATTTACAATTGAAATTAATCAAAGGTTACTTCAAATGTTTTCCAGCATCTATTTCAAAGTAAATAAATTATTTGACTAAATACTTTGCAACACACAGTACTAGCCAAATATCTAAGTGTATATATGCTACAATAAGATTCTATGTATAACAATTATTTCATTTCTCATTTTTTCAAAATTTTGTTCAAATACTATTAAAGAATGACATGAAAAAGATTCTTATGTCAAAGCTGTCATAGCTTTGTTTAGCACTGTATTTCTCTCAAAGTAATTCCTTTAAATAAAAGACTAAATCAACGATATATTGAGGTTAACCGAACTTGAAATTTTCATCAAAACAATCTCTCCTTGAAACTAATTCCTAGACTGCGGATTTATAGGCATTTGTGGAAAATTTATATATGCGACAGAGTGCAGAATGCACATAATATGCAAAAGTATATAAAATATCCCGAATAAGATACATCTTATTGTATTGGAAGGGTGAGTCACTTCTGGTTAGGTTCTACTTCTTCAATTTTCTTAATAATGATATGAATTTGTATAAAAATGCGTAGTCTACTAATTCCAACGAATAGATTCCACTTAAATGTAATTCCTACTAATAAATGCTTTCTTAATCCTGGCTCCTTCAACAAAAGTCAAACTTTCAATCCTCAACAAAGTCTCATTCACTCAATTCAAAGCAAATGCACAACTCCCAGCATCGTAACGTTTACATTCAACATCATCGCCTATTCTCCGAACGGCATCGATGTTTCTCTCCCTCCCCATTGCGGAACGATTTCAAGAGTAGTCTCGGGCTCCCTGGGTGACTCCCCGGCGCGGCATTTCCACTTCTGTGCGATCGGGTTGATGTCGAGGGGATTTAGGGAAGCCACAGTAGCCGGTGTGTGTACTCTTTGCAACCGGCAAGGACAAGAGAGCCGATCCAGGCGGTGCGGTGGTGCACAGGCTAAGTGTCTCTCGAGATGTGCGTATGTGCGGGTGTGCACCGATCGGCTGGTGCAAGAGAAACGCGAACAAGGACATTGAAAGAGGAGAAGGTAAAAGAGGAGGAGAATAAGCCAATGAATATAAGCTTGAAAATCTACGTACGGAACGGGTGGATCCCTCGGTAAAACTGCAAGGCAAACTCTAAGAGAAAAAGGGACCCTAAAGAGAAAAAAGGCAAGAAAGAGGGGAACAGCATGAAATAGGGTACACACGGTGAAGCGGATTAAAAGGAAGGGATGTTCCAGGGAAAAACGCGTGCAAAAAAGACAGAAGCTCCTTTGATTTAGTTGAAAGAAGAGAGAATTATTGGGGCCGGTGGGAGAGGTAGTAAGCAGGCAAGAGAGAATAGCGAGAGGAGCGCGGAGACTGGAAGCGTGAGAGGGATATGGTACAGCGAGTGGCGTGCATTCTCGCGCACACGCTGCCTCCCCTCTTAGCGTGAACGTCGCGTGCACGTGCAACAAGGTATCGTGCACGTGTGCGTGTACAAAGTAGGTCCACGAGAGCTGGAGAGACGGCGAATGAATATCGCCGTCCCCTCGGCGGCCGGTGCGACCAATCCGCGCGTAGCGCGAGCTGCGTGAAGGCGGAACGCGGCCTCTTCGCGTCTATCTGCGTATTTATTATTCAGTTTGCAAATACGTGGCAAAAATGATCTCTCTCCGCGCGCCAGCTGGATCTGCCCGGCTCCACCGAACCAGCCCGTACACCCGGGAGGTGGAGCCAGAAGGTAGGAGCAGGGCAACCACACGAGATATCGCCTGTTAATTTGTTAGAAACGCCACCGGCACGGACGATTGCACCGTCCGCAACTATGTATACTTCTGCTCTTGCTAAGTGGACGGGCTGCTGTTTGCCACACTCCGTTCTCAAGACGCAAGAGGACATTTTCTAATCGTTCCGATGCGACGACAAAATGTCGAGAGTCTTTTAGACTTCTGCCTGTGCGTTTGATCGTTCGTTCGGTAGTTGCGGTTCTTGCGTTTAAGTACATATGTGGAGAATAAATATTTAACAATTTTGCTGGAATTAGGTTTTTTTATATAATTCATTAGTAACTTTACGACCTCTGACATAATTGCCTGTAGTTAGGCGAATTTACAGGAGATTAGACGATTTTGAAAACTGGAAGTTTAGAAATATTTTGTTATGTGGATATTATGGGGTATTATAGATTGTTGTCGCTTGAGTATTACTAATTGTGGTAAGATACGTAGCAGAAAAACAGAATAATAGAAAAGGTTTTCCGTTGATGATTATGTACATGACGTTTGGAATGATCGATAGTGGTACTACTGCAGGAGATTCGGTAACCACAGTCAGACTTTTAGAGATTATATCTTGCTTGGTATATCAATGATTTTTGTTAACAATTTTGTGTGGACAACACTAATCATAAAAAAACAATGTAAAATGTATCTAATAACTAGACAGCGGACTTTTATGCAAGTATAATATGTCGAAACATGAAATGTGTATGCAAAATGCATGTGAAATATATGCAAAATGAATATCAAATATGTGGAATACAATTTATTTGTTGTCGTTTAAAGTATAGTGTGTTATAATAATCGTTTCTAAATTATTAGTTGTAAAATTGTGGCTCTTGTCAGTTAAAATTAATCTATAAGCCTAAAACGACCTCTCTACGTCGTATGACGTTATAGAAGCATATTTATACTTACACCAATACTATGCCGAAATTTCTTACGGCACTTCGACATTTACATCTTTCAAAATATAATTAATCTTAAATAATATGTTAAAGTTACTATTTCTTTGTAGTACAGTTTGAAATTTATGGTGCAGTCCAAAGAAATGAAATGTATGTTTAAAATGTTATACAAATGTTTATATTATGCATTATAACAATTTCATTTGTATCCAACCTTTTGTAACACCATTATCTAAGATAACATGTGAAAATATGTTTATATGAACGTCAAGTTTTATCGTAAATGTTCAAATCTAAATGCTTTTCGGCTACTTTAATCGATAATGCCTTTTTTTCGTTGAAAGACTTGATAATGTTCTTGATCTTCCCTACATGCACTGCGTAAAAAAAAGTATATATTCTCAAATATGCACGAATGCAACATCTGTGCACGAATGCAAGAAGTGGGTATGCATTTATGCAAAACATATGCAATATGCAAAATATGCTAAATAAGAACTATATTTGCAGAACCCTGTAATGACAAGACTTTCTGTCCAGGTCACACAGCTTTACTTACTTCCTACAAAAATATGCATTTCCATGAAGATCCACTGTCTAGTAATAACGTATGATTTTAGGTAAAGCAAAATTTACAAGATTTTTAAGACTATTCTCGTTAAAGATGAGGACCTGTGTAAGAAATTATATTATAGTGCTATAATGTAATTTTGCATGAGGTATCGTATCAATTGTAATGTTGAACCATGTTATTATTATGCTGCAGTCCTTCATGCAAATTTATATTATTATGAATGAAATTAAAGAGATGGTAGCCGAATGGAAGATTGTTCCACTTTCAAAATACAATCATTTATACTTTACTTAGAATATTTTGTGTATTTTTGGGTACTCCATGCATTGCGTGCCTTTTTACACATTGGAATTTCCCATCGATTCATAAACATTCGCAGTATAGTTATTATACGTTATAGCAACTACTACTTCAATAAAGAAGTAGAAACTTCCTTCCTTAAACGGACGATTACTTTCCTCGTAAAAGTTTCTTCCTATTACCTCTGTGTTGCTTTTCATTTACATTTTGTCATATATAAAAACCTTTTTATTTATTTGCATTTACTTTGACATTATTAAAATTTAGCAAACGTGAAATTAAACTAGGCGAATGGAAAATTATATAAACTACTCATTCGGTTTCTATAATGCAAATGTTTAAGGTTCGTAGATAGTGAAGTTCGAAGCGGTTCCGATGAAGACGTCAATGCGAACTTTTTTAAAAACCTTATCCAAGACAATGGAGAGTAAGGTTCTGATAGTCCGGGAACAACGGGACTCGAACAGTAGCGGATTATTCCACAACTTCGAAACATGGAACAACGATCTTGGAAACGGCTTCAGACGTCCCAATAGACCTCCACTGTATTCGAATGCGCTTCATATTGAAATTGAAGCAGAGGACCTCGTAAAATGAATGTACTCCAATTGTCTCTTTTCAACTTAATACGATTATTCTAAACAACCAAATGTGAAACAATGGAAAATGTATTAAAAAAGAAATCGAAAAGTTGGTAAACAAATGCAAAATTATTAGAAAAGTGGTGGAAAATTTACAATCAGTCATAAAAGTCTACACACATCCCTTAATCATCCTACATACATGCTACATCCCCAATTTCAAATATTTAGAAAAATACAGATGTTTCTACCATTTTCAGATAGATACATGTACTGAAGTATGCAAAACTTATTGTTATAGCTGTATTTATTCTATGTTAGATCCTCTATATATCTAATATATCTACATATCGATAGCACAAATAAAATTACATCTTATGTACTTTTAGGAGCAATTTTGTTCATGTAATTAATGATGCTTCTTTTATGAAACGTCTTTTAGGAATCGTTCTTATTCGCGATTTTATATTTTATGAATCTCCGCACTATTTTTATCTTTCCAAAACAGCGTTTTTCAAGTATTGTATTGTCCAGTACTGGACCGCGTTAAATTTATAATGGACCGCGAACTAACAATTGTTTGGAGCTTCTATTAAATATTGTCTTGTATTATTTAAGTCAAATATAACTCAATAGCTATTTTAGTAAATTCTAATTATTTATTTTAATTTAGTTACTATCTTGATAAGTTTAATATTCAAATACAATTAGAACAATTTTAATTGATCTTATAATTTTTAAACAGCTTCTCTTATTTAAAATTATCAGTATTACATTTTTAAATAGTTAATTATAAAAGTGGAGTACATATCTGTTACAAATCAAAATTCGTACAGCTCTAAGTAGAAATGAACTGAATGTTACTTTTCATATGTTCAAATTAGCATTGAATATATGTAACTTTCTTCATTTATATAATATGATTCCTGTCAATCAGGTTTTACAAATTTTTAAATTATAAACGTTTGGTCCACGACATAATTACAAACAAATATGTGGAGTCATGCGGCAAGAAGGTTAAAAAACGCTGCTCCAAAATATCTTCTAAGATATGCAAATATTTAAAATTTAAAATGTGATTGTAAACTTTCGTGATTGACTAGTAGGTATCGATGATAAACTTCTATCAATAAATTATTAATTTCACTTCATTCTTTTGAAACAGAGAAATACGCATTGTTTATGAGATAACTTATAATATTAAGTCCTCCCATAAGTTTGTGCAGCAATTTGTTTCTACTAAATTTCATAATATTTGTCAAATTGTTTAAAGTTAGTTGTGTAAACGTAAACATAGTCACTGTATGAAAGCTAAGGTTTTCTGAATTTTGTTAAAACTCGTAAAAGGTACACCAGGGACAAATCATTATAAATTCAGTCTTAAATTAAGATAAGTTTGAGTTTGATACCTATTTCAGCTGTGTTCAGTTTCATGATACCAATGAAATAAAAAAGGATATAAGATTACAGTGAAACAGTATTAAGTTAAAACACTTTAGTAAATTCCTATATCAAGTTACTCACAATCAGATATTAAGTGCATCGTCAGGGTCAAACAGCATCAAGTCCAATTGGATTTTTATTTCTAAAACTAACGAAATCCATTACACAATTTTCGTTTCAAACAATGAATTATACATTTTTTATCTACACTGAAACAGTTACGCATAGGTTTCAAATGCCTCCAAAGTTTATAAGTATTTACTAGAGATGGGTGGAAATCTAATTTTTACATTCGTGAAACTCGAATTCGAAACTTTGTAAAGCCTCGAAGCTCTCGAAATCCTCGAAACTCTCGAAACTCGAAATTTTCGGAGCCTTGAATTATTTTTTTCTTTGGTTTGTAAGGAGTATCCATTTTGTCAGCAGTTAAAATCCTAATAAATCCCTTGTGGAAAATCGAAACATTTATCGAATCTAATTAAACGAAACTTAAATTCAGTTACAATTTAAATAATTATCAATTTTTATTCTCGTGTTTTATTCTTTCTCGGTATAAAAGACTGCAATGAATTTGATGAAATTGTATCAATTAAAATGAGTCTAAAGTTAAGACATAAACTCTATTAGATTGTTAGTTAAATACATTCTTATTATGACAATATTCGTACTTACAATGTGAACTATTATTTATCTGTAGTATGCTTCGAGAGTTTCGAATCATAAAGGTAATACAAAGTTTCGAGTTTTCAAAATTTAATACTTTTTCAGTTTCGAATTTCTTCTACTCCTGATTTTTGCATCTTTGACTTGCGCACCGGTAGAGTTTGAAAAGTATAACTCTTGTCAGAATAGTTCGGCCCTTGGGTACAGATATGGAATTTGATGAGAAACGATGGAATGTCGGCAATCATTGCTACTACGAAAGAACTTTTAGCTCTACTAGAGTCTGGAACAGAAGCACGAACGGTACTGGCAATTGTCATTCGACGCATAGACATATTAGGGAAATGAATCACTTGACTCTGTGCGCCTTATCAACATCGGTTTCGTGCGAGGAATACCGGCCGACTCCTTTTTACAGTTCGTTTGATTATCTTCTGATCGTGAATCTATTACGTTGGAATACAATGCCAGCGTACTAGACACACCGCGTTAACGGACATTGTCGGAATACGTTGTCTTGGGCGATGTTCATAAAAAAAAATCGCGCGAGCACGGTCATTTTAACGAAGCAAGTTTGCATCACGCCGCTTTTTCAAACTGTGTAGTTTGCTCCTTGACATTTTATCACGTAACAAAGGTCGATTGGAAGAGACGATTCCCGTCTGTCCGTGGCGACATGTAATGTCATTAACGTATGTAATTTTTCTTGCTTCGAATTAAATATTGGATTGTCCGAAAAGTTCGTGACGCGTTATATTTATATTGTATTTCACAATGTTTCTTTTAAATATCCAACGCGTAGATCTGAATTTACCTTAGTTTAGTTGTCCAAGTACAATTTAAGAAAGACCTTTGGGGAAGCAAAATGCTTCTATAGCTATAAAGCTAACTATAAATATATAAACACAGTCACGTGAAAACTTCCATAAACAATTGGCTTTTCGAATTTTTTTAAACGTCGTTTTTGCGGTTAAATAATCTGAGAAAATTTCAAGATGTACATATATGTCACTAGATAAAAAGCATCTCCGATTTTTCTTATAATTTTTTGTGCGCGAGATCAAAGAAATTGCAGCCTAAACAGTAAATTACGTTTCAGCTTGCAGCTTCTCTAATAATAGGGAGGGAGGGTTGAAACTTACCCGAAAATGTTTTATTCGAAAGACCTATTTATTAACATGTCACAAATTTAATTTCATTTAATGATACTCTTACAATGCTTATTCGAGTATACCTTGTCAATGGAAAATTCGGCACGAACATTCCGGACAACCCAATATATTGACCCTACGTGTTGGTTCTTCAAGATAGAAGCACGTACAATATCCGAAATACCGATTTTTACTTTATTACTTGTGATTCCTAATTGCTTAACCTAGCATACAATATCAATTCCGTTACTCTGCTCGATTTCTAGTTTATCATAGTAACATATGTAGCCCTGTCCATAAATATCTGGACGCTTCCTTAATTAACACTAGGTTTACGGAACTCGTCACATTGACGCATTTTAGGTTTCATACCTAAAATTATAGAGACCATAAATATGACTTTTCAGTACTTTGTGTTAACTTCAATTAATACAATGGAATGAATATGTATTCTAATTGATTCTCTTCATCCTCAGCCTTCTAATTTCGAATATTTATATGCAGTATACGTATTTTTCCGGTAGCCCGTCAAATTATGCACGTAACGTCCGTTAACCTAGTGTTAAGATATAGTTAACCCCCGTATAACACGGTAATTACGTTCCTAAAAACTGCCGTGTTGAACGAGATCGTGTTATAGAACGTTCAAGATTTCTCCGAACAATAAGCAAAAATAGATTCCAAAAACTAATAAAACTACTATTTTATTTTGGTAACTATAACGGACTACTAAAGAATAATCAATACCATGCCGTGCTATACTGGGGATTCCTCAATTATTTGACTGTATTAGAGGGAATTCTTATTTTAAGAATGCCGTGTTATAGCGAGGATTCCTATAATCCTTTAATCATGTTAAAACGAAATCGTGTTGTAAAAGTATCGTGTTATACGGGGATTAATTGTGATTACGGTGGAACACCGATTATCTGAATTAATTGGGGCACAAATCAGTTTCGATAATAATCGGCTTTGCGAATAATCGATCTGAAAGAATCAAACTCCTGATTATGTCGTAAACCAACTGGAGATTAAGTAATTTTCAAATCTGGATAGTTTTTACGTAACAGAATACATACCTAGTAAGAGAAATACAATGTGACCAACAAATTAAATGTTTTTAGATATCGTCAAGTTGCGGTTTCCGTCTAACATAATCATTTATACAGCACCTGTTATTTTTTTATATTTTACCCATTGGAATGCAAATTCCTTTAGTAATGTCTCTTTAGGAGCAGATACTAAATACGCGAGTCAAATTATGAACATTATTAGATACACAGTTTGTATATAGACAGTGGCTACAAACAGTATTGGCAAATTGCTGCATCTTTGTATTTAAATTCTATTTAACTAGGTTCGACTATGTTAAGTTTTCTATCATTTAATGGAACCTTCATGTAATCACGCCTATTAAATAATCGAAAATCTAATATACGAAGTTGAACACAATTAAGTAGTTCCTAAATGTAAAAATACAGTGGTGTGCCAATACTCTTTGTAGCTACTGTACATATGTACGTAAATCATTTTATATTTGGATAATCGAACATTCACATAACCGAAATGTAGATAATCGACGTTCTACTGTATCGAATAAAAGTTATGAAATCATTACTCAATATTACTAAGGATATTGCATTTACTTTGTACTATATTGGAGAACATATTTTACCAATAATGTATTTAACATCTCACCGATAGGTAATAAAATAGAAACAATTAAATTCTCTTTTCATCAATGCACCCGCCGTGTACTTTTAAAACTTCTTTTACTAATTTTGGCATTCTAGCTATTAACATGTTCATTACATCCGAAGAAAACTTTCGAAACTATTGATGTTGAGAATGAAAAGCCAAATATCGATCGATAACGGTTGTCGATAAAAAAGCCTGTGAATCGGTTCCCGGTAAGTAATGTGTTAACAATTAACCTTATCGAAAAGAATTCTATAAATTTGATCACAGACGAGGTACAGGATAGTCCTATCATGTTACGGGACTTCGTGTCACACGGTTTGAAATATCGTTAACCTAAAAAATCAGAGTTTTCCGAAGGATATCTTTCGTTTTATTATGTGACGTAAAATATAAACCACTTCTAAAGTACTTTTAATATACAAAATGTAAAAGCAAACGCAAAAGTTATACATTTTAGTCAATCGAAAATGCAAGAATGAAAATAATAAGGGGGTCTTGAGAACCCCAAATCATGTGACAGAAATATACGTTGGATGATAGGCCTTTTCTGTACCTCGCCTGTGGTTTTATCCTTTCCAGCCTGCGGTAAGTACATATGTGAAAAGAAAATACGTTCGTTGAAGGTGTATCTGAGAGAAAGAGCCATATCGTCCGTTATTATTCTGTGTTGTAGAGCCTGAGGGAGAGGTCTGGTTCGTGAAATTTGTTCGCGCAGAGAAAGTAGAATTACGTCAGCACGCATTCAGCCGTAAAAAGAGGATCGTCGCGGCGACGCAGAACACCGTATCGTTGCTTTTCTTCGGCCGCCTGCGTTTGCCCGCCGTGGTCATTTACACCTTCTTCGCGTGTTCCTTGCACGCCATAACATTTCCGCGCGCCACGATATCATCTCCTTTCTTCTGTTCGCCTTGCACCTTCTTTGAAGTTCGCCCTACACTTCCTGATCTTAAATATGTACTCGAGGAAGTGCCCGATCGCATCGACCGTTCGATAGTTCTTTTCCCCATGGTGAATGTCTTCAAATCGAAGCCAATACCGAATAAACTGAGAATGGTTGAATCTTGTGCGAGATTTTTTGGTCTCTCTTACGGTACATATGTTAATTTTTCCGGTATTGAAGATAAGTGGTTCTTGTTGCCGATTTGTGAGGAACTCGATGAAGGATTGATGAAATACGCGCAGCCAGTGATATGCTCTATCACTGGTCAGCCGTCTGCCGAATTTCACTGAGCGTTATGGCGTCAATGATGACCATATTATAATTATTCTATTTCTTATTTACACCTTAACATACTTGAACTTAATACTGCAATTATTATCAAGATGATCAAAATGATTCCTCCATGATTTCTCATAAAATTAGATGCATGAGTTCAGAGCCCTGCAATTTTTCAGATTTTTCATAATTTTCTATCAAAAGTATGAATAAAGATTTATTTCTCCTGCATTATATATTGTTTCAAATGGTTACGTGGTAATAATGCATAGGTATCATTTTAATATCCTTCGTACGAATAAATACACCTTAACCGTCAGTAGTTTTAGCGTTAAATATAGAGAATTCCTCATAACTATAATGTTCGCCCTATTTTGCGAGGTACTATTGCGTGAAGTAGGTAACTATCGTGAACAACTCTGGCAATTTTGCATTTCTGATAATTATTTGAGCCATTGTGAGTATAACATATGAATAATTTTGTAATTGAAAGAGTAGATAATTTTATCATTCTGTTTAACATAATGTTTCCGCAAATTTTCTTAATTATATACTTACGTTTTACACGAGATAAAGTTACATATTGTTCGCACTTAAGAATTGTGCTAACACATGATAAAAGTGGAATTATAACCGTGACGAGCTACAAACCATAGCCGGCGATGTATATCTCTCGAATCAGTTTAATCGATGACGCAATACTTCGCATTGCTAAATGACTTCGTTAAATTGTTCACAATCAAGCTCACCAAAAACCCCCATGACTCAGTAAAACATTCTTGGTCCTTTTATGGGACACAATTTATTCGTCAACTTTCATCGTATACATTATACTGATATGGTTTATATGAATATAAATCATCCTTCCAATCATTTTTTACAAACTCAATTAGAAATATTATAGTTACAGTAGTCGGACAAAATGAACTCGATCATCATATCAAATCTAGTCAATTCTCTATCTGTGGTTTTGTTTAATTACTCAAAGTTAATCTCGAACCTTTATTTTGTACATTCTTGCATTATTTTCTATATTTCTTATTTTACTACTAATTTGTGTTTTCCTTACTCTGAATACTAAAAATACGACAGCAAACTCGTAAATAAATAACTCAGTTAAGGGTGTATTTTAATCTAGAAAGAAATTTGTTTTGAGGAAACGAATATAGTTGTAACATCAGCGTTTTACATACGTATTCATGAACATTATAGCTTCCTAATCAAATTTTTGAAAAGCTTATTAATACATAATATTGTGAAAGTTATTAGAATTTTCGTACTTTAAAAATCCCTTTAAGAGATGAGATTAAACATCCTTCTAGTCAATTGAAGTAAAAAATTCTGCGCTCATTTTATTCGTAATGAAGTGTTTATCGTATTTATTATGTGTACCGATGAATAATTCGCGTTTCTTGTTAAATTTGGCACTTTTTCTTAACAAAGTCGGTTAATATCTGTCCTTTTTTAAATATCATTGCTGTTATTTAGGTAATGTTTTACATTATTTTTGTGGGACACTGTATATAGACTTCTGTTTGAAAGATAATTAGATCCCTTGATAAAGTAAAAATAGTGGGTTACTTGTTGGTACACCGAGTACTACAAGAATTGAAGAGTTCATATCAAAAACAGTCATGAAGTGTACACAATATCATAATTTCATTGAATATAATTGGTTCTGCAATGTAACTGAAAATAATATCTACAACCATAGTATATTATAATGAATATTTTGTTAAAAGAATTGAAATTCATTAAAGGAAAATTAAAGATCTTAGAGTATTCTTTTATCCTTTTGGAAAATTACAAAAATTGACAAGTGCTACTTTCGTTATGAATAGTTCAATTACGATAGAAACGTTTCTAAAACCATTTTTACAACTGAAGCATCGTGCTACATATCAGCAATTGAAGGGTTTGCAGCAATAAGGAGGCAACTTCAGTTTGTACACATTTTTTGCTGTCTATCCTATTTCATACATAGAAGAGTAATCTTACACTTGGTGTAAAAAGGGAATTAGCCGCAAGTAATAAGTATGGTAATATTGTAACAAATACCATCCGTGTTTCGTATGTTTGTTGTAATAAAGACGTGTTAGAGCTTGCAAAAAGTTACGTTGGAAAAAAGAAGATATGGTTTCATAATAAACTGAAACCAAAAAACTTCACATCAAATAATTCCAATGATGCAAAAGACGTATCATTAAAATATTATTACTTCTAAGTACATTCTCCATTATATATATATATATATATATATATATATATACATATATTTACATATATTTATATTTATATTTATTTATATTTATATATATATATATATATATATATATATATAAATATTTACATATATTTATATTTATATTTATTTATATTTATATATATATATATATATATTTACATATATTTATATTTATATTTATTTATATTTATATATATATATATATATATATTTATATATTCTCTATTATTTACTTACTAGTTTATTATCTATATCAATTACAATAAAATTTGCTTTCTCTTTAAATCTTTTTAGTAGATACTTACCATTCCTTTTCTACTTCGACATAAAAAGAAGATAGCTCCGATAGTATCACATTTATGGGAACAATAAGAAAGGTTTGCTATTCAGTGTAAAAGATTATTAACACGAATATTAGTTGACCATAAATTTATAAAACGTTTGAAACTGTCCTGGATTTTTAATTATTCCTTGTTTATATACTCAAATTACCAAAAGAGGAGCTACATTCTTATCACTGCAGGTTATTCAATTGGTAAAGATTCATACCTTTTAACTCAAAATAAATGTGTTGCATGAGCAGCATACAATGGTCTTGATTTATTACTTATACAGGCACCGCCTTCATTCATAAAATACTTCAATGAAAGTTAATTTTTTCAATTGAACTTCTGAGTAAACTAATTTAAGATAAATATCTTCTTTAACCAATACACAGCGATCTCCCCTTGTCGCTGCATCTACATTCATAAAATAATCATTTACTTCAATTGAACTTCTACCTAAACCAATTTACGTTGAATTCCACCCTTAACCCATTTAGGCCAGACACGATTTTCATCAGAAGTTAATGGAATTTTAGTTTAATTTCAAAATATACTAGCAAGATACAAAAATGAATTGATAAATTTATTTTATAACGCGTAAGTATTAGAGAAGAACACTAATTATATTTCAAGCAGGATGGATACTTAATATTGTTAAAAAGACGAATTGATATTGATAACGAAAGATGGATTACACCTTGGCACGTCCAATAATAAAGTATCTACGAAAATATTACAAACATTGATAATAATGGACCAATATAACGACTATAAGTTTCATTTACGAGTTTATTCTAAAATAAAATGCAATAGTTACAAAAATAAAAGAATTTCGTGGATAAATGTACTGTGCCATATATGTAGGACGCTATATCTAAATGGGTTAATCGATATATCGTGGTTAAAAAAAGTATTTGTACACCGCCGTATTTATTCTAATATTTATGTAATAATTAATTAGCTGCAATTATGTTATGTTTCCTATAATTTAACAGTACTCGCATGGGATTATAAAAATTTGATGTTTCAAAATATGAAACCTAGAACCCGATCGGAAAACACCTGTTTGAAAAATATAAGTATGTACAAATATTTTTTATAGCCACTGTAGAATAATATTCTTTCGTCGCTTACGAAAGCTCCTTTTCTATTCATAAAATACTCACTTCGATTAAACTTTTAACTAAATTATTAGGTTGTTGCATAATTTCTGTCGTATATCTTATTAATATTTGCAACATTTCATAATAGTCGTTAAACCAATTTAAACAAATCTTGCGTTGAATTTTTTGTTTATTATTGGCTATTGGGTTTAAATTTTACCCGAAAATACGACAAAAATTATGCAATGACTTAATAATAGTAGTAGCATGCTTCATTGGTTTCCTTCAGGATTACAATGTTCCGCTTCCCTAACTTTACATTTTCCTTCTGTCTATAAATTAACATATATTAAATTACTTATAAGTATACCCTCACATAAATCGACATAACATAAAAACATAATATAAGTACCCTATAACCTTAACGTTCAATAAACTTTCAATAAACTTAAAACTAAAATTAAAATTAACATCTCTTATATCCATTTAACCCAAACACAAACTGAATCCTATGCTTCTCATTTTAGTATGTACGCTAACTTATAACTTATGACTTATAGCTAATGCCATGCATGTAAATTAAAATAGTCAATCCCCATATATTTATCTATTATCCAACCATACCTAATCCTTCTGTCTTTATTCTAGAATGCAATGACCTAATAATTTACGACAAATTTCTTTTCTCTGACCAACACAAACTAATCTTCTTTCGTTTCTCACGCAGACACCGCCTCTGCAAACAGTGGCGTTTAACGTTTCCACACACTTTTCTTCACTCCATTTCCCCTCAAAAACTCACGGTTCAAAGTTCACGGTATTTTACGCCCTACTTCCTCTGACGCTCGTATGTACCTTCAAACCGTAACGCAACCTCTCCCCGAGGAGAAACGCAACGAATTAGAATCTGCACCGGTGAGGTGAGGCAAGGTTTCTTAAAACGTCACAGTCGATGTAACGAATGGCCGAGTAAAGTCAAGTAGACGACGGTTCTTTTCCGAGAATTCCTTTTTTCCCCGACGCGTGGAACACCTTAGCGAGCCTCTTCCGGTCTCGGGAACGTTAAAGCTGGATTTTCCAACTGAATTATCTACGTGCCTGCTTGTGAAAGCCACCCAGGTCTTCGCCCTCTTCGAACTTTCATCGTCGTCGTTTCAATCATTCACCTTGTTCTTCCGTTATTATCATCGTCGTCACGGTGCTTTCTTAACATTGTCATCGGCCATATTTTTGATTCCTTATCGGAACTTTCATCGAACTCCTTGTTTCTTCGTTATGCTTGTCCGATTATTTTCGGTATTGTATTATTGTAACTCTTTTATTGTCGAGCTGCCCTTTCGGTTATTGCTCCTTCGGCTATTGTTAGGCCCTGACTTTTATTTCTTTTGATTCTTAAATTTTCGTAGGTATATTTAGGCTGCGGTTCATTGTCTTGAATGTGTAGTAACCGTTCCTCGGATTATATTTCTTTTGTCTTTATTTTTCAGTTGATCGTTGAAGAATACATATTCTAGTTTTAAAACGTATATCTAATTTTAATAAAGATGTTTTCTAATAAAAAATTATGATGTTTTTAAAAAATGGGTCCCATATTATAATATGGGACGCTTTTATCTTGTATTTTCCAATGCTTATAGATCACACTCAAATAGAAGTGACTATGCTAATAACTATAACTTCAAATAAAGAATGTTCCAGTAAATATACGTTTAAAAATATTTCTTTAATAAAATTTTCTTAATAATCGAAAATGTTATGCGATTCGTTGTCCTACTTAGAAGAATTAAAAAATTGTAATTAATAAAATTAGATTTATGATGACTGTTTATTTAAAATGGTAATGATTTGTTACGAAGATGTGCTAACAGGATATAGTCTAATTAGCACTATTTTTAAGCGCCTTTAACAGTTATTCTGACAATGGATATTTGTCTGGTAACAATTGGTGCTAAATAAACTTCATCTTTCACTATTCCCACCCATAAAACTCCAAAAGTACTACATTTGCCAACGGCATAATGTTGGTGCGAGAAACTCGATCATAAAGCAACCAACATAACACACACATTGAATTTACCAACAACAATCTACGTCATTTTCATTGAAACCTTTTCTGCTCACAACTACACACACACATACACTACCATTCATAAGTATTTCTCCATTCATTAAAACTTGTTATTCCGAAAGATTAGCATAAAAAAATACTTCGTTGAAAATGGTTATAATTTTACATCTCAATAATTACAAATGATAGTGCGCACTTCCTTTCAGATTCCAAACTAATAATAATCGTTCATTGAAAACCACTCCACGAGATACTAAATACTGTAACTTATTACTTCCACGGTTGGTTTTTATGTTTCTTTCTACAATCTTAACTCATTCCGTTCCGCAAGAGAATTAATTTGCCGCTGAACTATAAAAGGAAACTGGAAAACTTAGATAAGCCCGTTTAATTATACAAACAATATTAATAGTGACAGACCTGAATTCTTGACTATTTAATTATCTTTTACATGTAGATATTTTACAGGAGAAATGAGTAAAAGAGCATCTTTATTTACTTAGCGCATAACACAGAATGTCCTAATTATTGCTACCATCCTTTTTCCGTTAATTTTTATCCTCAATAAACTCAATATCCTCATACCTCATCACTCCCCCAAACTTTTTTTCAACCCTCTAATAAACTAATTTTTAACTATCTCCAAATTTGTCAACTATAACTCTAAAAATTCTCTCAACTATTTACCTTTAATTTCCTACTAAATTAATCTCCACTTTCTTCAAATCTCAATCGATAACTATCATATTTTCCCTAATTTTTTCTGCAACTTACTAATAACCTTCAACTCTCTAATAAACTAATATTTAGCCTCTTCAATCCATTATCTATAGCTCTCACAATTCCTCCAATTCTTTCTTAACACTGGAACTACCAATGTTGTCAATATTACTTGTTTGCAAAATTTCTCATAAAAATGGTATAAATTTGCAGCAATTATTATGCAATTATTTTTGCAAATTATTATGATTTCATATAAAAGAGATAGAATAAAGATTCATTTCCATTGCATTCTATATTTCTTCAAATACCTATTGCTTTAACCCTTCGAGGTTAAATTAATTGCATATATGCGTGCAACGAATCAGTTTCTACTTCAGTTTATACTCTTGACAAATGTAAAAATTGTCAGTGTTTAAAAAGGACACATATACGTAACATATTCCTGTAATTACTATAATTGCGACAATAAACAAGATTTTATTAATTTTTCGCATCAATTACTATCGCGAACCGTGAGTCGTCTATACAGAGCTTTCAAATTTCTAAAGCTTCGTCCCTGAAGGGTTAAATCCTTTGATATAATTAAGTGCATCTTAATCGTCAGTAGGTTTAGCGTTAAATTTACCAGTGAACTATTTTTTACTCTATCCAATCCCTACCTATTATTCTCACAACCTCTCAAACTTTTTCTTAAATTTTCTATACTCAATTCAACATGACAATGCACCAGATGCAGACACATAATTAATGTGGCAAAACAAATGGCAGAGACAGGGGCCACAAGCACTGGCTGACAATGATTGCCAAATGTATTCAAATATTACCACCGAGGGCGTACAAAATATTTATTTTACGAACCATTGGATACAGTTATGAAAGAAATCTGGATAAATTGTGTTCAACACCTAATAACGAAAGTTGAAAGTAAATGTTGACAATTAGACAGAGCTGGATTTAGGTATAGGCTAAATAGATTACAACCTATGGCGGCAGATTTTACAAAACGGTTTTTAGAGAAAATTTCGCTTTAAGCACTTCTATATACAGTAGAAAATAATGCGATTTTAATTGATCTTACAATTAATCATCATTAATCGGCGGATTTTTTTGCAAATTCATAGTTTTATCAACTAAATTAAAGAAATGGGAACTAAATGGAGGGTAACTTTATTGTCGAGATACAATAAATTATGCATTAATGTGAATAATTTGTATATTCTTTATATACACGTATTCTGCGCGTTTTTACACGTTTAAATTTCCAACAAATGCTTAAAAATCCGCAGTTTAGTCGTCCTGAATTGAACAAATATTCATTATTTCTTGATTGGAGGTGGAGTAGGGGGCAAGCAAAATATGATAGCCTAGGGCAACAAAAACTTAAATCGCCCCGGCAATTAGATAATATTAAAGCAATTGTTCAACGTATAATTGTAAATATAATTCGTAACGATAGTAGTGAATGAAATAGTATTGATTACACAACAAATAGTTGCATAGTATAGCGGTGACATATGACCAAATTTTTGCGATGATTATAGTTAGCAGGAGAATTCGACTTGGATGGTGGTGCTTCCACCGACGAAGCATATGGTAGGCTATTCATTCTAATGTCTCGGCAACTACCTGAACCCTTTACCACTTTAGTGTCACATGTTTCATTACTAATTTAGACTAGAATAAGACAACAGCACTTTTAAAACGATGAAAATTATAAATAAATGTTGCGATAATCAATTGTTTTCCACGTAATGGATCTCTGAAAGCCAGATCTATGATAATGTGTATATATGCATATTTTCATATGTATTGGAATTCTATCATTTCTCCCTCTATAATCCGAATTTTATTTACTTTTACGACGACAAAAATGATAATTAAGTGCAAATTTTCATTTCAACCAAAAAACTAGGAATTAATAATTATTATATAAGTGACTGGCTTCTGAAAATAAAATAATTCTGGCAGTGTTCTGAAAATAAAATAAAACTCAATAAATTCAAATATATGTGGGTTACATAACATGCAAGTTACTTTATCAACGTTGATGGTTAGATTGAATATAATTCTTAAAATCACCACTCTAAATTGCAAGGAGCGTAAAAAAGCCTTTCTTTTTTACAAGACAAGTATTTCAGTTTGAAATTTATTATGTTTCTTATAAACGATTGGTCTATTCTGTACCATAGATGAAGCATAGGATAGACTATCCATTCTTATATGAAATCATCAAGAGGCTGCCTGTCCCTCTTACTAACATGAAACAACAGCGTTTTTAAAACGATGGGAATTGTAAATAAATACTGCGCGTACTATTTCTTTTCCGATATAATAGATAATAGCTAGACTTATAATAACGTGTATAGAAGTATATCGTCATATGAAATTGGACTTCCATCATTTAATCTTATATAAACTATTTAATACATAGATAAAGGGTTAACTTTATCAACTTTGATGGTCGGATTGAATATAATTCCCAAAATAAGCGCTTTAAATCGCAAGGGGCGTAAAATGCTTCTGCTTTTTTACACAATCCGAATTTCAGTTTGAAATTTACGACGTTTCCTATAAATGGATAGTCTATCCTGTACTTAGTCAATGCCTGTACTTAATCAATGGTGCTGGAATATTTGAAATTTTGAATACGGCTCTGTCCCGCCGAAATGTCACCGCTTACGTTTGTTTACGTCTGATGGCTCGTCTCGTTGTACGAAGCGTAGTAAGCTAATTTTCACCCTGTCAAATCTTCACCCATTACTCCCACGATTTCCCTAATTCTTTCCTTAATATTCCATCCAATCATCTTTATTACCGCCGACAAACTATATTTAATTCTCCTTTTGCACATATTCGTTTTCTTTACATATGTACATATGTACAAATGTACGTTGGTAACGATCGCGACGCCATTGGTCGAGAAGGGATCCCGGCGCGTCGTTTCACGACGTTGGTGCGGCGGCCGTGTGCCCTCCTCGCTAGGAAATAAGAAATTTTCTTGAGAGATGCGAGCCTCTGCGAGGGAGGAGGCCTAGCCAAGCGAACATAGTTAATTTAGATTGTATCGCGTGAGAAGCAGGAAATGACGAAATATCCTGAGTGCTGACTTATACGCGGCGCACATCGTGTGTGCCTGGGCTCGTTCCTCGGCCGCGTTGCTCTTCGACTTCTCGACTCCTCGCGACCTCAGTCCCTCCGACACGCAAGGATGATACTTTTTTTCTTATCCTACCTCTACTTCTACCCGTTGCATCTATTTTTATGTTTTTCGCGACGCTTCCGCGCGAACGTCGTCGTGACCGTGAGAATTTTTGACCGGACCACTCTTGTGAAACGTCTTTATTTCCTTTTTCAACCGTTTCTTTTTCAGTCGGTTGATGATCGAAGATAAGAGATTTCGCGGCCCAATTCACGGTTCAAGAGCAACTGTTCCATTGAGTCGTCTTTCTTTGAAGGTTCGCCGTGAATCGACGATTTATTAAACTTGGCTTCCTTCTATTTTATATTTCTTTTCTGAGAGGGATTATCGGTTTTTCGTAGTTGTGCATAAACGGAAATTGATAGAGACGTATGGAAAATGCAGATGGATTGGTTGCACGATGCTTTGTAAGTGTTTTTACGGACCGTAGGCGGATGTGACGCAGGAATAATTTGTCACACGCGATTGGAGGCAGAGAGCATAATGAAGGCTCGGGTTCCAAGTAGGACGCAATCGGTTCGAAACAGGTACGCATATACGCAAATAGGCAGTCAGCTTATGCTACTGCTTGAAGAGTAAAACCAAACAGTATAAAACACATGTAGTAAGAATAGAGATACAATTATTATATACTTATACATAGAGGTATATTTATAATCTAGATTTTAGCCAAATTTTGTTAATACTTTTAAGATGTAGATTGAGTAAGTAACATTCTATATAAAAGTTAGAAATATTTAGTGAACAATATAAATGAAAAATACATTCGATTAATCATTCACGGACAAAGTATTCAACATAATTTAGTCTATTTAACACTAGATTTACGGACTTTGATGGTATAATTTGACGTTTTTCCTGAAAAATAGGTATATTATATACAGATACTTGAAATTGATAAGTCAGGAAGGGGGCGGAATAAATTACAATATATATCCATATGATTGCGTTAATCAAAGTCAACATAAATTGCTAAATAGAATATTTATGATTTCGGTAATTTTAAACATATAATTTGAAATCCGTCAATTGGACGAATTCTGTAAATCTAGAGAACAATTATCTGGAACACTTTTTTAAAACTTTCAAGATACGAATATATTAGAGAAAAGATGAATAAGCTGTACATAGAAGTTTGCTATATTTAATGAATTGAATGAATAAAAGAAAAAAGATTCCATTTATTATCCACGGTGCAGATGTTCCGTCTAATTGAAAGTCAATTTAAAAATAATTCCAAATATTATTATAGATAAGTTGATGATGGAATAAGAATAAGGATAGACTGAATTGTAATTTGTCGACAAGATAATGAAGCGTTAATGATACGTAAAATCTAATTATAAATGGTATACGAGTGCTGTAACAATTAACACTGCCACTCATCCTTATTACATAACATTTATTTCGTTTCCGTGACAATGGTATTCCCTTGCTCATTGCATAAAAATGTTCACGATAAGTTATCTGTAGAAAAAACATTTAAGGTAATACTATAGAGAAGGGTCGTAAATGCGCGATTACATATTTATAAATTAGTAGATACAACTTAAAGATTATAGATATAAGAACTTAATACGAGGCATAAAACTGGGTTTTCTCCGTTCCACTCCCATGGAGCTTGGTCACCTGAAGAGTTACTATGCCCAATTAACCCTTTGAGAACCGTACGCTTCCCGGGCATTGCCACTTCCGACGTTGCAATAGTTTTCGCCATGTAATTTTTTCGAGTTCGTCAAGGGATCTCGGTTCAATGTTTTCTATTACGCAAGATCAACTATCAAGCCAAGTAATTGACGCTCTCGTTATTTGCAATTCAAACAAATATTTTGCAATCATGTTTCAAACCAAAGTACCTAAGATACACATTATTAAAGGCGCACCGTTTCTTATTTATGAATCCATACATTTTGCTTCGTTACATAGATTCTTTTGATAAAATAATTTAAAAGAAATTTTTTTAAAAAATGTAGACAAAGTTTTCAACTGTATAAAATGAGATTTTTCAATGCTTTAGAATGTTTTGGATTCTAAATTTAAATAGTATTACAATACTACACATCGGTATTGTGTAATAGAAATATCTTTATCCATACATATTAAGAATATAACAAGCTTAGAAATGTAGAGTGCAGAATTTTACAACATAGCAACATAACAATTTTCTTTCCTATTTTATAGCTTCGTAATAAAAAATTAATTTAAATAAAGTATCACTTAACTATACCTTAAAATTAACGATTTTTTTTATCTTTGCATCTTTTTTGCAACCAAGGTCATCTAATTATATCAAGGGTACAATGTTCAACTGCAAAACGGATGCAAACAGAATGAATCACCCCATAAAACGTTTTACGGGATCATAGAAACCCTATTTAGAATGAATCAGACACATCAACTATAATAAATCTCAATAATTTATCACAGTAAACAGCGTGTGTTAATTCCTCGCATAAAAATTACCACGAGGCATCTAATGAATACAGAATTTCTACGGTGCGATTCTAGCTGTTACGATCAGGCTACGAATCGAATCTAAAGGGCACAGAACATCCGTCTAACAATTCCTGCAATTCCTTATCTCCTTGAATCGGCTGTGCCTCGACGTTGCACATGTAGGACTCCATTTTCACACGGACTATCGACTACTTCTTTCGAAATTTCGAAATTTCCGATTAATCAAACACTCATAAAAATATGTAATATAAAGACAGATGGAAAGAGAAGAGTTCACTACCGAGGGGAGCAAAACCACAGATAGAAAAATTCCATTGCTATCAGAATAATTTGGAATAAAGTATGAAATAATCTGAATCATTGAAAAAATTCCTCAAATTAAATCAAAATCTCATCGCACAAAATGTTCCACCTAATACAGATCACTGAATTACTTTTTTTACTTTTGACAACATAAAACCCATTTCGTTTAATTATACAATTTCAAACATATTAAAAGTTGAATACATTGCAAGGAATATTTTTATTCCAAAGTATGTCCTTCGAAATTTTCAAGTTCTCATACGTATATATATACAATACAGGATGGATCAATAAAAGAATATTATCTTGAAGTAATAAAACCAGAACCATAGAAGTAATAGACGAACCTTTTAAATAAAAGCTTTTCGATATAAAAGAAATTATCATATGATATTTATCCTTTACTTTATTTTATTTTTTTTTTTAATAATATAACAAATCTTTTTCTATTATAACAATTTCAGAAATGTCTAAGGTGGTCATTTGAAAATAATTGAGTGACTTCTCTTAGGCAAGACATCCTATATATGTGTATTAATAATTAACATAGTAATCTGTTTATTTATGATCAAGTTTACCAAAACATTTGCAAGCACCCAATATGTGCACCTATGTACGTGCAACGTTCAACAGGTGGTTCACTGACGACTCTACCATCGTGTTACGAGTCACTTTAAATTCATTATGCGGTCACGTATTATTACCCTGCTGGTAATTTTTGTAATTTCGCGATTAAATCACGTTCTGCAAAACTATTTTAATAATGTGCGTTCGCGCCCGCCGCACACACGCAAAGTTTCATCGCTGGTTCGGCAAGGTAGAAGATAAAGAACAAAAAAAGAAGAAAAACGATAATAAAGAAGGCGAAGAAGCAGAGGAACTCTTGGATCCTTCACCTATGACCTGAGAAACTCACAACGTGTGACCGTCAGCGATGAATAAATTGAAAAGTCGCGGAAACGTCTGCCTCGACCTCACTAAAAATTACTCTAGCTTGTCACAAACAAAATCCGTTCTATTTTAACTTCATCGAGTATTCGCTATCTCCCCATTCCTTAACAAATTTCACGTGACTGTCGCTTAATTATACCCACGAGTTAATAAAAGTAGATCTTTTAAAGTACTTTCAAATATAACGAAGACCACAGGGGAAGAACTTGATAAGTTGAATTTTTTCGATTTTCTTATTTTTAGTATCATTTGGCAGTTAAAATGGAGTATTTTAATTATCTAATTTAATCCAAATAATTTTTAATTATCCAAAGCAAAAGGGGAAAGTTAATAGATTCCGAATGCATGCATTTTTATAAAATTTGTACAGGGAAATAAGTTGACAAGTCCGTGTGAAACAGGCGAATAATGTGATAAGTCCATAACGAATGTTAATGTTTCATAATTTTATTGAAGCAGCTAAGGGTTTTTTTGAAAAACTTTCACAATAAAATAATCTTACTCTATAAACTGTATTAATAACACTAAAATTTGTTATTATTGTTTGTCATTTCAATTCTTTATTCTTATGATATTAATTATACTAACATGATTTTTCCTATTCTTATTTAATAGAAAAAATACACTGTTTTCTTGTCATTGAATTTTAAGGGTAACCTTATGTTCTTGTATAAATTGTTCGAATAAATGATTATTAGGGTACTTTCTGCGTTGAGTTAAAATTTGTAACAACATGTGAAAAACCCCTATATAAACCGGAAAACAAATACCAAGAAATTTTATAAAAGTATAGGACTAATTTAGAACGTCTTGAACTTCATAACTGTTCTCGAAGTTTACGAAAATATGACTTATCAAGTTTTTCTCCTGTGATTATTAAGTAAGACTATTTTGAAATTTATATATTACTTAATCAAGTTCAACTATATTAAGTTTTCATTTGCTATGTACTAACAATATTTTTACGCGATTACAAAAACGAAATGAAATATAGAATCTAGTAAAATAGTTACATGTTATTCTATTAAAAGAAGTCCCTGTACAGGTTCCATTTCTTAATTATATCTAGAGGACTATGAATTTGTATAAACAACCGTACTCTACTAATTATATTCCGCAATTTAATTTTAAATTTCCATACTTTATCGCATCATACAATTATGATTTTGGCATTAAGGGAAATAATATATTTTGCCACCCTTATCGCATATCCCTAAAGGATTATGTTCGCAATATCATAAAAAAAAAAGAAGAAAATCGTGAGAAGTATAATCGTTATAAATAACACATCCATCGGCTCTATCCCGTAGGAAGCCATTATTTGAATAGCTTTGCATTTCTAAATACATTCGACTTCATTCAATCTCCCCGCACAGTCCACAAGCGAGCACTTTTAAAACGTGATTATGTATGTATATTCCAACCGTGCATAATCGCGCATCTTTCCCTCGAAGTCAGTGAACAACGGAAAATTTACAATCTCAGTTGAAAAGCGGTTATAAGCGCTACCGTGAGCATCGATAATATTCCAGAAGCTCATTAGCGATCCAGGAACGTCTATCCCCTTCCTAGCCGGGAGTAATTATCTGTTACAACCTAGCCAGCGTACGTACACAGCGTATAACAGCAGATCAGCGCAACGATTAAGCTCAAAAATAGTTCATGGGAACCCAGGTAAGCTAATCTCCATCGCATTAGTGTTGTTCCGTACGTATAAAATGCTTTCCAAGGAGGAAGCACCTGCACGCATCTTTACCGCTCCTGGGGTCATCACTTTCGAAACCGACCAGATTTTGCCGCCCCCCATACTCGTTCAATCGACTTATTCTAATTGCTATCTGTCCTACAAATCGGCGAAGATCTGAACACGAGGCAAAGAAAGTTTAACTATCGAAGATCCTTTTCACATTGTACAGTTCTCGAAAATAAATGAAACGACACATAGATACCTGCTTTGAATGCCGAAAACCTGAGAATGTGAAATAGCTCCAAGGAAGTTAGAAATATTTGCGAAAACACCGTGTAGATGTGCTTTTATTCACGAAGGTTGAATTTTTATACACCACCGACAGAAAGTTTAAAAGTCCTAGTATTTATCAAAATAATACTTTTATTTGCTGTAATACTAGATACAAAGCTTCTGATTGATACCTATAAACAATGGAACGTTCAGTATTATAAATTATCAATTTATTCAACCAATTATTCATAGATAAATTGCCATTAATTCCATGTCCCCCTTTTGTTCACATTCTTATGCAGATCATTCTACTATTCCTGAAAAAGGTTTTGGTCAAACGCGACAACGTGAAACTAACTAAGGACATTAATATTTTTGAGGTGTAAAATGCTGCTCCACAAATATAAAACACATGAGAAAATTAAATAAATCTAATAGGAGATAAATGAGGAACAGGAAAGAATAAAAATATTCGTTTATTATGAAAACGAATACAGCGAGAAAAATAGATTTACAAAGAGATACACGATACTCTACTTAATATTTATATTACCGAATATATTCTAATATTCCTAAGGCTACATACAATTGCTTCCCTGCATTGTAGCATTGATGTCACGACATGTCCGAAGTATGCAGATGGAATTTCTTTCCACAATAATTTTATTACCTTTTGAAGCCAATTTTCATTTTGAAGCACATTTTTGTTAATTAATTTTGCTCTGAGTTGTTTGTAAATTTCCTATTTGGTATTATAATTATACGGTAACTGTTTGTACCACAAAAACCTTAGCGTTTTTAGTTTTTATGTTGACTCGTTTGATCGAACACTTTTTGCCAGGGGTAGTATAAACATTCACAAGCATATATAATAATAATTATTTGTAAATTCTATAAATTTACTAGTGGTAAGTCAAGTGATATTTTACCTGCACTAATACTTCTACATAAATTCATTAACAACAAGTAACAAACGCAATCAGTGTCAAAGTTGAATTTACCGTATTTCCTTTCTTTAATAGCATATTACGTTAAGTCAACTACAAATGAATATTTAGCATATTTCTATTTACCTGTTTACCTTTCATGAGTCATAGTGCTTTCAAACCTTTTATCGGTATTATGCTTAAGTTTCTGAATCTACAAGGTAAATTCTGCTTAATCCATGATACCGTTAAATCTTCCGGGAAATAATAGCAGATTTCGTAATGAGTAATATATTCGAGAAAGTCCCGAAAAACGGCGGAGCTAGTTTTAGTTAAATACATCACGATCACGGAGTAATCAAAACCATCACAAAGTAACCAGAGCATTTTGTAAAAATTTTATTTTATACTTTTTTAAGCCTTCAGATCTGAGATGCCCACACGGTACGAATCTTGGTATCGTTCCTCACGTTCGAAATTACTATACGTCTATTTTATGGATTCTTATGCAACCGAATTTTGTGTCAGATTTTAATTTGGAAGAATTTTAAAATTTATCTTATGAACTTAATAGATTGAGACCATAATAACATATGTAATGCCATATAGAGATGGATACATCGAAAAATAAAGTCGTCCGTGAAGGGCTAATCAAATATACTTACAATAGTACAATTCTATTAACTTATTATTCGTTTGTATGATGTCTGACATATCGGTATACCCTTCTCTTACTTTCAGAATATACAGTGGCTACAAAAAGTACAGTCAAACCTTGCTCGTTGCATTAAATAAACTGAAAATGCATGCAAAAATCGAGTAATCAATCATACAATCCGTCTAACGATTCCTCACAACGTGCTCTTTAAACTGCTTGAAATACTGTTACTACATCGCTATTCCCGCCACACATTGCCGAAATGCAACGAGCCAGATTTTCGTGCAATGATCGAGGTTACAACGACCTATTAAGTGACATAAAAGTGAACATAGCTGAAACTAAATAACTAAAACGTAATACTGAATACTAAAATAAATAGATGCGGTATTTATAGGTTATGTATAAATATTAGCAGTTAATAAAAAATTCTAAAACTATCGTGAATATACCAGAGTTTACCATATAAATTTAGATTCAGAAATATTAACAAATTAAATTTAAAGTCACGAGAAAGAAGAAAATATTGTTACCATTACATATTCAATTAATGAGTATTCTATTGTCAATAAAAATGTATTATTAACAATCAGTATACATACAGGTAAAAAAATGAATGATTTGCACCTGGTTTCCCCATGGAGAGAATCTTAACAGTCCGATTAGAATATTTATTAAAACTTCATACCCTCTTACCCATTCGGAAGAAACGTAACGAACAAGTGGCCCCAATTAAGAGCGAACGCAAAACAATTACGACTGGTTAAACCGTATCTATCATCATCGCGGCTCGTATCTCTCTGTCGTTTTGCGTTGGCCTGTTCATTTTTTACGTCCATTAAACTATCAGCCAGCGTTTCCCTAAGCAAGCAAATAGCGAACCATTAATCGCTCTTTGCGCTATAAAATTGTCACTGAATGAACAGATACAGATTCGGTTAACGTATCTACCAGCAACATTGAACGAACTAAAATTTAAGACGATTGTTTAAACTAGTGAGATACCTCAATTTTCTCCACATAAAACGCTACTTTCTGACAATAAAATATCTTGTGCTCCTATCAGTACATCGCAAAGTTTGGAAAAAATAGCGCAAATTCTAACATTTTCTAGAGTAAGTATCCAGGAAGAACATATACATATATCCATGCTATTTACGGTAATTAAAAACGATCTCCTTTATTAAAAAGATAGGTGCTTTCACCATCTTTTGTAATTTTAATAAACACTTAAAGGGTTTAAAGGGATAAGTTCCTCTATCTTTGACAAGGTTTTAAAATCGGGTGTTTCACATTACCAACGCCTATCCTAACATATTTTGTAAACATGTAACATTTGAATGTTAGATGATTTTGAAAAAAGCATGTGAAGTCACCGTGCCGAAGCATGCACCGGTATCATAGCCCCGCACGATAAGCAAGGTCGCGAGTCAGAGTCGTGCGCCCTGTTTCGCGAAATTTACGATCGTTCAGGTCCACCTTACACTATGAAAAAAATATCTCGGTTCGCCACCGAGTCGACCTACCTACCCTACAATCCACACACGAGCATACGCGTCCATACTGTTTGCACGGATGCAAGGAGAGTTTTGTGTCGTGGACCCAGGAGTCGTTCTCGAGGCGTTCTACCACCCGCAACCGACAACAGGCCAGGCCAGGGCAGTCTTAGGCCAAGCCAGGCCAGCGAGGAGTCATGTAAGAAGGGGTTAAGAAACTCTCGAACTAAAGTGCCTACACCGGAAGCAGGGGCCTTGCTTTCTGGGCTAATAACCCTACCCACATCGACACGCGGCATCTGCGTGCGCGTGTACACGCTTAGATGAGAGTACCGAGAGAGAGAGAGAGAGAGAGGAGAGTTCAAGAAGGCGTGTAAGTGAACGAAGAAGGAAAAAGAGGCGTGATACTACGGGGAAACCTTGCACCTTTATGTGTATGCACGAATGGAAGACGCACACGCGAATAGGGATCCCTTATCAGCATGCAAAGCTAGATTTTATGTGCGATCAAGTACCATGGGGATTCGTACGCAAATTGCAATTGGTTTCTGCGAGTATGAGATTGTAATTAGCGAGAAATTCGAACCTCGTAATTTAGTATAAGATTGTTTAAGAACACCGATTTGGAATTTGATTTTGATTTAGAAAAAGATGAACCTGTATTTTTCAAATCGTGAAAAATGTCGAAGCGAAGTTTTAGCTATTTAGCTTGAACTATACACGAATACCTTGTAAGTTGAGATGCAAGAGTTTAGGTATCTTTAATTAGATATTTGTTTCTTTAAAATCATAGGAAATGTTGAAACGAAATGTTACTTATACATTTCTCATCTCATGGACAAACACACAAATTAATATTAGAATTCTACTTTATATTTGTTCATTTTTATGGAAAGATAAAGGAAAAGAATTAAATGTACTCTGAAAAATTATATCTTTAAATTTAAATTCTAACAAAAAGATATGCATAAGAAGGTTTAAAAAGCTTTTATCTCTTAGGGTTGTTGAAAAAAAAAGAACATAAAATTGGCAAATCTAACGTTAGCAAAATATCTACCTTCTCAAATACAATTGATTTGCGATTGTGAATATTTAACATGTTTATGAAAACTAATAATTATTTAAACTTGGATATCACATAATGGTTATATTTAACAATGACGATGATCCTTTTAATAAATTGCTACCTACTCAAAACTTACGATTATCAATAATACGTACACAAAATTGATAATGTAAGTAATATAATTACCGTAATCACGGATAATTAGAAAAAAGAATTGAGAAGAGTAAATAGTTTTTACAATTGAAACGTGATCCCAGCATTAATATTCATAAGTTTTGGTACAGTTACTCGAAGTAACGCAGTTCCATCCGTATACACCTGTGGGTCACTGAAGTATTCGAAGGCAACGATCCAAAGTACGCCATATTTCACAAGCTAAACCATTTCGAATACTCCTGAGCAACGCTGCCACTACGCAATTACCAGCGTTATCTTCATCTGTTCGTGTTTCCATAAAGTGCAAATTCTTGCGGGAATTCTAGTTACTCGTGAAAAATTAATATCTTTTTTCTCACGATGTTCCGAATAAACCGTGGATATACGGTTAAGCCGCCAATTAAATACAGAATTAACCCGAATACGGTGCTTCTTCTACTTCACCAGCCAAGATAAGCGCGTACGTGCGTAGCGAGCTACTTAATAAAACGAAATTAATTTGTAATTAAGTTTACCCGGATGCGGGTGCTTCCCCACGTCCCCGTCCCATATCTTCGTAGAAACCCACACAAGTTCCGCGTTCGTTTAAAACACGTAAGTTCGTTCATTCGTTTATACGAACGTCGGTACATAAAGATCGGCGTTCAAATCTCCGGATAAATGCCGTCACATTTTTTTCACAGCAGTCGCATATTCTTAACGCTGTCGCTTCGTGGCAAATACTTAATGCAGCGTTTAATTACAGAGAGCAAGAATGAAAGAAGAGGGGGGGAAGCGACGAAACCCTTATTCGTTATCACGGAAAACGGTACAGTATCCCGTTTTCTGCTTCCTCCGGTCTCACGTAACGAATTAAGCACCTGTACTGTGGGATTAGAAGGTTTCGGCTGACATGCCCATATCTTCTCTCTCTCTACCTCTTCGTATCTCCCTCCTGTTTAGTATCTCTCTCACGCTTTATCTTACTCCCCGATTCCTCTCTCCCTTTCCCGTTCCCGCCGACCTCCTTGTCCTTTTCTGCCATCCCTCCCTCCCTCCCGCCGATCCACCCGCCTTCCACTATTCACCTTCTTCCGTCTTTGTCTGTTTCCCAGTCGCTTGACACATTCGCGCGGAGAAAATGCAGCGAGCTCTCCTCGTAGCCACGTATATATAGGAAGGGAACGGATGTCTGGTGTGTAAGGAACCGCTAAAATGGTGTTCGCTCTTATCCGAAGATCTAGAGCGGCGATGCGAAGAGAGGCACGCGGAGGGCTATACGTAAGGTAAAAGGGGGCTCATGACTGGTTGGTCGGTCGGTCGGTCGGTTGGTTGGTTGGTTCGTTCGTTCGTTCGTTCGTTCGTTTCTTCGTCGTTGTTGTTGTTGGCTGTCTGGTTGGCTTGGTTAGTGCCGTTACCAGAAAGAGGCCACCTAGGTTCGCAAGCAGCCGAGTTAAACCTCGAACTTTCTTCGTAATGAGACACCAGCCACAAAATGACAAACGTAATTAAAGCAGACGTATACAGAGGGAGACGGGAGGTCATCCCTCTTGGCCCCTCCCCAAGGAAACAGAGTACCATGGAGATTTTCACAATGGGAAAGGCGTCGTTGTTCTTTTGCTCATCACTGTGAGCTCTCTGATGGAATGCTATGGATCGACCACCACGACTCATTCAGTCGCTTCTGCCAGTCATTTCGAAACCATTTTGGAACCGTCTCGTGATGCAATATTGCACTCTTTATCCGACAACGTGTCCTCGTAATTTTATCTCACCAAAGGATCTGTCCTTTTCATTCCATTGGCGTAACTCAAAATTCAACATCGGTTCTACCTGTTCGTCTCGAGCAGGTGTATTTTGTATGCTTCTCCTTGCGGTTCTGTTATTAATAGTTTGCACAATCTTGTATATATATGTGCAATCAGTCACAAAAGTCTACATAAACCACTAAATTTCAAATATATAAGAAAACACAGAAATGTTTCACGTCATTTCAAGCACATTAATCCATTTATTAATTAAAATTCGATAGATTGTTAACAAGTGATAATGTTTCTTTCATTCATAGCAGTATTGTGGTACTAGTAATAAGTAAATGAACATCTTCTACACTTTTAGAGCAAATTTTATTTGCATCTTTGTCAATTATAACTTTATATTTTATGAATGTTTGTACCATTATTATTACAATATGTTTGCGTAGACTTTCGTGACTGACTGTACGTATGCCGTAGTTATTATAATGGTACTTCCCAGTTGCAAATCATCAACGGTAATTCGAAGCGAATCATCGTAAACTGGTAATCCCACTGGTGCGATTTGATTCGATTTCAATCGTTAATTCCAAGAGTATGACGCTTCCTAGGATTAAATCTCTTCCCGCGATAATCTTTCAGGGTGATAGTAAATGATTACTGCATCAACATGTTTTCCAGCAAAACAGTGACTTTTAATAGTGATTATAATTATACGAGCTTTTTTTGGAGCATTGAAACAAATCCTAAAATTAAATAATACTATCATAATAGTTAAATCCTTAAATAGTAATGATGCAATCCCCAGGTAGTAAAGATGTAAAGTATCATGTGAATCACCATTAAATCACATTTAGCCGACATTTAATAAAATTTCAGTTAAAAAGTTCTTTTCTGTTACATTCTTGCTAACATAGAATTATTCGACTGTATTAATGTTCATCAAATTTTCTGTAAAATTATATAGGTATTATTGAAAAGTTCGTTAGATTAAAAAAATTAAGGTTTGGAATTCGAAAGGGCAGAAACTTATTCTTATAAACTCGAATTTTTGGAAATTTAGAGACTCGAATATTCGGAAGTTTGAACATTCGAGGCTTCGAAATACAAAAACTTGAAAGTTTTCAGGCTCATAGATTGGAAAACTTAAAAATTCGAATATTTAAAAATCATTTTAATCGAATGAACTAAATTCAAACCAAAAAATACACCTTCTAGAACTTTTGTACTTTTTAAAATGTCAATTTCATATGCTCCAATCTAATACCTCGAAATTTATTTTGGACATCAGCGAAGAGATTGTTTTAAAAAGATTATCAAACTTTATTTTTGAATAGATATAATATATTGACTGCGTGCAAAGGTTTTGATAGATTCCATTATAAATGGATAGATTATGTTACTTTACTAAAAATCATTTATTTAATCAATCAGATAGTCGCAACTCTTTTCAATAGCTCTTAGAAATTATACTAATAGTAAACGTAGAAAGCACTTATTTCTCCTGCAAAGTACACACGTATTGGAAAGTCATCAAAATATTTGCACGCACCTAATATTATGCAGTAGAACGTCGATTATCCATATATCGGTTATCCCAATGATCGATTATCTAAATATAGAATAATTCTCGTGTATATATATATATATATATATTTAGACTGTATATTTAACAATGTTTATAATTTGGATCACGTAGTCTATTTGTTGTTGAAGAGACATTACCGAATAAATTTATTACGACGTTTGTTGTTTACTGATGATAACAATTTTATCAAAAACTTTATTTAAAAGAATGCATTTATATTTTGGGCGATGCATAGGAAACATAAACATGTACTACTCTTTATATACAAATAACCTAATATAAATAACCTAACCCATATAGTATTCCAATGCACAGCGAAGTCAGAAATGCATTGGATGTTGTATTGCAATGGACAAAACATCAAAATTCATTTTATTCATGTTAGCTTGACAGTATCTAAAAACATTTAATTTATATTTTATATTGTGTATCTCTTATTAGGTATGTATTCTTTTACGTAACAAAACATCGGCACTTGAAAATTGCTCGATTTCTAGTCCATTGTACAACGTAATCAAGAATTTGATTCTTTCTAATCGATTATCCGAAAAACCGATTATTGGAAGAGAGATATCCCCCCCATTTAATTCGGATAATCGACGTTCCATTGTAACATAATTAGCATAAGTAGCACTTAACTTTAACATTGTAACAAAAGATTTATTGCTTTTTTTCAAATAGCAAAACGTGTGGATAGTGCGCGTATAGGAAATTCGGGACTAGATGTGGGAGTTTTTCAGGCAATCAGAGATCCAACCTTGCCCCGTTTTACGTCTCCTCCGAACACAACAATGGAAACGCAATGGTACAACACATTTCACTTTTTCGCAACGTGTGTACCGGGGAGCCTAAAAGTATTGCGCGATTTCCTACGTCTTGCCGCGAGAGAATTCGCCTCCTAGACACAATGTAGATTGGGTTTGGCCGTGTACCGTAAAAGCGTAATTATCGTCTTTCGAAACGAACCAGCGTCTTTCCAGAAACGTCAGCCCGTTTCCTTTACGTAAAAGAAACACCATAATCCCAAGTTTGAACGTTTCCCTCCACGTTTGTGGCAAGAAACATTCCTTTAATCGCAATTAAGTAAATTAAAGTGACTACACTTAGGATAAAAAATAGAATACAGTCGAACCTGGATAACTTGGATCTGAACGGAAGAACTAAAACATTCGAGATATAGAGATTCCGACTTATCAAAATGTTCGAGTAAGAGAGGTTTAATATATGAAAATTTGACATACGAGAGATACAGACACGAGAAGTGTCGTCTTATATTCTCCATCATTTATTTGTCTGCCAAATTATGACACATACACTCACTGACAAATGTTAAAAAACAAAGCGATTATTTGCGAATTTTTGTATTTCTTTTTTTTTTCATTATTTAAGATACATGAATTAGAATTGAAAATAGAATAACTTCTTGTTTATTGGAGTATGTATTGTTATCTTTTCATGCTATCTTTAATTCTATGCCATATATCTAAAAAAATTAAGACTATACAGAAATTCGCAAATGATGACGTTGTTTCTTAATTTTTATCAGTAAATGCACGTAGCAGGCTGCGACGGTAATCAACTATATTTTACTAATTACTCTAATTGATTACTGGAAATAATCGTAAAAATCGTAATCCTTAATCATGTAGTCGTCACAGGGAGTAATATATTAATTTTGCATAACATTTGCAATCTGCAATCATTAATCAATAATCTGTAATCATTTAGATAATTATCACGTACGCATGATCATTGTGATGGCAAAAAAGTGAAATGTACAGAGGTCTATGCTATTAAGATTAGGTCTCCTTCAAAGTGTGTCCATATATGTACGTGTGTATAATGAATATTTGTCATTTACATTACATTGGCATTTTGAACTTTATTATTTCCTGATACATCTTCAGTGTAATAATGAGTGGTCGTTATAATAAAAAATCTGTCAACTTTGGCGATTTGGCATATTCATCATTAAAAAGCCCATCTTCATGGAGTTGTATAGAGGATTCTGCTAATAATGGTTCAGGAATTCAAATAACAGATTTAATGCTGCAACGTAAAATTCTTAAATAAACATGCCTAAGGCACATAAATTATTAGACGACGCGTTCGAAATGAAAGCTACGTTGAAAGCAAACCATGCATCAATAAGTAATTTGTTCCATGTTCCATGACTACTGTATTTATTTACATACGTAATAAATATGTATTTTCCAAAAAATATTCACAGAATTGTTATTATAAAGAATTTACTCATTAAATTATAATGAAAAGTGTAATTATTACATGATTAATTGTTATTGAATTAATCATCATCTTTTGATTATTGCTGTTATTCATCAAATATCTAATAATCAATAATCGTGATTATTAGCATGATTTTTCATTAATTATAATTATTAATCTTCAATTATTAATCAGATTACATTTCGTCCAACTCTACTACACAGCTATAACTTCGAGTTTTACAGGCAGCGACGATAAAATATTCACTTAAAAAGGCAAACTTTGACTCGCAAATATATGGCTATTCTGAATTTGTGTTACAGAGGTAAAAATGCATCTCAATATGTAGTAAATAGTTCAGTAAATAGAGTTGAAGCAAGTTTTATTTCGATTTATAAAAGTTTTCCCAGCGGAACGGAAGAAAATGAACAAAATTTTCGTGTCATAGAGACTTTCGTATTAAAGAGGTTCAAGTTATCGAGATTCAATTGTACTATGTAATGTATATATTCAAAGAAAAATTTAGGGCTTAGAAAAATGTTCAATGGTATCAATATTAATGGTAACTTCACAAAAGAAACATAGACAAAAGTTCAAGAATATATAAATTTAGTAGAGAAAAGAATTTATAAAAAGATACAAGATGTAAAAAGAATTTTAAATTGTAAAAAGTAATAGTAAAGTTTCACATAGGTATTAATAATATTGATCATATTCGCAGAATTTTCTATTCAATTCTACGAAGATTATATGTATTGAAAGTATGTTTATGATCCTGACACACTTGTTTTAAATGTAATGCAAATTTGTGGAACATATCCTATATTTCCCTTATTTCTCTTATTATAGAATATGACTAACATTTGTAAGCGTTCTTTAATGATTCGTTATATGATAATCACTATTTCTTTATACTTTTCCTTCACGAAGCACTCCAAATTATTTCATATGCGTATCATGTTGTTCCTATTTTCCCTAGAGTATTTCTTGTATTCAAGTACGAACCACAACTATAACTTTTAATCAACCGGTTAATGAATTTCTATGTATTCTAACTAATTAAGATATTTTAACCCACATACAACTTCTGCATCGGTAATAAAACATTCACATCCGTTCATATATCTTTAATAATTATTGAAATCACTCAGCTAACCGTAACATAAAACAATCTGAATATAATTATCGTATTCGTTCATCTTAAAGGGTACCTACCACTACAATATTCAAAGTATAGATAAAACCACCAACCAAGCATGGGATAGTCTATTCATTCTCACATAAAGGAGCTATAGAATAGACCTATCATCCAGTGTATTTTTCTGTTACACGATTTTGGAGTCTTGAAACTCCGTTTTCGTTTTCAGTTTTACTTTTTTGACTGCGTAAAATCTATAGCTTTAGCTTTTGCTTTTACATTTTGCATATCAAAATATTGTAGAAGTGTTTAGATTCCCTTTAACGTAATGAAATATTATGATACAATGTTCCATAACATGATAGGTCTATTCTGTATCTCAGTATCTTCTGTATTGTTACATAGAATCTTCCGGGGCTACCTGATCACTTTACTATTTTAGTGTCACATGCGACATTACTGATTTAGAGTAGAATAAAACAACAGCGCTTTTAAAAGGATAGGAATAGTAATTTATAACTAAATATTGCGATAATTAATTATTTTCGACATAAGTGATCACTAAAATCCTGATCTATAATAATGTGTATGCATATATATATATATATATATATATCTTCATATGTATTGGAATTCCATCATTTATCCTTCTATAACCCAAATTATATTTACTTTTACGATAAAAAATATTGTAATTAAGTCAAAATTTTCAATTCAACCTGAAAATCGCAAATTTAATTACTGTATAATGCAATGAATGCAACGATAAAGAAAAAGAATGGATTAATACAATGTTATGCAAAATAAAACAAAATTCATAAAATTTAAATATTTGAGTATGTAACTTTTAAGCCACATATTATTGTAGAAAAGTAACTGTATCAACTTTTATGTATGATTCTTAAAATCACCACTCTAAATCGTAAGGAGCATAAATAAACCTCTGCTTTTTTATACGATCGGTATTTCAATTTGAAATTTGTTATGTTTCTTATAAGTAAGTGATCTATCCTATTCTTGGTCAATGATAAAATTTTCCTTGTAGCGCGCCATCATGTGTAATGAATCTACGCGCAACATTTAAGTTCGTGCGAAAATAAAGTATTTCTAAGAGATTACCTTATTTCCGTTTTTACACAAAAGAGCTTTCCATCGTAGTGGCAATACGTAGATAAGGAGCATCGATTGGATCGGCTTGATCGGAAGTGACCCATCCTCTGCGAAGCTCGAGTGGCTCGATAAGACGCGCGAATCGCGCGCGAAATGCCGAAGCTTATTTATTGGAAGTCGCGTTCCTGCGTGCGGAACGCCGTTCCATGGCTTCCACGCGAACCCGACCGAATACTTTTCTGTGATTCCAGCCATCCCGAAGGCACGGACCGCATTACATTCCTGTTTCGATCTTCCAACGATCTCACCGGGTCCACAGAGCAACAGCACCCACCGGGTGTATATTCACGCGCCGCGGGAGCTCGCATAAAACTGCTCCCGAGTTTGGTGGGGTCAGAGATCACGTTACCGGCCGATAAAGATCTCACGTGAGTGATTGTCGATGATATTTCACTTAAGGGATCGTCAAAGTCCGCCGCGCACACAGTACCAAGAATTTCTTCCCGCCTACATCAACCCTTCGCTCTGTATCTCCTGCGCAACTTGTTTCGCGCACGATTTCAAACATTTGTATTAGGTATATCTCTGCCATGGTAATTTGGTATTAAATATTCGTGCTTGCCATGTAATTAATCAGTTTTTATTATCTGCAACCGGTTGACAGTATCGACCACTATTAGATTTCCTATCGAGCGTATCACCGTTCAAAATTGACAAGCAATACGGAGTAACCAAATGAAATAACGTCGTGTAAATTCGAAAACGAAATCAATGTATGCATTGCGACTAGTTTACGCAGCAGTGGCGCCACCTCTTGCAAATTAGTAGGAAATGCAAACGCATAATTCTTAGCGCCACTTGACACGTAACGAATCGCGCGCAATTCTTCCTTATACGTATTGCATTTTTCAACTTCCTAAGATCGCTTCGCCGTGGTCCAACTAGTGAGTGCTTGGAGCATGGTCGGCCTACTTGACGGTAGCAGCAGGTATTCGCAGTGCCGTTTAATTAACTAAACGTAGCATAGGCCGATAAACGGCACGTATCAGCCATAAAATTACCACCGTCTTCAACGCTGCTGATAACACTCTATCGATGTTGGTGGTTTCTTACCCACTGTTATGTCAGCAGCCGTACTCCAAAGCACCTTACGCCCACGTTTCCGTATGTACCAAGAAACTACACGCACGTGTAAATGCACAATAAGGGTACGCATGTATATGTGAGAGTACAACGCTCGTCACAATCACCCCCTACTGAAAGAGCGGTTTCCCACTCGCGACTTTGACATCCTTCTTACTGCAGTAATTCAAGAACTTCCATATTGATCGTAATTGTTATTTCGTATTTCATATTATTATGACTACCACGGTGTTATTTATTTATTATTCAGTATATAACGTTTATATTATTATTATTATTATATCTATATATTGTAGACTACGTTCATATATTATACGATCTCCTCCATATAAAGTTGCGCATAAAAGTATTCAGCCACCTGAACACACAGAGAGTCATACAATTTTTGAAATATGAAAAATAGGGAGATAAGAATGTAATTTTCTATATTTCTTATTTCCAAATGTATATTTTAGGTTTTGTGTTAATAAAACTGTTAAACAGAATAAGAAAATTATAATTTATAGTGATGAAAGAACAAAGAGTAATCATTCTTTGTATCGATTTTAGGTGCTACATTATTGGCACATTTTCTAAAACTACATAATTTCGGCATAATTAATATTTTCTGGGATGTCTTTTCCACCCAATTATTAATTCAAATCCCTTTAACATCGGTTTTATTATTTTTTTTAAATAATATTCAATATGTGTCCAATGTTTAGTCCTATATTTTTGAAAATTAAATGTTTAATATAAAAATTCTACATTTTTTTTAGTAAAAAGTCCAAAAACTTATTTTATTATATTTTTACTTTTCATGTCACTGATAATATTTCACGAGCGCTAATAATTTTATGACTTACTATATTCATCTATTTCTTATTCCTTTATTTTATAATGTGTATTTACAAATAATATTTCATAATCTTCTTAAAATAGTAAAATTTAGTTTGAAAATAAATTTTGGGTTATCTTTTCTTTACTGGCATATGATTATATATACAATTAACTATGTATTTAAAGTGACTAAATATTTTTATGTCTAACTGTAAAAGAATTATGAACGATACAGGTTTTGATTACTTACTAAATAATCCTATTTGGGTACAGTGTGAGGTAAACTTAATATACATAAGTAGTACAAGAAAAATGGTAGATGATAATAAAGGAACGTCATAGCTAATTCCCTTATGTAATTGACTTCGTCTACCTTTATTAAACTATTCAACTGATAAACATAATTTTGCTACAATTGAACTTTTTATTATCGACCCCTTTTTTTCAAGGATATTACGATTATACTTACTGATATAAGTAGTCTACATTATCAGTAACATCAAAGATTACTAAAAAATCCTACGATCTATATTACAATAGCTTTATCATCTCTTTATACAAAATGTTTAATATTAGAGATAAATTTTAAATACTACACTTTGAATATAAATACGGAGCCATAAATGAACAATATTTATCATATTTATTGTTCTAGAATACTAAAGTTGAACGTGTTACAATTTCTATCTGCATAAACAGTGTACTTTAGATATAGTCGTATGATTTTTATGAATCGGTAGGTGTTTTACATAATACCACATTAGATTAATTAATGCGTGTTAATATATCTTGTGTAATACCATACTGATTACCTAATGCAAATGTTATGCAGCTATATTAAATAGTCTTTAATACAACGAAATTAATAGTTCGCTCATTTTTCTGACTTGTAAAAAGTTACTGCATACTTAGTAATTTGTTATCTCCCGAATAACATTAAGTTCGGTACTCCACAAAGTGAATAATTAATCAAGCTTATAAATTCATGCCTTAACATGTTACCGCACACGTGATTAAACAACAGTAACCTATAATATTTGTAATGATCAGTGCGACGTATTGATTTCATAGCTAATTGTATTTTACGAGATTCCACGGTGATTAATACGAAACGCCTAGGAGCGATTATTCGCATGGTATGTTTCACTTCCTTCTGTTAATTAAGGCAACAAAAAATGTTAACCATTTCCTCTTATCAATGAACGCCGGTTGTTTTGATTTACAGCTTCTCTATCCTTTTGCATTTCCGTGAATAATTTAGCCAATGCTCTCTACCTAATTCAGCCTCTTTATTTACTTAAACTTACCTAATCTAAGTCTAATTTAACCAAGTTCAACCTTTGTACTTAAGCTTACGAAAAATTAAATATTGTTTTATATTTTAACGGTTAATCTACCAATATCTGTGATTAAAGTATTTCTCAATTTATAATTTATAAAATGATATTTCCATCGACTTGCAATGTGCAAAAACTCAGGACCTGGCAGCATACGTTGATTCAATCCCATATGACGCAATTTCTATCACATCTAGCTAAAAGCGGCAATCTTCACGCTCGTAACACCTACAGCCATTAATAATTCCAACCCGGTACCTTTACCACGTGGGTTTTCTCCGTACGACTGCAAACGACCATTTCTAGAGGCACGTTAAGATCGCGGCTTCTGTGTGCGTAATGCAGTGGATGCGTCTTGGTCGTTGGTTGTCCGACTCTTGACTCGATTTCGCGACCGCAACTCGAGAGATATATCTCTCCCGATTTCCTTCCCTCTCGTTCCTTCTCTAGTTCTTCTTTTCGCTTCTTTTTCTTACTCATCCGTTCTTTCATCTCACTTTCCTATAGCCTAACCGACTCGTTCCCTCTTTATTCTCGTTCCTCTCGCCCCTTCCGTGGTTGTGCTGATTCTCCCTTCTCCCTCCGTCCCGCCAATGGGACAGGGAGATAGCAGACCCCGTCGAGGAGACAACATAAAGATTTAAGACTCCAAGATGCGCCAATAAACATGCTGCGGCCGTGCAGTCAGCCTGCGCTTCTCTACTGCGTTCGCTTCTGTTCCGTTTCATTCGGTTCCGCTCTGCTCCGTTCCGTTCTGTTCTGTTCTGTTGTGTTCTGTTTCACAGCCAGCCAGCACTGAGGGAACCGTATATATACGTGTATATTGATTGTGTATACGTGCATGCGAGCGCCGCTTCGTTCGCCGTGCACACGCGGATGCAGGTTGCCTCTCGTATGCACGTGGTGCCACAGCGCGGCTGCGTAACGTGCTTTCGAAAAGTGTCTCGATGCGTATGCAGATATGCGGCTTAGCATGAATAGTATCTAGATCCGGCCGTGGATAACCCGCCACGATACCGCCAGATCCGAGCACCCAGGCTCGATTTCTAGAAACCAACACCGGAAGAAACCTTTCTTTTCTCAGTTATATAGTACTAGTAGAAAATACCTACTAAATATATGTACATATGCATAATCATTCTAATCTTTCTAGCCTAATCTAATAGTGGATGTGCGTACGCGTTTGCTAGCATGTGCAGAGCTACTACACACCCAACACGCAACTTCTTTTCCTCCGCCACTGTTTCATTTACCATCCTAATACATTCATTAACGTTGCAAAGATCGTTAAATGGATCACCCGTCCCGTTCCGCCCACGACAAAATTACTTGTCCTTTAAAATCCATTCGAAACATCCTCGTAGTGATCTACGACCTCCACTCGAACGCGTCACCGTCGAGGAGGAAGAGGCCTTCCGGATAACGAGACAGAAGTACACCTGCCGCATTCGTAGAGGAGGCAGGACACGCTGGAAAGTTTTCAATGCGAGGACGGTCGTACACCGCAAAAGTAGTAGATCGGGACGTTGGTCGTCCAAGCGGCAAGAGGGAGTCAACGGAGGAACCGTTGCTGGCTGCTTCTGCCCGTTGCTACTGCTCCGGCTCCTTCTACTTTTGTCTGTCCTCTCGCTCTCCCTGGTCCGGCTTATTTATTCCTCTCTCTGTCACTGCCTCCCTTTCTTCTGCGACTTCTTCTTTATTTCTGTCCTTTTGCCCGTTTTCTGCTTCCGCAAACGACAGCCGCTTATTTATACCCCGTCTTTGCATCGCGCGGGAGCGAGCGAGGGAGCTTTTGCGTTTACTCGCTACTGCCGTTCCTTCTGCCGCTTCTGTGTTGCTTCGCCGATACTTCGCTTCTCTATCCTCTCTCTTACTCCCTTTGTCGTTTCATTCTCTTCTTCTTTCCGATCCACTCCCGCTTTTAACCAAGCCATGCACTAGCGAAACATCAACGGCGAAGCACTTTGCTCACGAACACCGTGAGATGCGCTCGATGCGAGAGGCAATTCCGCGACTGCATCACCTGTCAACGCGGGATCGCGTTCCAACAGGTCTATATTACATGCGGCATGTGGCTAGTGACTACCCTCTGTAATCGCTACCAATCCCACCACCACTAATTCGTCCAGCGAGAAATTTATGACGGATACATTTTTTATCCATGTAGACACATTGCTTACGCATTGCTAAATAGTAAGCCGTAACGCGACGCCTATTGCCGGGAACTTTGCTTCGTGGTATGCTAATTTTGGTTGTACTCTGATTTAATGGATATAACGGTACGAACAATTATCCCGGTTTTTTTTATTTCGTTGCGGTCGTATATGCGTTAATTAAATTACTCTACTGCGAAATTGATTCGAAACTTCTTTGAACTCGTTTATTACCTGCAGTTACTCGGATGCAGTTTGATTGAGGCGAGACGTTAATGACTTTGCGCGAGTGGGACGCGGTATCTTGTAGAAATGCAAACTACTTAGTCAGTTTGAGAACTTGCATAATTTCTGATGAGATTCGTTATCAGAAGGCCAGGTTTTACTGAAACTCGTTGCTGCTTACGCAAATTCCATAATTATGCAATGAAGAAATGTTGCGTTGGCCCCTGTGCGATCTTTTGATGCGCTGATTCCCTAGATCGTGGAATACAACGCAATTGAGTTGAATTGACGTGTTTTCATTTGAAAGGATAAAAAAAGAAAACGCTATCTTGACGAGCTCCACGTGTGGGTAATTCCGGAGGAAAAGCTGGAAAGAAACAGATTACGAATCGAGTACTGATATCTCCGGCTGATAGGAGAAAATTAATCTTTAATCCGCCGCCAAGGAGACTTCTATATTTAACTCACGATAAAGTAGGAGTGCTGCATATCGATATAATCGGCGCCACTAACAATAAGACGAAATGACATTCTGTCAATTTGGACATGATAACGTTTTGGATAAATTCTGATAAATTCGTAATAATGACGCGATGGGCCTCCACGCGGGAAAGAAATTGGAAAGTCAGATCGGGAAATAGCCAAACAATCGAGGCACAGTACGAACTATGGTTCGTGCGCACCCCTGCTAAAGCTTCGAGGAGCCGAACAAATAAATGCTGAAAAGAGGAACAAAACCGACATTATGTGGCATTAACATACAAAGTATGTCAGACCCGCGGTCCGCAGGCATAACATAGTATCGCGGCGTTCGCATACCCCGCCCGCTTTGCAGTGACCAGCAGGAACGGGAAAGTATTGAAAAGAGACCGATCCCGAAAGCAACGAACAGGGAAAAGAGAAAGGTAAAGGGACGAAAGGCGAAAGAGAGAGGAAAAGAGCGTGTGCAGGATAAAGAGGACGGGATGATGAACGTAGGAAGGTGTGTGTGGTGCGGAAAAGGAGAAAGGAAGAGGGCAAAGGAGACGATGGTAAAGAAGGAAGGGAGAGCGAGAGAAAGAACTGAGGGAGTGGAGAGAAACGTTTACGCTATCCGCAGTCCCCCGAAGTCCCGTCCCATCGTTTCGTTGTCCCCGTGTGTGCCACGCGGTGCGGCTTAATGCAAAAGGGCCCACGGAGCGGGAGCGGAGTAACAGAACGCGCAGGAAAGGGAAAGATCCGAAGGCAACAGTAAGCCGGTGGCAAAACGAAAAATCGGCCCGCATATATCGAGCCGGCCTGCGACGGCGACGACGACGACGACGACGACGACGACTGCGGCTGCGGCGGCGGCGGCGGCGGCGGCGGCGGCTACGACGACGACGAAGGTGGGACACACACATAAAACGAAGGATTCCTTGTGTCTCCGCTGCCTAGCGAACTCCCGATCGGCTACTGCTAGCGATGGTTGCGAACGCGGTTTGATATGACACTTCAAACGAATACGTGCGATTCGTATTTATCTATTTTTTATTTTCTATTTTATTAATTCTATTTTATTTTATTTTTTTTACCTAATGACGGATACTGATAATAGTTTCCGAACGATATATTTCAATCGAAAGGTTACTAGTTTAATCATTTTGAATGTAAATTTTTAGTAAGATAATGCTAGAACTGTTAGTACGTGTACAATTCTAGAATTTAGTTCGAAAGAATGCAGTCGAAAAAATATTGAAAGTTTAAACCCTAATTTTGAGAAATGTTGAAAAAATTAATTTCTATGAGTTTTAAAAATTGTATGCCTATAAAATTTTAAAAATATTCAGAAGCACTGAAGCTACACGATCAATGCTTACTAGTGAAGAATTTACGAAAACTTTTCTTTTTAATTTATTTTCTGTAACTAAAAAAGTAATAATTACGTAACATTACGCCTTTATTTTAGTGCAGTATATTGTCTTAATATAATTTCCCTTTTAAAAGAAGTAGAAGTTGATGTCTTGGTTGAAGAAAAATCTTTCTCTCCCTCTGTATTCAAATGTTGCGCATGCCTAACACTACTCGCCGTCTTCATGCCGCTTTTGCAGTTTTACGTTTACTTTTGCACTCACTAGCTACCGGCGAAAATCTATATATGCGTCTGAGATTCCACATATTCCAACACATTTATGTGATGTATTATTGTATGAATTAGGGGAGAAAAATTATTTTCAATTGAAAATTCAAATTCAAGGAAATTAAGGATAGGGGTATTGTAAGAAACATTACTTCAATTTTGCTAACTAAAATTTTATTTTCATGAATGTGCATAAAAAAATCATGCCATGTGTAAAAAAAATATTGGCTTATTAATGCTTACAGAAATTTGCTGATAAGATTAACAATCTTAATAATAAGTAATTATAATGTCATCTCTTTGCAAATACAATGATCATTTAAACTCGAATAAATTATGTTTATATTTTATAATAAAACTTAACGCAATATATATAATATATATATAATTGTGAATGCTATCGTATATTATATTTGTTTATTAACATAAACTAGGTAACCCTTTGAAGATAAAATTCCACGACATTTTAGATGAATTTGGTATCTTGTAACCCAATTCAAGCTTGAATTAGCATTAAATATTCCATTTAGGTCTTCTTGTGGAAGAATTTCTATAAGTAGAGAAACATAACATTGAATAATATACTAATTACTTTAATATTGTTATATAGGGATTTACTTACGCCCAGGGTCATTATGTGTTAATAACTGTATATCATTTTCTTTAGTGAATGCCTGCAAAGCTGGTGGCACAACACAACATGTAGCTAAACTAATTTGTACAATATTTGGCTTCATCTGTTCAAATAAAATAAATATGAAGTAAATATAATACTGTGAAAACAAATATTAAAGAAGAGCATAAATAATAATAATTTTACATTTGCCCATTCAAATAAGTCAATAAATACATTTGTGTTAACATCACTTAAACCAATACTTGACAATTTGCCAATTTTTACATATTCTTCTACTCCAATCCATAATCGTTTCAACGATGCTAATATATCTTCTGAATCCTCCTTTCCTGAATAAGCAATTACCAAAGATTCAATTGCATTTATATTTAAAGAGTTACAGACTGAAAAAAATATTACATAATATAGTCATATTGAATGTGTAAAATATATTATAAGTAGCAAATTATAGTTCATACCTTGATCAATAGCCTCCTTCAATAAGTTTACATCAGATGATGAGATAAATACTTTTGCAGTTATCTTAACATCTTCTCTATTGATATCTTTCAAGGCATTATCTTCCACACCTTGAATCTGCAAATGTGTAAATTCATACCAATTTAATTTCAGCATTCTTCGGAACCTTTAATCAATAAATAAGACGTGATCATACAATTACTGGATTTTCACCACTGCCTTCATTGTCTCGAAGAACAATTTTTAACGTTCCAATTAACTGAAAAATAAAATTTTAATCGGTTAATCAATATTGAAAGAGACATAACCTCGAGAATAAAGATCTTAATATACAAAAAATTGAATTCAAGTGTTTTGCCATTTATAATTCAATAACTGACCTCGTCCGTAGGATTTTGACTCGTTTTTGTTTTCGCCTCGTTCAAGGAAAGTATATTTCCTGTCCGAACTAAAATATTTTGTGATAACATAGTACGGAACAAAATGTAAAGAATGTTAACAAGTCTGCGGCGGATGACTAACTAAGAGCGTTACGAAAAGTGATAACATAGATCATAGACAACAATCAATTGTTTGCGATGAGTTTAATTGTACGAGACTCGCTTAACTACGCAACTTCCAGTTTATATATAATATCAATTATTCTGCAGCAGAATTTATATTTATATAGATGCATCTATCATCTTCAAATTTGATTCATTCTAAAATTCAATAAAGATAGACTACAGTGGGCTACCTGCGCGAAATTGCATATTGTTGCGAAGCATAATTACGTCATTGTTTTTCTACGTTTACACATTACGCAATTATAAATCATTACTTGCAACTTTATCTATGTATTTTCCTCTGCAAAATAATGTTTGAATGTAATACCGAATTTGAATTTTAAGTATGATTTTTAAATACTAAAAATTATTGCAATTTTTTATATATATTTCATATCAACTATTTATATTATAATATTGGTAACATAATTGCTTGGAAATTACAAATCATCGGTTTCAAAAATTCTCAGAAGATAATTTTTATCTTATTTCATCGTCTTTTTCATAATTATAACAAATTATAACATATGGATACACACGTAAAATTTGCATATATTTAACACTTGTTGTTTCATATGCGAATATAAATTAAGAACTTAGTGATCAAAGCATAAATTAATTTGATTTTTAAATTCCAATTACAATATTCTAATTACAAAGTAAATGTGTGTTCAAAAAGAGACATAAATCGCGCAATAAAATTAACAACCCAGAGACGATGTTTCATTGGTAGGTTTGTATGTCCATTCGATATGAAGAAAGTGTTTTGAACTGTAACAGATAGCGCAACAATCGTGATCGCGAAAAAATAAGAAAAAAACCTCTCTATATAATGAACGTTTCATGATTACAACTATGCAAAAAATAAATTCATTCCGTCTAGCATTTATAATTCGCTAATTCGTATTTGTTAAGTGGCAAAACAGATTTTACACAGTAACACAATTAACAGTAGAATTATTTTCATATAGAAAAAGATGCCTGCTGATGTATTTGGATATGTATATGCCGCTACAGTAGCGGCCGGTGGTATATTGGGTTATGTAAAAGCACGTAAGTTTGTATTTGTATTACTAAACACTCCTTTCTCTTTTAATAAATAGTTAAACAAGTAGAAAAACCTATAAAGTCTATTAATCTATAACTAAATATTATTAGTATTTACTTCAGTCATCATTCTATTTAAAAGTAATCAATAAGAAAGGTCTTTTGGTAGTGGTGAATAAAATTATTTAATTTCTTGAAGAATCGATTCCCTCCCTGAGCGCGGGACTGTTGTTTGGGTCTGTTTTGGGTTATGGAGCTTATCAAACATCAGAAGATCCTGCAAATATTAGAGTATCTGTAGCAGCAACCATGGTTCTTGGTGGAATCATGGGTTATCGATATTATAGTACTGGTAAATTAATGCCTGCTGGAATGCTTGCTATAATGAGGTATTAATTTCTAATATTTTATTTTTTAATCTATATAAATTTAAGAATTCTAATAAAATTAAATTTTGTTTAGCGGTGCAATGTTGATCAAGACTGTAGTGAGGTCTTTCATTGCAGAAGCACCGATGAAGACACAATAAATATAAGGTTCTAAAGATTCTTCAATGTTATAAATATTATTGACTGGTATATTTTAACCTTTTGACTATTGATAGCACTTGTAAACACTTTATGATAGTTGTCATTGAGTATTTGTAGCATTTAACAATGATTAACATTGTATTGAGTGTTAATGATATATGTATATATATGAAATTGTTTTTCTAACAAATTATTTGAAGATAAAAATAAAATCTGTTGATTTTTTTGGATTGTACTTATTATTTCTGACAACTATATTTATGAATTGTACACATTAGACATTTGTCTTTCAAACTCATGGTCAAAGGGTTAATTGTGGTATATACATTGTATGTATAACTCGTGTAATATAATTTATACTGGTTGCAATGTAATATTAGCATATTCATTGCTCTGTATTTATAATTCAGAGTAATGTAATTTTTACTATTGTATTGTCAAACCAGAAGAGGTGATATGGAACTGCATATTTTATTTCTATTTAACCTTGTATCTTGTAAGAAAAAAATAAAGTAGTTTTTGAACTGTCACCTTTGTTGATATTATTCTGATAGGATTATTGTACAAGGTCATTGAAAGTTACTCATTAAGTTCTGATATTTTTATACACTTACTCGTGTTACTCAAACAGTTAGTAAAATATACCTATTTGCTTTCAACTGCTTATTTCAACTAATTTATATTAGCATTGATTATATTAATATATTATGACTTATATATAAGTCCTTTCTATTAAATTTTACATTTTTATTTTAATAATTTTGTATTAGATTTAAAACTATCAAAATTCACTCTACTATTTTATTTTTTATATCATATTAATAAGTAATTAAATTCCATCAAAATTATACCTGGTTAAATTCCATGAAAAATTATAATACAAATTTATTATAGGCTAATGATATAAATATTTGAAGTTAAAATATGTTTACAACACCAAATTATAGAAAAATTTGAACTTATTTCATAATATAGACCGTGAGCTAATCTTGATGTTTACTTATTATGTAAAGTATGTTACGTTTTAAAATGAAAATATTAGAAAAGTAAAAATTTTAAACAAATTTCATGTGTAGGGCGAAAATACAATTGAGATTACGAATTAATTAAAAATGACGTCATGTTTTCAACACATTACACTCAATTCAATGGTACATTATAGCAACATTTTTCTGTTTCATTTTAAGTTTAATAATCTTTCTGTATAATTGCGTTGTTTACAGTTGTGATTATGCTATCTGTAATATAATTTTGACGTACATAATCGAGCTTAAATGGACTTCGTTTTCAAGTGCTTACAAATTAGCATAATCCGTAACTGGTTCGCAATTTCTTTAAAAGGAGGTAATCGATTGTATGCGATAATCGACTTAAAAGCTCGAAGTTCGAGTTGCGAAATTGAATATGCTCCGTATTGGATGCATTTACGAACCTTTCCGGGAGCTCCTGCTCGGTGGTGTGTCCGTGGGAGGAAGTTCTGCGGGTTTCGCCAGGTTCTTCGACTTTTCACGAAATTAAATACGATTTACGAGTTAATCGACTAACGTGTCAATGTTCGTTCGTAACGTTTAAGCGGTTACGGCCGGACAAACGAATGTTCTTTTTCGATACTTTTAACGGGGATTTGGTCGTGAAAGAATTCGACAGGCACTGGTCACAATACGAACGAAGCTTCAACCTTCATCGACCGATTTGACTGATTTTTGAGATCCAGTCACCGAAAACTTCCATCATTCCGTCAAAAACCGAGTGCCGACCCGCAGGGTGGCGATCATTTGATAAGGTACGCATTTTTTCGCATATTCGACTTTATTCCTTCGAGATGCATGCTGTAGCTAGCCGTTTGTCACGTGAAAATTTTAGTTATCGGTGAGTCACAACGTGCTCACCGTATATGTACAAATTTCTCGTCATATGTATTTAACGATAGGTTAAACATCTTTCGACCAATGAAACATCATTTTCTCCATTTTCCTCATTGAACATTTCCTCATTGCGCGCAATTATTTCCACGATTTTCTTTCGTAATTTTCGCGCACTATATCTATCGTGGCTCTACACTAACTTCACTAATGCTTCTTCTTATCAATTCTGTTTTATAAGTGGTGTTAATTGATTTGACGTCAAATTATTCATTCAGTACAATACGTATTACCATAATAGTACAGCTTATTTGCAAACATTGTACCATTTTACTATCATGTTTGCGGAGCAGTTTGTATTTCGATGCCGTATTATCTTCCAGTTTTTACTACCTAACTTGGTCTGATATTCCCTGTACAATTCAGAAAAATTATAATAAAATGTAAGAAGTTCATTTAAATTTCAATGTATCGGTTAAGGAATTTTTTTTACTCAGCAATGATAATTCGTATGTTAGTATGTTAACATTTTTTCAATTTATTCAGCCGTTTCTTACCACGTAGAGTGACGTAATTTTGAAATAATTATTTCGCTTAATTTAACGATATGACACATACACTGACATATTTTTTAATTAAAGTACAGTGAATTGTCGTAATTTTATTTCTTTATAATTAAATAATTTAGAGACAGAGTGTATGTTATTTGAGCATGTTATTAATTTCGATATTTATTTAATCTTTATCAAATCTTCCTTACATTTGCTACCAATCAATTGTATGAAATATTTTGTAAATTTGGGCATTGTATAATAAAGCATATTAATACCTTTTATTTTAAAATAATTATACAACAATTATATCTTGGTATTTGGTTATATTAATTTTGCAGCACATTTTATATTTCATCTGGACTATGGAACAATGTAAAACTGTAATATACGTTTGTATTTTAACTATGAAATATTACACAGATGTTATCAACTATATGTCAACTGATTTTGATGAATGATAGTAATCTATAATTTTCAATAATGTAGCATAGATTAAATATGGTATTTCCATGCCCCCAATGAAGTCTTGGTCTTTGAGTGGCGTGTGCATTACCCCTCCATGTTCAATTGGATCTCTGTGAACCATGTATTTCTTGGTTGTCAGATAAGCTTTATTCCATGAAGTAGACTTGGTACCACGCAAAGACTGGCTGATAGCACTTATCTTTCTCGTATAAATAGTGGCCCAAATAGTTACTTCAGGTTCAGTATTGTCCTGTGTTCTTCATTGTCCATTACACTTTGACTGAACATATTTTGAGCTGTTCTAAAATAAAAGGTGTAACAATTTCACACTTAGTGTCTTTGTTGGTATTAGTGTCCATTTCGAATTATTAGAAATAAGTGAATGGTTTATAAAGACTCAAGTGCATTTTAACCTTTGATTCCATTGTTTTATTGGTGTGACGTGTTATAAAAGCTACGAGAATTACTTTTAAACGCCAGGTGAGTTTTGGAAAGTTTTTGTTAACATTAGAACTATTGGCAATTAAAGCATATTTATTTGTATCAAAGCAATTAAAATGACAGATATATGCAAAAGTATATAATAAAAAGAAAATAGATCTTTATTTGCATTGTTTACAGAAAATTATTAAGAATCTTCAAAAATACACTACTGCAAAATTGTACAATTATAAATGCATCTTTCTTGACCACTTTGTAGTTCTAGTGTTAAAGTAGAAGCTATTATTACATCTCTTTGTGTATATTGCATCTTTTTGTACAATAACAATTGTTATTGCTTACTTAGTTGAAGAAATATGAACCTTTATAAAGAAATTATTCTATTATAGTCCACTATATGGATTAATATTTTAACAAATAATTATATGGAATTTTGTGAATTTATCTTTCATGCAACATTTAGCCTGATATAATTGGCATCTGGCAAGAAATACATATAATTAATACTGATAAAATTTGATAAGATTAATTTGGGTCTATAAGAAAATGTTTGACATGTGCTAATACTTACATGAGTTGATTTGAAGAAGGTAAATTAATTATATATGCGTAGGTAATGTTTCACTCTGTAAATTAAACACAAATGGAGAACAGTCATGCTGTATTATAGCAGTAAAATATCTTAACATTAACTCAGCTTAACATTTTTTTTGTGAGATATAAAATATTTATTGTGTCATAAAACAAAATTATTGCAGTTATAAATACATAATACCTTCTAGAAGATTTATTTGGAAAGTAAAATTCTATGTAGTACCTTTTGATAAAACTCGTGATTGACATAAAGATTTGACTATTTTATCAAATGCTTATATGTATTCTTTTAGAGTACTATTTTTGTGTGGGGAGATTAATGTTTATTAAAATAATCTTTCTCAAGTGTGACTTTAATCTAGGAACTTTGATAAGAATTATATTTGCGCTTTAGCAGATTAGTAGTTTGATTTACAATTTTTTTTTGAGGAAACGGACATTTAATATTTCCATTTGAATTTAATAAACTGAAACACATTTGTTCTATTAGTACAATATTCAGAAACACATTCTGATCTAATTTTCATGTTGCTTAGATACAATTATTTAATTGCGTCTTTAAGAATTATTTTAGCATAAAAATACGAAATAAGAATATTGAATTCTCTGTTCCAGGGTTCTATCTGCGATAGGCTGGTGGGCCAGTCTATTGGTGGGTGCGTAGATAACTGCGGCAACTGGAAGTTGGCCCTGAACGCAGAGCCCCCGTGGCTTTGCTAGCACCCCCATAGTGATCTTGTCTTAACCCGCTTCCTCACGACTCACCTAATTCTCATTGACAGCTGCCTCGTATGTAGCATTTAATGTATTATGAATGGCTTGCAAATTTTTATGCATTTATTAGAAATTTAAAACTGTGTTGTTTGTGAGACAACTGTAATCTGCAAAATTATATAGTATAAAATAGCCAAAGTACAGTAGAAATTATAATATTTAGAGGGTGAAGCAACCCCCAATTAAATTCTAATTCTTCAAACTTATTTATAAAAATATGAATTTGCATAAAAATCCGCAGTCTAATTATAAAGAATTAATTAGATACCTTCAATGTATTATAATCTACTAACTTTTTGATGTTCAGTTTGCTGCCTAGCGCCTACAGAGTATCTTTTGGAAACTTATAAAATAGTCAATATGAAGGTAACAAATTTGGACGAACGTATTCATGTTTTGGACAGTGCGTCAAACGTTATGACCGTCATCAAAGATATTGCATTGAGCGGATTGCAAGAAGAAGCATTTTATGTACTTGACATTGGAGATATTGTACGCAAACACCAAATATGGAAGGAAAAAATGCCGCGCGTCGAACCGTATTACGGTAAGACAATTAACAAATATTTCAATTAGTTATTCAGTCGGAAATTAACTAATTTCATTGTGAATTTTTAGCTGTAAAATGTAACGACAACTTAATTGTAATCGAAGTATTGGCTGCACTAGGAGTTGGTTTCGATTGCGCGTCTAAAGTAAGTAATTTAATAGTTTGTCATTGATATTAGTTAATAGCTACCAGAGATAAATGATCTAACCAAGTTTTATTCTGTTATTTACAGTCGGAGATTAATAAAGTATTAAGTGTTGGAGTAGACTCGTCGAGAATCATCTTTGCCAATCCAGCTAAGCCAGCATCACATATCCGTCATGCTGCTGCTGTTGGAGTTGATGTAATGACGGTAGACAACGAAAGCGAATTACATAAGATTAAGAAACTTCATCCGGATGCCAAGGTAGCATTTTATCTTCCACTATTTTTTTCGTTATATAAAACTTATACAGGGTGTTTTGTATTTTTTTGTTCATACATTGGCAATGTCTTTTATAACTAAAACTAAGATTAAAATGTCATATAAGAAAAGGTCTATAAATGTTTTGTTAAGCAGTTATAACAAATATGAAAAATACGATGTTATTTCTCTTAGTTCAATACAGGACAAGACGAGATATATAATGTTTATGTTAAGTAGGCATAAATAAACTTTGTAATACGAAATTTGTACGATGGAAAATCGTACATTGTACCATGTACATAATTTCAGTTTCGTTTTGTCTGGTGAAGTGGGAGATCATAATCTTCAAAATGTGTAAAAGTATTTTCTAATCGCGAACACACAGATGTGCATTTTATATACGTTTTATATGCCGAAAATTGTATAGTTGCCGCCGGAAAATATTGTGAAATGTTTCCTAAGAGGTATTTTCACCTTTTACATCACATTTTATAATTTTTGTTATAATTTCTTAATAAAGCATTTATAGACTTTTTGTTACATAACATTTTAGTCTTATTTTTATTTATAAGACACACTGCCGAAGTATGAACGGAAAAATGCGGGACGCCCTGTATATTACATAAACTTAACTAATTTTTCGTTCTTTAATTTTAGGTTGTTATTAGAATTCGTTGTGACGCAGAAGTAGCTCAATGTCAATTGGGCATGAAATTTGGTTGTGATCCTATATTTGAAGCACCGAATCTCTTGCGCCTTTCACGCGTATTGGGAATCAATGTCATTGGTATCAGTTTTCATGTTGGATCTGGTTGTCAGGACCCACCCGTGTTTTATCGAGCTATACGTCACGCTAAAACTCTGTTTGACGTAGCAACAGATCTTGGTTTTAAGCCATATCTTTTAGATATTGGTGGTGGTTACCCGGGCAACAAAGGTTCCAGCATTGATAAAATTGCTGATGTCGTTAATAAAGCACTTGATGAGTACTTCAACAGTAAGTAACATTATCATTCTTTACTTTTATAATTCCTTGTTTCCGTTTACTTATAATTGCCATTTTTAGCTAATGCTGTTCATGTGATTGCTGAGCCTGGCCGTTTTTATGCGGCTTCTGCATTTACACTCGCAACCAGCATTCACAGCAAGCGTTCAGTGCGTGGCGATGAAAATTCACCAAATACAATTACGCACAATATGTACTATATCAATGATGGTGTTTATGGCTCCTTCAATTGTCTACTCTATGATCATCAGCACGTAACTCCTTTACCTTTAAAGGTAAGCATTCTGAGCGGTGATAATAATATTCGGTAGAAGATTTCGCAAACGATGAATCGTTTCTAATAATAAACATTTTGACATTAACAGAAAGGTTGTGGAAAGATGATTCCCTCAAGTATTTGGGGACCAACTTGCGATGGTTTGGATCAAGTCGTGGAAAATGTATTGTTGCACGAAATGGATCTTGGTGATTGGATAATTTTTGAAAATATGGGAGCATACACGTTGCCAGTTGCTTCTCCATTCAATGGATTCCCTGTACCTAAAGTTCATATTGTTGCTGACGAAAGCATTTGGTAGGCTACTACACAATACTTTTTTTTTACACTTTACCACGTTTTGCTTTGCATTTTTTGCGTTTTATGATTATGGCATTGTTGAATTAATATAATAATATTTTTCCATTGATTGTTATGTCTTGCAGGCTTCTGTTAAAAGACGCTTTGCCCTTGACCGAAGACCATTTTGTTATTGGTAATACTCCGGCTAATTTACGACTTGGTCTGGATATCGGTGGAACTGATACCAATGCATGGCGCAATCCAAACATAGAACTGACATCGACTGAAATTTTAACTGACGCTACTAATTCACCATCATCATACATTTACGATTACGTTGAAGTTGATCCTTTAAATTAATCTGAACGCACTGCGATGTTTATAAACTTAGTAGGGGAAAAAAAACAAAGAAAAAGCAAAAAAAAGATAATACTCGGCATTTGCAGTGAGAAACCACATCTTCGATTCGTACATACATAGAATATCATGACATAATTTGAAATTAGATTTTTTTTAAGGTTGTCAATTTTGTAATTGTATTTTTTATTATAATTATCTTTTGTTAGCTTAAAAGCAAAAATGACGAAGAGTATTTTTGCTCTTCTGCTTTTATTTTGAAGCTTGAAGCATTAATAATTTTCTAAATTATTTACATTTCTTGCTTTTGTTAAAAATTAAGGACGTGCAAATTATTTCGATTATGGAATGATATAAACTATAATTGCTATTAAATAACTGAAAGATAGAAGGTATAAATTATAATCAAATTTTCAGATTACTATTGAAAAATAATAACAGTACTGCGGTAGATGTTATTCTGTTGCATAATACTCTGAAATATTTGTATAGAAATATTTATATATCCTTTTAGCAACACTACGTAGCTTCTCTTATATTATATACAAACTTTCATAATATTTAGGGAAGTGTTTATCGAATCTTTATCGTAGATATTTACGATTTGCACGTTTAACATAGAAAGAAGTTTGATGTCCTTTTTATATAAATCATATAAGTATGAATTAGCAAAGCATTTTAACTAACAAAAGTGATCATTGCAATTTTTGCAACCATTTTTGTGAATGATCTGACGTCCCTGCTTATTGTGGTGAGCAACATTTTTTCGTTTCCAAACACAAATGCTACTTACATGATTTATATGAAATATATAAAAAACAAAATTAGTAATTTTGTGTAAGGGCTTAAATGTTAAGACATTTATATATACACTTATATATCTATTTATAAACTATTCAAATAATCATTATAATTTAACGCGTGATTAACAAAAGCTCAAGAAAACTGTAAAAAAACAAAAAAAAAACGATGGAGATGTAATCAGTAGTATTGAAGGTGACGTACATGTTCGTAACATGCGTATAATGATATATCAGCACAAAACCTTTCTACTATCTGTCGAATTTGTTTTGTTCGTTTCAAATGTCAAAAAAGGGAAAAAAACAAATACTCTGTAGAATTGCTAGGATCTTTAGGGCATTGAGGCAGCTGTCACAGGAAGGAAAGATAATTAGTTCCTTATTAATTATTACCCTTATTGTATTATATGTCAACTATTATTATTGTTAATTAATTATTATTAACGAATGAATACATGTAATGAAATATATAAAAATCAAATCAAACGGATGTTAGTTCTTATTTCTCCTTTATCTCTTTGTTTGCAAAGATTTAAGTCGACCCAAGAAGTGCTATTTACTATGCGATTAAAAGGTAGACATGGTTTTAAATATATCAAATAGGGCTGTAGATACAAAAAAATTGTATTGATATTTAAATTATCACGAGGTTTATGAAAATTAGAAATCCGTAATACTTTTGGAACATATTATCAGACAATGTATAAACTCCAAATAACTGATTAACAAGTTTTCGACACGTAACGTTATCCAACTACTACAAAATATGGAAGTGTATACTACGACTTCTGGTAACATTGATACACGCGTAAATTATATCGGTTTTCGTAATCGAATTGTTATTGTTACATAATTTTTAAGTAACGTTACATGATTGCAAAGCTATAATTGAAGTGCACTTGCACTTGACATTTGATGCGTTAGCTTTCCTTTGATAACGTAGTGCACATATCGAACGTATACGTATAATTTAACTAATAAAAATCTGAATAAGATAGCTTTTAATTGCAATATAATGCTTGAGTGTTAATGAATTAAAAATCAGAAAAAACACAGAAATAAAATAAGTAACGAGTAATATAATAGTCTTGAAGTTAAAACTAAAATATTTTATAATTTCATATAGTGTATAATATAGTTATACAAATTTTTATTTACATTCACTTATTATTTATATAATTATGTATGCTTAGTCGATTGTTTATAGTATCATTATTAGGGATCGATTCACGTTGAATCGGACAAAACTGAAGAGATTACACGTATTTTCCTAATATGACAGCCGACAGCGATCCTGCCGTAAATTTATCCATTGTAAGCGATAAAGAAAAAAGGTTTGTTTCATTCTCATCTGTATCGATCTAGCATTAAGGCTGCTTCCGAGAAATGTAACCGACGCTCAACTCGTGGCTATAAATAAAAATTGCAAATGTACACATTTCTTCTTTTTATAAATATCTCTGTCGCGGCTATGGAAATCCTGGGATTTACGTCAGACGAGAAGATCGATTAAGATTGTCGTCGATCAGAGAAACAAGCTATTCTATCGAACCAATTATCGATTGCTGTCTACGATTTAAGTGTTATTACTATCAAATGAGATGATACGATTCGATTAACGCGTAATCGCTTATCTTTGTACTTGTTTAATGAAATGTCGCTCCGCGTAGCGTAGCTGAATCGAGATTCGATTGGAGATCTCGATTGGTCAAGGTTTTTGGCCAGAGTTCGCGCGGACAGTTCGTGCAGTCACGATCTTCGTTGCGGATTGTGAAAGGTGTGCTGCTGTTTTATTAACAATGCACTGTCTAACCGGATGGTTACACAACAATTGCTAATCTTTTCATGCTTTACATTTATTGTTTCTCTATGCTAAATATACACTTTTCTTATAATCTATTACTATTTGTGTTTAAATGTTACGCGGAAATACATAATTAGACGATTACTGCGTTAATCAAGTGACTTCACCATTTGGTTAAATGTACATATAAAAGTATGATAATTTAAATAAGTCTGTTTTGAATCTTTCATATATAAGATTTATTATTTTAATATGATAAGGAAAAATCATATAATTTCTTAATAATTTGTTTAATTATCGTACAAAATTGAATTCTTAATCTTAACGGATGTACTATGTTAGTTGACTGACGTTTTCAGTATAAACTCCTACGCTTTTCCCTGCTAATTCGTTATAGTCTCCACCTCAGGTAATATCAGTTTTACAAATTCGTTTTATCTCTTTACTTTTCCTTGAATCTTTCAATTAATGTTGTTATAAATTTAAAAGCAGAAAAATAGATATATTAATATTTGGAGGATTCAGAAGCCAATCAGTCTAAGTCACGAAATATATGAACGGAGATAGTCGATTATTTAGAAACTGGGTTTTAAAAGAAATATTAACTTTTACTATCATTCAAAATATGATTGTTATTTGGAAAATATGTACTTCTGTAACATGAACGTGACGATCTATAGTTCTATGTTTATGCATGAATCTTAGCTGCTTGGTCAATAAAGAATTTTGCAAATAATTCTGTGGTCAATATAAAAACCATTGTCTTTTAATGAAAATTAAATATAATGGCCAAATTGTTACGTCACATGAAAGTTTTAATGCTGAAAAGGTATATCCACAGAATAACTCATTTTTTACGAAAGTATGACTTATCGTTACACTAATTGGCTTCTGAGCTCTGCATTTATCAGTGCAAATAGTTAGTCACAAAATTGTGTGTACATCTATGATGGCAATGAAAAATAGGTGAACAGTGAATAAAGAAAACACACATATTCAAAAGTAAAAATACAATATAAATTTTATTCACGTATTCTAACAGATAATTCGTAAACAATTTTTTAAATAAAATAAATTAAATATCTATATTTAATAAAAAAAAAACATAAAAGTATATAGCAATTTTACCGACATTAAATTGAGTGTACACATCGATATTTTCGTTATTATACAATGCATGTGATATACAGTGATTCATAAAATAATTAGCACAGGCAATGATTTAACAGAAGTATGGAAAATAAGGAGATAACAAAGTAATTTTCTATATTTCTTATTTCCAAATGTATATTTTAGGCTTTGCGTTAATAAAGCTATTAAACAGAACAAGAAAATTATGATTTATAGTCATGAAAGAACAAAGTATAATTATTTTTTGTATCGATTTCAGATGCTACATTATTGGCACATTTTCTAAAACTAAATAATTTTGACATAATTAATATATTCTGGGGTGTATTTCCTATTCAATTATTAATTCAAATTCCTTTGGCATCGATTCCATTATTTTTTCTTAAATAATCTTCAATATTTGGATATCCTTCCATCAATTTACCTTTTAGGTTGACTTTATCAGTGACAAAAGTTTCATCGTATATCTTTGAAAATTCAATGTTTCATGTATAGATTTAATATTTTTTTTCAAACAAAATGACCAAATACTTATTTTATTATCTTTTTACTTCTCATGTCACTGATAATGTCTAACGTGTGCCAATCATTTTTTGACTTACTGTACGTAGAGTAATAATTTATTGCGAAGCCTTCGGTGTTAATAACCGCCTGTAATATTTGTGGCACCGAATTAATTAATTTTCTGTAAAAGAAGACAACATATTGTCCCATTCTTCTTCTAATTTCATTTTGAAATCTTCTCTATTTGTAAAATTATAATTTATCATTTTGGATATTAATTCTTTTCATACATTTTCGATCGGGTTTAGATCGAAGGTGGGAGGGGAGGGGAGGCGTAGCAGTTTGGATACATTGTATAGTAACCATTCTTTGCCCAATTTTTATTACTCTAATAGGTGTACACTCAATTTTATTAGTAAGTGTACAGTCAGTTACAAAGGTCTACATATGTACATATTTTAAATGTCAAATATTTACTTATACAGGGATATATTTTAGAGTAATAAAATATAAAATTAAACAGGTACATGGGAAAGGTGATTAACTGACGTTCCATAAACTGAGTATCATTGATTACGCGAATAAAATTGCTCCTAAAAGTGTAAAAGATGTTATTTTTTTATGCTAAACAAATTATAACACGTCAGAGATACATTAGAAAATTGAACAATGTAAAAATATAGTTATAGTAATAAGTTTTGTATGCTTTAATACACGTACGTAGGGTTTTGTAAAGTTGTATTATATTCGTTAATGTACATTTTTTTTTATAAGTCAGTAGAGAAAACATGATCAATTTTTTAGAATCTATCCAACTTAAACAACTTTTTTATTTCGTTAGATATTTGAAATTCAAAATAAGTGTATATAGATTTTTGTGATTGACTGTATATATAAATTCGGCGCTGGTTAATTGCATTGAACAATCTTGGTGTGATATAACGTGCACTTTTATTTGAACACTATCTGAACTAAATGAAATCTTGCTAAATTGCAGTTGTTTAAATGTGTATTCACCCACCTAATTTTTCATTCTTGTCTTTCATTTGAAACATGTTGATGCCATTCTCTGCAAAAGATAAGATCGTTATGCATATAAAGAATCGATTACACCAGGCACGATCGATACCCGGACGCGTTTTATAACACGCGTAAATCGATGGGATTGTTGGATACCCAGCCACTGTCCAAAATGAAACATGGAGTATACCACGATAAATCTACGTTCAAAACAAATTACTCATTGGGAGACCGATTTTCCGACCGTCCCAAGTCTATCGCCTAGTCACCACTATCCAAAAACAAGGATGAATGACCAATCACCTCCATCCCTTACACTACGGCCCCCCCCCCCCCCCAGGGCATTCGATGGTCAGAAGCTCGACGGCAGATACGTATGCGTGTCATTCTTTGCACACGTATTTAATTCCCTTCGCGCCGACTTGGCTGAGTGATCCGTGGATCGTTAAGACTTAATCAATAAAGTTTCTCGCTATAAAATTCGCGCGCAACATTCACTCATTTTCAGACATCCAACAGTATTTTTGTCACGTATCACGATCGTCTTTGAACGTAATTCGGCGAGAAAACGACGAAGAAGAAAAGTTAATGAACAACCAAAGTGGATATCGGAAGATTTCTGATTCTCGCGGTAACCACCAGGAAGGTGAAATCCTTTACGAAATCACCAGTTTCCGATCTTGCGAGAACTCCGTAGAGACGTTTGAGCTGAATGGAGGAGCATAACGGTAATAGCAAAAAATGATTACTTGGCATCGATACCGAGACACTTTGTAAAAAACATTCGTCGTCAAAATGGTGGAACAACTTTTTCTAGGTAACTGAAATAGGATTTGCTCTCGAGATATTGGTACACGATACTGTTACAGATGATGGGACGTTATTCAACAAATTTTTAAATGTCAAATGGTCTCGTACAAAGTAAAGGCACAAGAATGTGTATGTGTGAAATGTAAAAGAGAAGCTAGATTAAATATGTACAGGAAAAAAGTGTACCAATATGAATACCGGAATAAAAGGTATTCTTATTTCACACACTATTCTCATCAACCAATTTTTTTCTTCCAGGTTAATTGAAATACAATTAATACAAAGTGAAATACAAATAGTGTACATTACAATATACACTAACATATAATACATTAATACATTACAATGTATCACAACCAATATAGGAATAGTATAAAGTAGGGATGGGAAATTGTAAATCTCGAAACCTCGAAATACATCGAAACTCAAAAAGTTTCGAGTTTGGAGAACTTCTTGAAACTCTTGAAACCTTTGTATCGATAACGAGAAAATTGCCCCGAATTTATTAACTAATAATCTAATTGGATTTGTGCTTATATTTTAGATTCATTTTAATTGATTCGATTTCATTAATGCATTACAGTCGTTTATACTGCGAAAAAATAATACATATAAAAATTAACAATATCTCACAAAGTTTATCCACATATTCATTTATTTAAATTGTAAGTAAATTTAAGTTTCATTTAATTAAATTCGATAGATAATTCGATATTTTAAAAAGAACTTGTTCAGATTTTCATTCATAATGAAATGTATGTATATTCCTTAAAAACAAAAGGAAGAAAATAAATATTTGGGGTTTCGAGCCCTCGCGAAGTTTCGGATTCGAATTTCACAAATCTAAAAAACAAGTTTTAACCCATCTTTAGTATAAAGTAGAACAAAAATAAAAAAAAAAACTTCAGTTACGCATTAGAACTGATGTCATGAGAAAATTTTGTTTAGGCACAGCGCTAGACGCACAGTATAAACCACGCGCAAAGAATGTGCTTGGTCCCGGCGCGTGGATAATCAAGGAGCGCAAGAACAATATCAAGATCAATTACGTAAAAGGAACAGAAACAAGAGACATGGAGATTTCTTTTTATTTCATATGTATAAATACACCGGGTGCTTGTATTGTGAATGACCCACACTTTCACTTTCGTAATTAACGCAGGTATACCCGTGGCTCGTGTTTACTTGCCAACCAGCTGGAAACAATATACGGATTTCCCTATGGTATCATTCCCGTTCACGGACAAATAATTGTCACTTTTGCGTGCAGTTTCGTGGAAGGAACAAGGCAACAGCTTCTAAACCAGTATCCCCATGAGTTCTCCATCGTAGACGGATGTTGAAGCGCGATATCCGGTGGCGCACGCGCGCACTGCACGCCTGTTCCGGTGTGCAGCTGCTGTAATCGCGGTTTCAAGTCCTCCTCCGAAGCCTGGCATAACATATAATAACGGCTATGATACAAGTACGTTGTACAGACGATTTCACTTTTAGCCAAGAGGCTGCATCCTCGTCTTACCGCTAGCGAGACAGCCTGTCTGTTTCTTCGTCGAATGCGCGCACGAGCCTTCCTTTCTTCTCTTCCTTTTGCCTCCGTCGTATCTCACAGTCGAAGGCATTACGAGACGATATGAACGATAATAATGCTGCTCTACAGGCCGGACCACCGTGTACCAACGTGCAATGTATCTTTAAGAATATTTGCATACTTGCGCGCACACACGTATACACTTCTAGAAATATAATGCACAGTCTGGAAGTGTAGTTGGCGTCGAGTTACACGCTCTCGGCCACGATATATAGGTTCACCGAGTTAAAACAGAAATTAGGAGCGAACCGTGTCCCCTTTCTCTTGCCAAGCCAAGCGTGGTATAAAATACTTTCCCTCTCGCGAGGCGAACCAGCGCGGCGGCGCGGCGAAAGAGCGAGCAGGAAGGAAAAGGCACGGGCAGCCAGGCAGCTGTGGCTTGCGAACGGAAAACCGGAAAACGATCGCTTCTAATCAAGAGCCTCCGGCGTTTCCCTTCTACTTTTGCTCTTTGTCTCTTGATTCGACGACCTGTCACTTCTCTTTTCCTTTTCCTTCCTCTTGTTCTCTTTACTTCACTGGTAGACAGGCTTTTCTAGTCCGGAATCGCGTCAAGAGTAGACTTCGGTCTGGAGATTCGGTCGGAATGAATCACGCGAAATGTAAACGCACTTCCGGTTTAGCGCACTGCAATCCTTCTACTTCTTCTTCCAATCGTTTCCTCTCGGAGGACAAGAGATGTCCGGCGAGTTTTGTGCTTGCAAGAGAAGGTGTGGAGATGTTCAGAAATGTATCGTAGGAATGGAATAACAATTCGATAATTTAATTTAGGAGCTTAGAAGGAAACTTCAGCTATGTGAGATGATGGACGAGTGCTAATATTGTTTTTTACATACACAGTTGTTTATTGCTACTATACAATTTTGTAATTTCTAATAATAATAATTTTCAAATGTATCTGTAACATTCGTATGGATACTTAGTAGTTTTTATTCCACTTTACTATCTAAACAATCTCCACAAGGCCGCTTCGTTCCATGCACCTCTGAATATTAATTTTCAAAAGCGCAACTTTCCACTTTGAAACAAGTGATCGAACACGAATTATTTAGAAATCTTCGCACGCGATGATGAACCGTTCCAGAGGAAATACTAAAAGAATATTCGCCGATCGGTGTCTTTCCTTCGCACAATTTGACAATCGTCTCGTAGATTTTACGTAACATCATGAATATGAACAGGATAAACGTTCCAGGAAACGTGTGAAAAAACGTTTCCAATAATGAACCGTAAATTACACCGGTATAATCCAAACTTAATATAAATGTCCACTATCCCCGGCCATCTACGTCGAAGTACTTTCTCCGTTTATACGGTTTCTTCTCTTTCTATCCTAATTAACCCCGACGGAGTCAGCAAGAATCGATTGTAAAGAATTGGCCGTTGGCCGCAAAAAGAATTGGTCTAACGAATGGCCTGTTAAGGAGAGGATCGGTGCACACGAAGGAGACGTCAAGCGTAATCGACGCCGCAGGAAACGGCGATGGAGCATGATCGTTAGCGTCCACCGGTCTCCACCGATATCGATAGCGTCGAAAGGGGGTACAGCAGGAGAAGGACAGCCCCTCCTGGATCTCGACGACTTTCCCGATTTTGAAATGAGCCAGGTCGGCCAGTAGCGTAGCGATCCGATCCGATCCGAAACGAGGAGAGCAACCTTCTCTTCTGGTCTGAACGACGTGCACGCACCGAACAAACCGTGCGCCAACAATCACAATCGCCAGTAGTGGCGAGTAGTCCCCAGTCCCTGGGTCGTTTCCCCACCTTCTACTTACTTACTTTTGCTACCAACGTCGACGGGTATCGTCTACCGCAGTTAGACCGAGTCCGCTCGCGCATTCGCATTAATTTCCAATCCGCGGTGTGTGCTCTCTCGCCGGCCTCTCCTCTCCGTTTCGTCGTCGGTCCCCCACGGTCTCTCGAGAAGCGGCAACTTGGTCTTGGCGACTTTCGACCACCGTGTGAACCATTGGTCTTCCGTTATCCTAACGGCGCGAATCAAAAAACGGTGGCGTTGGCGGAGATGCCCGTGGATTTGAATAACGCGAGAAGGTCCCATTCAAGTGGAGAAGTAAACGCGTGATAAAGAACGCATCTTCTACTAATCCCTTGCCACTTTTCATTCATTCTTTGAATATTTTCCCGGTTTTGAATACCCATAGGGGGGGAGGGGGGATAAAAATTGCGAAAAGGGAAAGGGCAACAGGTTGATCGTGTTTCGTAGGATATTTCTATATCGCGTAAGGACACTCTCTACAAAGTTCCTTACCGGATCGACAGCGAAAGTGCACGTCTTCCGTACGTGCACAGTATACATTGCACTTGTGCCAGATACGCGAGCTGCTTTTCGCGGGGATCGTTGAAAAACCGGAGAAAAGGATTGTGTGTTTGGCAAGTTCCACCTGTCCCCTCTGTCGTCCGTTCTATTGGCGTAAACGTTTATTATAACGACGGGGCACCATGAGTCGGCCAAACAGAGGGACAGACAGCTGGGTGGGCTCGTCTTTCCGTTCCCGTCCACTGAAATTCATTTCATGTTTCCCGGTCAGAATACCGATCGGTGAAAACGACTAATAAGAGGCTTGAAAGGTGAACGCGTTCACGGCCTTATAGGATATACTTACCTTACTGTCAGGAAGTATTTCGCAGCCGTTGCTAAACGTCCGATGTTGCGTGCCTTGTCATTTGCACTGGCAATAAAATGAGACAGGCTTTGCCTCTTTTTTTCAGTCTATTCATAGATCGAAGAGTTTGTCATGTTTTAGATTGGTAGAATGTCTTGTAGCTTCTTATGGATTAGGTTGAATAATTCTTGTTGCATTATTATAAGAGAACCAGTTATTTGCGGTAATTTTGTTATTTGTCATAGATCAGGAAATACATACAAGGAATTTAATGCTAGGAGGACTTCAGTTTCCGCTTGGTCTTCTCAAGCATGAAATCCTCTTATTTTATGAAATAAATAGAGTTCAAGTCTTTTTAGTTAATATCTTTTTTTATTAGAGGTAATTAACTTTATCATTATTTGTTTAATTAACATTGCCTTCTTCGGTGTAGAATTAAAAATTATTCCGAAGTAATTTCAATGCTAATTTATGCTTTATTAAAATCCTTTCTATTAGGATTACAAAAAGAAGTTACTACAAATTGAATTTGATACTTTCTGTGCGCATATTACGTGACACAGTAATAATTTTTCGTATATGTGGTCATTGCAAAAAGTATTTGAGCATATCTATACCTTTCAACCACGTAATTTATTAGATTGTACATTTCATGTGCACAACATTGAATTTATATAGCCACATAAAAGAGCGCTTAAAAATACAGAAATGTTACAAATAATTGGAAATGGACAAATAACAGCAGATTCAATGTACTTAGATCTAATTAAATATTATGTAAATATCCAAATAAACACAACGGTGTGCAAAATACCTTTTGTAGTTACTGTAGTTTAAGCTACATGTCCAAAACATTTGTTAGTACCAGTACAGTATGTCGTATCTAATTCATAAGAATCTACAAACTGTACAAGAAGATCAATGTTTCGAGTGTTTCTTTCTTAGTGACCTCTTCCATTTGCTTCGTGTTTTGTTTACCGACGAGTGCTCGCTTGTTAAATCGTCTATGGCAGCTACCTGCTATTGAGGTGGACATAACGTGCCATAAGAGCGCAGTCAGCCGCGAATCTCCGCGCGTGACACACATGAAACGTTGTTTTCTCCGGTTTTTCGGCGCGCGACTTTTATATATGGCTCGTGTCTGTGTTTCCGTAACCAGGAAGACGAGTTTTTTCGTATCGAGTCTTTGCAAAGAATACACACCTTCAAACATTCATTCGATTTTTTTCCTGAAATACGTTTGTTTTTCCATTGCATTGCGAATCGTAAAGCAGACAGAGAGAGAGAGAGAGTGAGAGAGGGGGAGAGAGAAAGAGAGAGAGAGAGAGGAAGCGAGCGTCAAAGAAACCGGCAGTGTGTTGATGTGCAGTGATCACGAAATTGGTGCGCACCGGAGTCACGCCGGAAATAAGGTCCTTTGATTCAAGAAGAAGGGCAGAGGAAAGGGACACAGGGTTCACCCTTGAAACGTACAATATCCAGAAAGCTTGATTCTTCGACGTTGATACGTGGGTTGAATCGGTGAACACTTCGTCTTTTCGTCGTGATGACACCGAGGATCTCGACAGACACGATGATGGAAACATGAAGACTCTAGAAGATCGTGCATTCGATCGTAGCTTCAATCCTGTCGACCATAAATGACGTAAGTCCCAAATTATCATTCTTACAAATTTACTGTGTCTTCATTTTTGTGATCGTCCGTGGATATTCATAATATTTATTTCACATCATTGCTCATATATGTAATTATTCGAATGACTTAGAAAGTCTGTAGTCGTTGCTTTAATAGGGCATACATTAAGTATAATTAATTACAATCGACTGATAATGAAAACTAGGTTTAATTATTTTAATACAGAACAATCTGCGCTAATAATATTGTTGGTAATTCACATAGCTTTAATAGTAGACTCGAAGTGTTCTAAACATAAACGCTTCGTTATTCGAATAATTATACACCGGTTCGGAATATTAGTTTGCTGTACTTGCTTTCTAAATTCAGTAACGATAGAGAGACTGATGAGTATTATTGATACAAGTTAAAATATGCGTTATGGGAAAAAATGTACGCTACTGCTTATAAGTAGGATTTCATTTTTCGGTGAAGACATTATTCGCCGTTGCAATAAATTAATACAAAAACAAATATGCTACCAAAAAATGTTACACATCTATTGCTATATGTATTTACATAATTCTATTAGCTAAGTGCAGAAGTTCTGTCAGATTCTAATTAATCAGATAATTGTAACTATTTTTAGTATTATTTAATTATCTATTGTGTAGTGGGTTGTAACATATTGTGGCGTGCAAAGGTATCCGACCACGATACACATAAATATACAATAATTATTTAAATCTGACATTATATTTTTTCCAGAAATTTGTTGTTCTTATACACTGACGCCTTGATATCAATTGTTTTCGTTGGACTAAACAATTACTTGTACAACTTTATGTTTAAAATATATATTATAAATAAGAGTCATGACATAATACTTTTCCACGCCACTGTATATTCTCCCCGATTTATTGGCGGTTTTAAAATCATTTATTTGTAAATTCAGAAATAAGTTTAACCAATCAAGTACATACGTGCCCATTTTGGTCGATAATCTTTTATCATTCTTTTTCGTTTTAGTGGTTAAAAGGTTTTTAGGTAGTTTCTGAGACTTGAAAAACAGACTTGTTACAATCCGATATAATATATTTATTTGTTATCGAAGTAGGACAATTATAGATATTTTGCAGTGCTATTGTAATTTCTCGTCTATCAGGATTAATTTTTGAAAACAAAATTACCTATTTGTATATAAAGCAAAAGCTAGCAGAACATTTGTGCCTATCTAATAAATTAAAGAATAATGATTACCTTTTTTAAGTTTGTCACATTTTTAAAGAAACAAAGAGAATTGGACAATCAAATACTTATAAATAGTAAACATTTTGAACATTTCAAATATATTTCAAGCAGTAATCTGTAATAATTAGATGATATTTTTTTACTCATTCGTTTATTTCCAATTTCAATGATAAGAACTTGCTCGTCAGCAACTCACAGAGGTAGTAATAGAAGCTTTTATCGAAGCAAAAATGTGATACGCAATAGGCAGCTTTATTGTCGGAAAGATTTACAAACAAGGAGCAATTTGATCAATTCTGTCTGGCACTATGGTCGTAAATCTCTTGTTATAGTGGAGATCATATACTAACCCGTGACAACGTTAGTGGAGGTAGGCTTAAAAAGAAGAGAACGAGATTAAGTACAGTAAAGTAAGATGCCAGGCCAGAAACTGTAAGAATTACATCTACCGCAGCGATAAGCCTTTATTGCGTAAAAAGATGACATCTTTTTCTGTTTTTTTTCACTGGGCGGTTTCGTATTGACTTACGCGAAACAAGGTATAAATTGAGTCACAGTTGAATTTTTCTAATTAACAACAAAACCCTGTTGTACGCTCATCGGCTAGTTGCGATTGTTGGTTGCTTAATTTGTTTGTTATTCTATCTCTTTCTGATAAAACGTGCACAAGTTAAGCATTGCTTTAAGCTTTAAAATAATCCTTACATTGTTAATATAAACGAAAATAAACTTAATCATTTTATTAACAAATTCGGTTTGTAATTGTTAGGCTGCGGATTTTTATGGAGATTCATATTTGTCAAAACACGACTGGCAAAATGGAAGCTAGATAAAAATTAACTTTATCGTTCAGATATAGTAATATATGCTACCCTTCGGATATTTTCTATACGTTTACATATCGTGTGTATCTTATATTTTTTACGATACTTAAAATTGCCATAAATAAAAAGCCGCAGTCTAGTAATTATATGGTCAGCCATGAAAGTCTTCATACATCCCCCAAATGTTAAGCATTCTGTTCTTATTTTGAACGAATAATTCTTTTAAAATGTACCACATCAGTTGATTTAGTTTTCATACTTTATAGTCTATAGAACATATTTTGGAAGATACAGTTGAAAAATTATTGCATATAAAATTACAAATACAGTTGTACCTCGAAGTACGCTGTCTTCATGGCACCCGGATTTTTCTTGGTTTTTGAAGTCGCCGCCACATTGGAGAATTATAAAAATTATAATATACTTTCGTAAAATGTAAATAATAGGTATATACTCACAATATATAATAAATACACTGCAGATTCTTATGTATTTATAGGGAATTTAGATGTTTGAAAAAATGGAGGATGCACGTAATTCGCAAAGAAAATATATAAAATATTGAAAGTACAGTGTATTTTATAGCCCTCGAAGGATGAAAAAATGCTATTTAGACTACATTTGGATATTTATTTACTTTAGGACAACTTATTCAATTTTTATGAAATTGATACATACGTGTTTTAAGATTCAACGTTTTGGAAAACATTTTTCGATATGAATAATTGGCGTCGAGCAATATGTAGTTGTAGGAGTTCTTGAATAACACTTTTATTTTTTTAACATGCATGTTTTGTTCTAAAAATGTAAAAATTTCTATTATATTTGAGTACGCACACAATATACAGTTAACGTTTCCGGACAACAGTATGTAATTATGTACGTAATGTAAATTTGTGGTAGCAGTGGGAAGGAGAGTTTTAAAATTACGCGGATTTTTAATTACGTGGTACGTCTATGTCCCAAAATCTCGGCGTACTTGGCCGGACAACTGGAAAGAATAAATCACTCTTAAGTCTTTGACTTGTGAAAGGTGTATACTATATACGCTTGAAATGTCTATTAATATCTATGAAAAGCGTATTTATACACCCAATAGGTATATACCTATGTTTCGTATCACAGAACATACAGGGTGTCTCAGACATTTTCTTCGAAATTTTGTTAGTATATTCTGTATCTATAAGTAAGCAAATAATGTTATATAACCATAGATCATTTGAAGATTCATTAGAAAGTTATGGTAAAAATATTTGATTGGTAGAAAAGTAATGTCGACACTTGATAGTTTTGAAATTATTCACGCTTCTATGAAAACAGCATTGATAAGCTCTCAAAGCATTGAACTAGAATCATTTTGTGGGCAAATTTAGACGCCGTACAATCGATTGAATAAAATAATGGCAACCGATTTTTTATTCAGGTTTCCGAATCGACATTGCTTTCTTACAAACCTAAGTATATTCACTGAAATAAACTGAAATCGCAAAGTAATAAATTCATTTTTCTAGCGCTATCAGTATTATATTCAGAAGAATAGTGAATGTTTTAAAATGGAGTAGATGTTAATAACTAATGATTATATGGGTTGTCAACTTATTCTAGTCTTCTATCATATTGCCCTTCATATTTCATATTTTTATTACAGCTTTATAATAAGGCATCAAACGACCTATATTTGTATAATTTTTGCTTATTTATACTCATAGAACATACCGATAAAGTTTTACGGGGAAAACCTGGGACACCCTGTATATTAGTTTTCTAACTTATTATTATACATAATAAGTTAGGACTTATTATATAATGATATTTGGAGGTTCATTTTAATAGCAGTGTAATACTTTATTATTTTACACTTCAGGTTAATTTATTCACGAATAATTATTATGCACACGTACAGTACGTGCGCATTTCTGATTATACCAGTGTCCCATTTGCTTATAGCAATAGTTAATCAAATAACGTGCCGCAGTCAAATGGTTAAAAGAAGTTTCGACGAAGAAACTACTACTAAACCCATAAAAAATGTTACTCTATCTATGCATGTCGAATAAATTGGAGAATTTTACAAGTGCTTTAAAAGATTCAACAAAAATAGGAACATAGTGTAATACTTGGTATAATTGAATTAATTTATCCACGGCAAGTATGCGTAGAATTTCGTGAGATCGAATTTTCAGTTTTGGTATAATTTTTACAAAAATAAATGAAAGAAACGTTGCCATTTTGTTTAAAATCGTTACATTAGGTGTACAAATTATTTCCGAGCTTCCAGGATTTCGTAAGATTTAACAGTTATTCACAACGGATCAAACATAGTTATTAATATTCAAAACTTTCAGCATTTTCACATTTATGAAGCAATTTCGCTATTTGAAAAACAGAAAAGTAGTGACTTCGAATTGATGAAGATGTCAAGAGTTTAAAGATAAAGGCGTTGAGTTAATTTGTACACGTAACAACTTTAACTGATAAACAAACTGATGGCCATAAAATGACGCTAAAATGCAAAACATACTTATTCTTTTAAATACTTGAATTTTTGGGAATGTACGAAGACTTTCGTAAGTCTCTGTAATTATTCAATCCTTATCAATTAATCGAAGAATAGGTAATAATATCATTTTTTTTATAAGTCTTGTTGCGTAGCACGATTACACTTTTACTCGTCATTATAGATAAAATTATTGTTTGATAACTGCTCTGTTTGTTTAGGTGTGTCCGTAAGTGTATTCATAGCATTGATTAATTCTCTCCCTTTAGATGAAATTGAAGAACACTGTAATTATATAAATTTTGTTACCTTTCTACGGAGATGAAGTTCTGGTTTTAAAGGGTTAATTCGTACAAACTACTTGCATCCGTTTGTTTCATTTGTATTTAATTATCTCTTCATCGTTTATCGTTAGTTCACACATTTATTCGGTTCATATAGATTTTCCCCACTTTAGTCCACTTATTTTCAATTAGAGGTTCTTAGTTTACCTTTTTCCCTATATTATAAACAACCGTCGCCAAATGATTATTCGCGTGAAACGTGTCTAATCGATTATCAGGCAAAAGATCGTGCTGCATCGAAGAAACGATTTCCGCGAATCTTGTCGAAGAAATATAATAATTAGTGGCGGCAAAAAGGAATAATAACCCGGTATTACATAAACACGTTCATTTACGCGAACATTGAACGATTGCTCACTTATGAATTTTATCGAAATTTTGAGCCACTAATTTCTAAGCTGACATCGTTAACGTCGAAACTGACACACGTAATCGTAAGAGTAATTTGTAACACGTCTAATCACACTTTGCATATTTATATCCGCTGGTTACGAAAGTGATCTCAAGTAACGTTAACACACTGCTTACCGGAAACTGATTAACAGGCATTTTATCGACAACCGTTATCAACTAGATTTTCATTCTCCATATCAATAGTACCCAATTTTTTCCCCGATATACTATACTAATAGTACCCGATCCACTTTTGAAAGTGGTCTTTTTTCGTAATCCAGGCTAGATGTCCGAATTACTGTCAGTGTTCTATAACTGACCTATACATGTCACTAACTGTGAACTATAACCGACACATGAAATCGTTTGTTTAACAGCAAAGTAATGCATGAAGAATCGTAAATAAACAAATTTTTATACTAAATTTGGACTTCGGTTTACGTAACATAATAGACATAATAAATTCTTAGAAAGAAATAATAATAATTTGATCACGAAGGGCTAAACGGTCTTGGAAACATAGGTATTATTTAATATATGTATTAATTAATCAGACAGTTTTAGTATTACGTTTACTTAAAAATTATGATACAGTAGTCTTTCGATTATCCGACATAATTGGGGTATGGGGTTGATCGGATAATCGAGGTGCCCGGAAAATCGAGGGATTTTTTCTCAGGGCAATGTAGGTAAAAATAAAATGTTACTGATGTTTGTGAGGATGACAGAATATAAAAGATACGTACATATCGCTTATTTACTTCATTAATAACCATAAAGCAGGTTCGTAAACTGTTTATATTCGTAACTTATCTTTTTAAGTTGCATCACTATTACAGCTAATGAGTTTTTTTGCTTTTACGATCAGATCGGATAATTCGAGAAACGGATAATCGAACATGGGATGATCGAGAGATTACTGTCTAATAAAAAAACTGCAGTAGAATGTCGATTATCCGATCTAATAGGAAGGCATACACATACAGTGGCTTAAAGTAAAACTCGGACATTTATGTTTTCATGCTTCATGAAGCGATTAAGAATGTAAGGAAAAAAATTAAATAAAATATAAAGTTATTTTTATTCAGCTTTACTTAGGGCCAGATAAATCCATAAAAAAGGCAGAATCTATTTGCATTAAGTTATAAAAGAAGCAACCACAAACGAACATTATGAACCCGATGTTAAGCAGGCCATTGTCTTGATAAAAGTTGAATTAATCGACAATACCCAATTTTTGTACAGCATCTTTTAAATTTTCTTTTGAAATCTGTAGATATTTGTTCTAATCCATGAACCCGTCAATAACGTGAAGGTTTCCTGGTTCAACAGCTGACATGGATTCTCACAACATTATTGATCTACCCCCATGCTTAATAGTAGGCTGTAAGTTTACTATTTTTGTTCAAAGATTAACCTAAATAACTTCTGCCTTTGTTATTCATAGTTGAATTTACATGAACTTGAATATAAGTTAATAAAAATATCTTTATTTTTTGCTTAATTTTCTTGTTTATCTTATCAATCGTTATTTAAAGCATAAAGATGTAAGTATCCGAGTTTTACGTTGATCTACTGTGTTTGTTCGGATAAGTGGCTTTTTAGATAATTGATGTGGAAGAATTAAATTTGCGGATGCTTTATAAGACGAGCAGAAATAAAACAATTTTCAAATATAGATATTAATTATGTAAAAGAATGCATACACAGTCACTGAAAAATGTTAGTATAACCATTATCAGTCAGTTACAAAAGTCTACATACACCTCTAAACTTAAAATATTTAAAAAAATACAAGAATTTCTTATAGAGATATCACCAAAATTTAATTCTACCTCAAGTATTTATACTACTTCTTCTTATTTCACAGTTTAACCGTGAAGGAATAAAATGTTTTAAACATTATGTAATTTCAATATTCCACAATAGAACCTTAAGTATTAAAAATATTTTACATCCTTCAAATGTAACTTTAGATTTTATACTATTACTTCTCGTCTAGATCTGAACCGTGAAATCAGAGTAGAATAATTAATACGGAAATTTCGGACGACCCCAATTTTGTGCTACTTTTCCTGCGTAGTGTTCTACTTCAACGTCCTAGTTTATTTCCGTTTCTTCTTTTTAATTGTACAACTTCCTTTTCAACGGATTAAATGTCGCCGAAACTCATCCTTTTCGAACCTCGAATCTGTTTACCAAACAATCCTCGCAGTGAAATACAACGGTTCTTGTTTCGAAAATGCGAGTTACACACGCCTCAAACCCGTATCGCGAGCACGAAGTTGAAAGTGCGATTAAATCTGCGATTCTTTCTTTCCATCTTTTTTCTTTTAGTTGAATAAAAGCCGTTTCGTAAGCGGGGATGTATATTATAGGAAACGAAACGTGCAATCGTTGTGCAAACACGTAAATACCTCATTGGAATCGAGCATCGTCTGCAGAAGCTATGAAAGAGTCTAATTAATTAGCGTCCACGTGTGTACGCAGGTTACTTTTTCATTTCAGTGTAATAAGATCAGAATTTACATATTCTTACGAAGTGATACACATACGTATGTGCCTTAAATGTATATTGACGTTGCATGAAATTGTCAGGATGTTGAAATTTATTTTAGTAACTGCTTCAGATGCTGTTATTCGTTTCAAATGTAATCTGCTTAATTGAGTTTGATTCTGAATTAATATTGGATGAAGACTTTCTTGTGTTACGAAATAGTTTCGTTAAGATTTCTAATGTTCAAATGGCAAGGATTTAGTTGGGTATTCCAATACGAAATTCAAATTTTATCTTAATAAATAGCGTAAAGATTACATTCTATTTTAACGAATAGTAAATATATTTTTCAATAGGAAATTCAATTTTAAAACTAGAATTGTAAGAAATTTTAGAAACTGTTTCTAACTGATTTCGGATTTTTTAATAATACCACGAGTAATCTGTTTTAATAGAATATATTTCGTTTGATTTAAACTTTTCAATTTAAAGTTTATTTTTACATTCACTTTTCCTTATTTAATGATAAGAATCAAATAACGTTTTAACGAAAAATGTAAAACTTATTATAGAATTTAAAGTTTAAATTTTGTTCATATCGAGATTTAATTTCTATTACTTAAAAAACGGAAGATATAATTTTACTTTATTGGAAAATAAAGAATTTGATTTAAAATTCGTAACTTTTAGTTTGTTTTGAAACTAATTGTAAGTATTTAATTTTACCGTTGAACAGCAAAATTCCGATTCAAGATTACCAAAAAATTAAGGACTTCGTTTCGAGCTTATTAAATTCTATTTCTAATTGCGATGGTAAAGGTGTCTGCACAAAGGAAATAGTAAATCAAATAGTCAAGGGTAACTGCGTTGCCCTTGTCTAACGATAGTTAACGTGTCCACGTGTCATTGCCATACATCCTCTTTTTCAAACATCATGCGGGTACCTGACATCTGTTCACGGAAAAAATTCTGCCCCGTTAGAAAATCTTAATCGTCACGGTCATCACGCACAACGAGCGTATAGCTTAAATCTCGTTTTCACAAACGCGATTCATTTTTGCTGAAACACAAGATTTTATGTACTCCCATGCAAAAAGAGCGTTGTTCTTTTCTTCGTTCTCACGGTAACGAGTTTCATACCACGATATTTCACAAGAGAAAAAAGATTTCAATTTTCTAATCGAATAATAGGATTTGTTTCTTTCGAAATAAAGATGTTAGCATTCATTGTAATCTATAATATCATTTAGATTTCTATATTTTCGTCATATTTAAATCATTACAGTTTTTACTTATTATTAATAATTCTACTTTTAATTTCTTAGTTTAGTTTTTAGTTTGAATTATTATTACAAGACAGGAAGAAGTAGATAAAGCGCTATACTAAAAACGTATTTTAATTTTTGTTTTAAAAGTGAAAAGTACTAGCTAGTTTTATTTAGAATTACAGCATCGCGTTAATCTAACGTAACTTGAATTCAATTTACAATCGTAATTTAATTTACAATTGTAGAAATTTTGTTAACAATCCTTTCTTCATTTTGAAGAAATTATGTTGCACGTATGCAATATTGCAATTTCTATCATTTTATAGTATTTTTCACTAGCATCATCAGAAGGAAAAGCATTTTGAATTTCTTCTTGTCTAAGATAAAATTTACCACTTTCGAAATAGAAATTTTTATCATCGGTTTGATAAAGTAATGAGGTTGACAATTTCTTTTTTTATTCTCCAGGTACCACGTTCCCTCTCTCAATCATTACACGGAAAAACGATTTAAAACTATTACGCCGACAACACAAATCACTTCAATCGAAAGTGAAAACTATTAGCATCAACATACAAAAACAGTGTAACATACATTCGGATTTCTAAATCGTCTTTTTATCCTCGAGGCATTTCTCCGCAGATACTACATTTCTCACGAGTACGTACATACGCAGTGACGGAAGACTGATAATCTCAGAAAGTACATAACATTAAAAATTGATGGAATTAAAAACCTAGACCTACTTTATTCATTTTAGTATACGTTAGCCAGTAATACTGATATTCCTTTGTTTATTAATAAATTCTGTCATTCGTAATATTCAATTTAATATGAAAGGAATAAGATATACATATTTCTTTAACACTAGAACTACCAAGGCAGTCAAAATGACTGGTCACAAATTTATCATAACAATTATATAAATTTGCGACGGTGTATTTTTTAGGATACTCCGTGTTTTTCTGTACAAAATACGAATGAGCATTCATTGTACCGCAATCACATGAGCTTTGCAAATGTCTACCATTTTTATACCATTTTCTTTGGTACAAATAAGTATACCTATTTTAGTCGACGGTGGTTTTAGCGTTAAAAATTAAAAAAGAAAAAAAAATACGGGAAAATATAGAGGGAAACCTATTATTACCATGCATTGTTACAGTCAGACAGCTGGCCTTTCTAATGTTACCAATTAGAACGAGACTAGTTTTATAGGTTGTGTGGAATCTTGTGCCAAACAAAAATGTCTCTTTCGCTCCATCCCTTCCCTATCTTACAAAATAAAAGTAAAGCAAAATTTGTATAGAAAACGAGTTATTGTAATTCTTAAACATCGGACGCAATAATTCTTTGTCCTTTCTTCACACCGGATTTACTTTGAAATCCCATGAAACGTACCGCAACAAAGAACGCGATAAAAAGCATATCTGCAGCTTTATTTGTAACTATTGTCACAGACCAGTCAGATGGCCAATAGAGAGAAACAAGAATTGTTTTTGTTTAACGAAAAGAATAGTTTCTGCGTTAACGGTGGCACGTTCGTGTGTTCTTGCTTTAATTGCCAATCGTTAAATGTCGACTTCGTGCATGAACGCTTGGTCCATTGACAGCCGACCACTTTCATTTCTCTATTCTCCGGCACAATCCTCGGACCCGTTACACTTTCCTTCGTGGCCGGAGAAACAGTGTACACGGACAGATCGAAACTCTCGTTTTCAATATCTCCGGCTGCCTCGTATGCACGCACCGTAACGGGCAAATCATGGCCTGCGATTGTATAACGCGCACACGAGCATGATCGCTTATATGGTTCACGTTCTTTTGCATCTGTTAGTCGAGCACTGTAGTTGTTTTAATTAAACGATCGTATATGGAGGTGCGCGATTTCTGTGGTTTCAAGTGGATATCGTAGCAGATTCGACGATTAGGTTACCACCAGCAGGGCGAATTAATGACGTGCAGAGAAATTGATTGTCAATGATGTTGACGTATGTCGAGTGCGGACTATATTGTTTTTTGTAGGATGTTAGTTGACCGAAAGGTAGTAGAGTTGTCCCATGAAGCACTCGGGGATTTGAGACATCAACGTATCGCGTAACTTTGAGGCTCCCCTTTCCAATCGTGCTACAAATTTTTATTATACACATAGTTACATACTATTTTCGAAACTGTTAGTTATGCCGAAAAAGGCTTCAAACGAGTCAGATTTGTCTGTACTATTTTACGTCTTGTCGTTGGTGACTATCACATTGTAGAGAAAACTACTGCTCGTAATTAAAAAAGACATGGCTGCAGTTGGTTATATCGATATTTCATTGAATATATTTTAGTTAAAATAGCTTCTAAAGTAATGATTCTTCGACATAAACAGGTAAATCCGTTTTTATAGAAAATGGTGAGATGATCACTTGGTACAGTAATCAATTGGTATAATAAAAAAATATGTGAGTCTTGAGACCCCGAAACCTTGTGACAGAAAACATTGGATGGTAGGCCTATTCTGTAACTCTTCTGTGAAGGAAATATTGCTAGAGTAATTTTGGAAGTGATGGATCTTGTGGGTAGAGATGGAGAAATATCGATAATTGTGACCATCGGCACTTACCGATAGTTTCATATTCATCTATCGATAATTATCGATTATTCTCGATAGTTGAAATTCTATCAAATTTATCAGTTCGAACTCGTCTCTGGAGTTACTTCTTAAAAATGCGAAAGCTTAGTTAAGATTTTGTAACTTCTTAACGATACATTTATGAACATTGATAGGTATATTATATATAGATACTCAAATTGGAGAATCGTGGAGGGGGGACGAAATGAATTATTACACGCATTCATATCATTGCATCGATCAAAGTCAACACAAATTGCTAAAGAATAACATTTGCAATTTCTGTATCTTTAAGCGTAAGATTTGTAGTTCGCCAAATTGACGGGTTTCGTAAATGTATTGTTACAGAAATTTAACAAGAAAAATGGGAAATCATAATTAAAGAGAATTTCAAAATGCTAGGATAAGCAAAAAAGGTAAGGGGAGAAGTAATCACAGTCGAGATGAAAATTAACATGGGTTAGGGACATTATTTTACCGAACGAAGTAAAGAATCGATACGTGAGAAGTGTTAGGATATTGCATATGAAACAGCAGATTTTGTATACCTCAAAGTTTTATAACCATCGGTTAATTAAAAATAATAGTAAATGGCATTGACTTTACATAAATATGAAAACTTGATACTTGATGAATTTAACATCATTGACAGATCAGTAATTGTCTTAAATATAAATGACAGATAGTAAGAATAAAGTGTACAATGGATAGAAGTCTTTGAATATAATTCCTAGAACGTTCTTCCAGACAAAACTTAAGCCATAATGCAAACTACTATTAATTATACACTGGAAAATATAGTTTGCGTATGAATAATTCGACGTTAGTTTGAAACATTTCCTACTGAAAGTATTGTTACGGGACCCATGTGGATTGCTATTAGAATTCAGATAGTAAATTAGACTCGGTTAGGAATAGATGTAAAATGTACCACTAGGATGGTTTTAAAATGCGTGGACGAACCGACGCGCGACGCATGGTTAACGTCGAGATTCGCTAAGGATGTGGAACAACAGATTTATGCCTAATACTGACAATTAGAACCAAAGGTTTATTAGGTTGTGGACCTTGAAGCAGGGTGATTTACCTCGAGCGGTAAAGGTGTATCGTTATGGTCTTACCTATTAGTCTTACTGTTAACCCTTTGCGATCAAAACTATTTTAATAATATAATCTACCGGTAACTTTAACATATCTTTCTGGCTCTTGTGAGAAATTAAAGTATTATTTCGTATTTTGGAAAGAGGAAGAGTTGCTTTTAATTTGCTTTGTTTTGAATGAAATGAAGATTGAGTTAGCGGAAATAAATAGAAACCATAAATCTTGACTTTTGTGGAAATCTATATATGTCGCCATAGCGACGCCAATGGAGTGCAAATGGTTAATATTAATCAGGATGGGTTTCGAGTAACAAAACGAATGGAAGCTAACAAGCATAATTAACAAGAAGAAAGAATAAAGTTACAACAAGTTGTAATATTATAGTCTACTCTAACGATGAGAGTGTCCTTCTTGGCTTTACGCAGCACGAGTGCGGGGATAGCCTTAGACGATTAAACTGGAAATGTATCGAAATATAATTGCTCGAAGGGGTCTTGAATTCGATCTTGTCCAGAGTCTCAATGCGACGACGTACTAAGCTGGCACTAAACCCACGAGCCTCAAAAATACTTTAAAATTTGGTAAAGTTTTAGAGAAGAGATATAAGAATTCGTCAGCGAGCAACGGTTGCTTGTACAATGTCGTAAGTCAACCCTATCCGGCGGCTATGCGAGATTAAATATTGTGCGTTTCAGTGGCATGGAGGATCTGTATGTAACTGTATAAACCTTCAAAATGTTTCTTATAGTCGTCTAAAAGAAGTGATCAACAATCATGAACTAAAAATTTTGTGTACAAACCGTTTTACAGAAATTAGAAGTGTATTTTTTAATTAATTAATGGCTAGACAACTTCGCGCTGCATAAAATCGGCGATTTCATATGCAACAATTTAGTAGCTTCAAAGTCTCAACAACTGTACAGAAACAAGGTGTAATGATTATTATTTCCTACTTTATTTTTAATACCTATTATTCACAATTTGCGCTTAGGTTGTACGATTAATTACAAATTTTGAAAATGTTGAAACTACTGGTAGTAATCGATAAGCTATTGATATTTCTCCATCTCTATTTGTGGGTAAGACGTGCCAGTTATATAACTTCTGAAATACCCGTTACTTGACGACCATTACTATAATTCAGTTCTATATGCTGTACTCCCAGTCAAAGATTTATCTAATTATGTCACATTTGCATGAAACATAAATAAGTATTTCATTCCTTCAATTTAATTTGGATGTAAAAGTTTCTTGATTACGATTTCGTCTTTGCGATACGTAAGAATGTTTCTGTATTTTATTGAGAACAGAGTCGGGCAAATTTTATTTCGAATAATAAATAACACATAACGAATAAATACCCGAGAGTTATTCATGAATAATGAATAACGATGTTATTAAATAAAATATTATTCGAATGAAAATTTATTTGTTACTCTCGCATGATTTTATTTTATTGTGACTATTTATTTAAAGATTATTTGGATAAATATTCATTCGTTCACAATTATTTAAATACTTATTCGAATCAAAATTTAGTCGAATAATGCCCAACTCTGCTTTCGACATCGTTGATTTTAATGCAAGTTGACTATACATGTCGATAATATGACATATGACAAATTTATTCGCAGAGTTATTTACGAGTTTCTTATGTGGATAAGATTTTATTCGAGTAAAGAATCGAATCGAAAACTCGAATAGAAAATTATCTCTTATTTTGAAATAATTTTATTTTATTCGTAATTTTTATCATAATTTATTCCTAATATCAGGTATCTAAGAAATTTCATGTGGTTGTAATCAATAGAAGCAAACTGGATCAAACAATATTTCATTCAAAGAAGCTTCTATTACCCTTTATTCCTTTTTCATAATTAATAGTGTGTGCGTGTATATACATACTCATCTGCAGAATTAAAGGATCACCAATTGTGGACCAAAAAATTGTCAATTTTGAACTACTATAACTCTGTCAAAAATCATCGTAGGATCATGATTTTTTTTAAATTAAGGGTTAAAGCCTCTACATTAAGATATCATGTCTTGATTTCAAAGGGCACCCTCACCGTTGTGGCATTTTAAATGCAAAGGTATTTTCATGATACCGAAACATTGCAAACTTTAACGCCTCCTTTGGGTTTGCAAACATTTTTGTCGAACACACCGTTTGCAATATTGTTAAATTCAAACCTTCCTCTTCAATCTGAAAGAAAAACATGAAGTCGCTACGTTTTTTTTGTCGCTATGACGTAGTTTGAGAAATGATAGAACCTAGAAACGGCACAAACTTTCTTGGCTACCTAATATCATTCGAATAATGCCTAACTTTGATTAAGCTTTATTAGCACTTTGGGTTAACGTAGCATATTATCATATTTCGTTTAGTAGTTTGGTTTCCCTTTGCTCCCATTGTATACAATACTTCCTGTTGAAATTAACATTAACATTGCGATCATTTTATTCTATTAGTCCGGATTTCTATTTCAATTTATCTAACGAAAATTAAGAGAACATTCACATGTAATATGTAGAAACTGCAAGGAATGATAGATAGATGATTGCCGCAATTTTATTTCGACTTATTAGTTACGTGTAGTAAACTTCGGTTATTAAGTTCAAAGATATAATATGATTAATTAGTATGCGGAAAGCGGACGGCAAATTAAGCAAATATAGAACAGTAACTGTCTTGCAACATCGGTAATTGAGATTAATTGTTTTATTAATAGACTAACATATTGAAACGTTTACACGAAGATTATACGTCTGCATGTATGACTTTATTTTATATTGGACTGAAAATTAACTTGTATCCTTTTGTTGATGTAAGAAATATAGCGGAATTGGTTGCTAAGAAGGATTCTATACTTGTTCCTAGTCAGTTAGTTGTCTCACGTTTCGCACATGAAAATGTGAATGACCTCAAGCATGAAATTCTGTCGAATATGTAGTATGCTCTTTAAAATTATTCTTTATGCGACTTTCTTCCATTTTTTGCACGATTCAATACAAAACCTATATTTATGATAGTTGACATACTTAACCCAGTGTTTTAAAATATATTTTAATAAATAGACTGTGAGTCTTTATACATTTATGAAAACTTTAAACGTCCAAAAAGGTATAAAATGCACACAGTATACAAAAATATTGAAAATAAAGTACACTTTATAGTATCTGAAAGGTGAAACCATATTTATGCTGTTTTATATTTAAGCTATTGTACATAGCTTATATTTTTTTACTTATATTTATGAAAACATGAATTTGCATAACAATATGCGGTCTAATAAGAAAACTTCATTTTCAAGTCCATAAATACGCAATGTAGCAGCAGATAATTAAAGAATAGGCATAAAGAGACTTTATGTGCCAGGAAAGTAAAAATGTCAAGGAAGTCGTTTTGTAGTCGTCAAAATATCATTTATCAAGACATTTACAAAATGTAGTTTGATCTATACATGTAACACACTACTTTACATAATCTTAACATACTTTTATTTTAATATTTGAAACATATTAATTAACCAAGGGGTAATTCTGAATTATACAAAAGAATGAAGTTCAAAATGACGTTTACAGTTTCTCTTTACGTTCAGTTTTTAATTAGTTATTTTAGGTAAGACATTCTACACAACTTGAAGGAAAGATATATAACTTTATCTTTGCAACTGAATAACAGTTTCTTTAGGGGATATTTAAAATAAAGTAATTTTAGACACGTTATCCGTACATCGTTGATCTCCAAATCTTCTGACGACAGTGGTAAAGAAAAAAAGTCGCCACAAAGGAAGCTGAGACCTAATTAAAGCAAATCTACGTCAGAACTCGAAAGAACTCTTACAGCCACTCTAACGATGATAGTTTCGGATAGCCACTTAAGACAAATTAGTATAATCGGCGAACCTAAAAGGTGTATCTGCCGCGAGCCAAAGAAAACTAGAAGAACGAGTAACATCGAACCATTGCGGTTCTTCAACCATTTCTTCGGTTTCGATTATTTAAAAAAACATCTTACCTAATTCAATAGTCGGACTCTAGATAGAAGTTTTCGTTTCAACGAAAGGGAGAAGTTTCACTAGAAAAAAAACTGAATTGCCTAATTCTATATTTACATCGACGAACACTCAGTTCTGTGGCTGACTAATATAATTGTGTATTACGTAGTCAGAAAATATTTCAAAGGTTGGCTTCCGCTTCTTTGCTCGAACAACCGATTTAATTTCCTAGTGCTTTCACGTGTGGGCAAAGCTGTTACTAATTGCACGGAAATATTCACAGTCGGTTTCCTTCCGTCTACTGTCAGCGTGTTTTCCTCGAATTTGATTGAAATTATTTGAAATTCGATTCGCTTCTGGAGAAGTTTTTTTTTTTTTTGACTCGTGTCAAAGTCCCGTCCTGAACACAGGGCGCTTTCACGAACGGAGAAAACCGACCTTTCGATAAGTATTCACGATGAATAGTTTCATGTGCAAAGTAGGCCGCGCTCGGTCGTTTTCTCATGATTTGAAGCATTGCCGAATTTTTCACTTGCTCTGGAATTTAAGTCGGTTTAAATCGGATGCAATTTTGTTCTTAGAGAATTTCTCTTAGCATTAGATTGAATGAGGTATTTAAAGAGGTGCGTAGCAAATGTTTGAATTATTAATGGAAAGCGGAATTCTAGATGGAAGTAATTTATTCACTTGTACGTTGAAGCTTTGATGAATTTTTTTTTTGTTCCATCTAGAATTCATTTCTGTTCGATTTTTAGTATTGAAAAAAATTAGTTAAAGATTCAATTAATCAGGTTTTCTAGAAACCGGTGTATACGATTTTAAATGAGTATCTATTACGTTAGTTGTCGTCAAAAAATATTTTGTTTACTCGGGAATCAAAAGATTGTAGAATTATTCGTTTTATTTATTCCGATCTTTATGAAATTTTCTCGTATAGTATGGTTCTTTGTTTGTACTTGCGTTTAACTTAAATTGATATTTAAGTCTTAGTTAGGAAGAGAACTTTTTCTAACACCTCGTCTATGGTAATTTTCGCAGGAAGTATTCTCATTATATAGGTATTGAATGGTAGTTCCTTCTAGTGGAAAGTAAAATCGTGAAATTATGTTTCTTTAAAGAGGTTTATTACATTTATATAACAGGCCACGTGTTTGTTAGCTTACACCTACTATTAAACAGAATCATGATTTCATGTCTTGGAACTATTAAATCTCTCCACTGTTACTTTCCATTTTCAAATTGTATTTTAATAATGCAATTTTTAGTTGTAACTTTTTTCGATGAACAAAGGTTCATTGACGAATTCATTGAAGAAACTCAGTCGGTCAAATATTCTTTGTTTAAGTTGCATTTTAATTGCGAAAATTTGTTCTACTTTGAATTTATAATTTAGTTATGCAACACACTATACTTCTATTAATGTATATCTATCGTTATACTAGATTGTATTCACGTGCTTGGAAGCATTACCACACTTCTTGTCTTCACTTTCAATCTAATCTTTGCCTTCATTTGGAAGCCTCCAACTGATTAGCATTTTGTAGGAAACTGTTCTCATTCAATACACGTTGGAATTCACTATGAAAGCTTACTCTGGAGTCATGGAATATATTACAGGCGATTTGAATTTCTAAAAACTTTGAACACCATGATTCAATTAACCTGTAGGTTTTTGGTATTTTATAGTGAATTTTATCTCTAAACTCTATTAGATTGGCGGAAAAGTCTTGTCGTTTTTTTACAACGTGGGATTAGTGCTGCCAAACATAAGTTGATATGCCAACACTTTCGCAAACGCAAATAAGATTTTAAAGTTGATACTTTGCAGTATCATTTGAAAATGAAATCGTAAAAATTTATTTCACTTATTATGTTTAACAGAGTTTTGAAGTAAAACAAAATGAGATACATTTACAGCACGATATATTACAGTATTGCTGTAAACGTAAAAATATAGTATAAACCAAGAAAGAATAGTGCAAATGATAGAACACACTAATACTGACAGAATTTATTGTTTAGGCCTTAATAAAAAATAAAAGCTTGTTAAATCGTATCTTAGAAAGCATCGTTTCGCTTTTTCAAGAGATTTACGACAGGATCAAGAGGCATCTGCTATTTTTGAAAGTTGGAATTTAGCGTTTGTGCCATCTGACAATGAGTGCCAACACTCTGGTGATACGTAATTTTTTAGTTTTCTCACAAATTAAGATATTTTCGTAGTTTTGTAGTTTCTCTGGTTCTTCTTTTTCAATAGTACTTTATCCTTTCATAAATCTTCACCTCTTCAAGAGTCGTGGGAGTGCAACCGGCCATTTGGCTGTTACAGTGGCGTACATGGATTTTCGAAGTGGGAGAAAATTTCCACAGGGGTGTCCAAACACGTCCACCCCCGAACGTTGCGACTTCGTTTCCCTTCTCGAAATTTAGCGCACTAAGGGCGTACTGGAGGGAGAAGAGAAGTTTTTAAAGGAGCAAGCACTTCTCCAAAGTCAGAGAACTTTTCTACATCGATTCTCGTATACATGTATGTACATACATTCTACTACTCAGCCTACATTGACGTAGCCAATCGTGCGAGCAGTACAACACATAAGTTCTCGTATCTTGTAATAGTGAAAAACCATTGTTGCGTTCTTAAAAATACAGTCTATACCTTGCATACGCGCCATTTAATTGCCTGTAAAATAACTGAAGGTGCTGTGACGCAGTTACAAAGCTTATTAAATAGAAGAAAATTGACAAATTTCAAAGCCTATGGATTCCGTTTAGACGAGAATTCTTTCTTCAAGAAAATGAAAATTCTTCAAGAATCAAATGATGAGACTGTTTAATGTGGTAAAAGGTTGTTGAAAAATCTCGCTAATACATTGTTTAACAAAGTTTCGTTTCTATACGTCCTTAAAATACGACAGAACTTTTTGGCCAACTTAATATATTTCCTCGTAATCCTAGTATCTATTCGTAGTCCTCCACTGAACATTTTCCCCAATCAATGCATCAAACTTTTCATGCTAACCATTTCCTCGATTACCGTCCTTTCTTATTCGATAGTTAAGACCATATAATCACAGCGTAGCTTTTTGTTTCATGGCAATTCATTTATATAACAGAGTTCAACGCATTTATTAAGTTACCTAGTATCGTTATGCTCGTTCGTCAGATTACGATCGCTCCATCTCATTCGGCAGCAAAAAAGAGAAACTACGAAAGCCACGGAAGCGAATTATTACACTTGGTAAACGAACTTCGCGAACGGGTCACGGTTACAGTACTACAACCGACCGTTCGCCAAACAGACAAGCTCCACCAGCATAGAACAGCCTGTCCATTGCGATTGCAGCCGACCTGACAAGTCGAACGGAACGATCCTTCACTTCGAACACTTTGGCTTCCGTAGTGAAATTTCCAACGAGGCTCTATTCGGACAGACGTCGACCCTGAACGATGATTCAGCGGCAATACAATCTACATATGCGTGATGGTCGATAACGATAGAAATTGAAAATTACTTACACTTGCTTCACGGTACCGTGTACGAATGCTTCGAATCAGCTGTGCAACGACTATCGACAATTGCAAAAGTGAATCGGCGATTTCTTGAGCGTCGAAAGTCCTTTCCCGCGAGCTATAATCGCGACGACTCTCGCCATGTTTAATCGACAGCGGGGCGAAGAGAAACATACGGTAACTTGAAAGTACTTGAAATGTCACGGGCGACGACCTGGCATTAAAGTCCCGAGCGAATTTTATATCATCTTGCTCCGCGAAGCCGGAAAATTTTGTGTCGCTTCGTTTCACGTACATTTCAACTCAAAAGTTTTTAGCTATTAGGGTAGATATCTCAATTACTGTCAGTGTCCCTATAACCGACACTTGAATTATTTTATTTGGTAGCAAGGTAATATGTATGAAGAATCGTAAATAAACAAATTGTAATATTAAATAAGGACTTCGATTTACGTAACGACACATAAGTATTGTATATTCGTTTACACTTAATATTTAAAAACGAAATATTAGGAGGTAAATGTGCTGTTGAACATGAAAACGTGGCCAATGCAATTATAAAGTATGGGATGTGTCATAATTCAGTAAAGTCGATACGTTTACTATACATGTTATATCTGTTACAGAAACTTACTTGCTAATATATATTTATATAAAACGTGTATCTATTTAAATGAGAAAAGTTCAAGTGACAATAATATTGACATTGGACTTTTTTGTATATTTTCAATTACGTAGTAATTAATTCATTATATGCAACGTATAAAAAAATGTTCATAAATGAAAGAACAATATTATGCTCCATTCTTGAACGATCTGTAGGTTAAATACGTTCTAAAATGGTTAAATAAAGTTACGCGCGAACCTTAAAGTGGCAGTGCGTGGTACATCTATCCTATTTGTTATTTGGGTAAAATATTTAACGCATCGCGTTCATACACGTGCAGTTTATTAGAAATATTCCACATACACGGTACCGAATAAATAAATTCGGAAAAATTACTGTTCCCGATGTACTTAAATATAAATGAAATTTCCTTTTTAAAAATTGCATGAAAAGCTATTTCAAAATGGGGTAAATCAGGCATATGTGCTCCAGCCCGAAACGTGATCCACTGGTACAATCACCTCTTTTTGGATCGAAGAAAATATTCCCCCCGGAAGTATATTTCTTATCGAGATCACAAGACTTCCAGCCGAGTACACTTGTTAGCAAACACTTGGTTAGACTTTTTTTCTTTTATGCTTCCGTTGCACGTCACAAGTCATAGATACATGTATAGTGGCTGTCGAAAGTTTCAAGTGGAAGTTTCATTTTTATTCCATTTTTAAGATGACGAATATTTGAGATAAAAGGCTGCTACGCAAATACATTAGGTATTATAACTTACGAAACATTGTTATTGTTACTTTATTTATTTAACTCTAGAACATAAACGTTTGCCATTTTTACGACTGGCAAACTTTATGGAAACCATTTTAACGTTGCCTATCATACGAATTTCTAATATAAACAAATGTGTAAATGTAGCCTGCAATAAGTATATCTTATTACTAAAATTTCAAAAGAAAAATCGAAAATAAAATTTGTAATATGGTAAATCGGGCATATGTGCTCCAATCAGAAATGTGTCCCACTAGTACAAAGTTAAAAAGAAAATGTAGTTTTGATGTTATTTCGCGTTGTTGATCAGTAGCATCATAGGAACGATCAAGCGAAAAACTTAAGAATACGAATTCTTTGTCTTCCAATGAAGATAACGATGAACATATGTGACTGGAATGCTTCGATTTACGCAGCGAAATTATATCTAAATGTGGCTGGATTCAGTTCATTTAGTGTTTTGAATGGTCACACGAAACATGTATCATATACAGCAGAGTGTAAGAAGTGTGGTAAACCACAGAAAGGGAATAGAGAAGGCAGAAACATAAAAAAAAAATTATTATGTAATTTTAGGGCTCATTTGGCTGATACATTTGTCAAATATGCTCCACCTGTTATATTCTTAAAAGATTGTTTACCCCATTTTTAACTATATTTCTTCTTAAATTATTGTTTTAGTTTATATATTAGCTATACAAATTAATTTGTAATTTACTTCATAAATGCCAAAATGTTGAAAATTTTGAATATCACAACTGTATTTGACTTTTTGTGAATAAATATTAAATCTTATGAAATCCTGAAGCTTCAAAATTAATTTATACATCTAATAGTTAATACCACACAAAGAGATTACTGCTTTAAATATAATTATTTTATCATATTACGAACTTCTTTCGTTTCAACAAATTGTAGGATACACGTTTGCCTGGTTGATCGTAATAGTAAATAATTGGCAATGTAAAATTTTCCTAACATTACTACGATAGCAGACAAAAAGCAAAACGTCTATGTTCGAAATCATTTGACCGATACCTACTATAAATTAAGTTACATTACGTAAGTGTGATTTAAGATTGGAATTGTAATTACATTACGAAATATCTTTTAGAAAGAACTATAAGCTAGTTTATACTACCGTGGGGTGCAAAAATAGATAAAGTTTGGGAACTTTTTTCATAGAAAATCGCTAAATGAAATGTTTAGATTTTTTCGGAAAATATAAATATAATTTTCAATTTTACTTTGCAATTTTCAAAAGGTAGAAGTGTTATAAAGTAGCGAAATGGAATTATTCACTATTCTTAAAAATCTCTTCTGCTAAAAGATTGCTAGCCGCCATCCTCGCCAACGTTTAAAATGTTTCAACTAAAAAAAAAAAAAGTTTACTAATTCATAAACAAAAATCTATTGTGTTCAATGCAATTTAACAATTTCAACAAATTTTAGTAATTATAAAAATAGTAGTCGTTTAAAGAAAGAAATGTTTCTTTTTTATGTTATATCATGTTTCAAACTCTTGAGAAGCAGTGTTTATGTATGACTTGCTGTTTTGTGTTGTAATTGTTGATACGTATTTAGCTAGAGTCCTTGGTAATGTTTCATTCAATTAAGGTTATTATCTTGTAGCAGAATGGGAAATGGAAGTCTTTAAAAACTAGTTATAGGTTGATTCAGAATATTGTCTGACCTCAGATGTGTTTATTGTAAAATTAGGAGGTGTGGGGGTTATTATATGTAGTTTAAGGTTGTTGAATAAATTTAAATATGTTTGCTTTCGAGAGTTGATGGAATTTCATTTCACTTTCTTGCCAAACGAATAATGTTTCTTATTTCGCAATTATTCTTTTAGGTTTAAACTTAGCTTTTCATGAATTATTCGCTTTGACAGCAAACAAACTCGCTTATATTTTATTCAGGTGGATTCTCCATTCACTTTATTCTGTCTCAAAAATCACAACAAAAATTGTTGATAAAATCAATCCATCAACCCGTTTTTCTATCTCCTTTCGTATTTCGTTCCATTTTAAATTATATATGAGTACCCTATAATGATAATAATTTATTAACGGGATAAAGTTTCTTTTTAGAGTACAGTATTTATAGAATACAAATAAATGAAAATGACTGATTACGAATAGTTACAAAGAGCCGCTGTTTAATTGAACGAGAATCACTGTCGCGGAGTGAACTGACAATGAGTGAACGGCTGGGTCGCTAAAGAAAGGTATAGGGCCGCTTGGCCATATGACCCCTTCGGCCGCGACCCTTAGACAGATTAGAACTGTCACCGATGGAGGAGGCTGCGGTTCCCAGCTTGCCGATCGACAAGCTTCAAGCGAGTTGTGTGAAATTCCAGCGCTGCAGTTTCACAGAGCTGCCGTTTCAGAGAATTATTGTTGCGTTTTGTTACCGCGATAGTGTGTTCCGACATCTGCATCTCCTCGTTGCATTTCTCTCTCGTTTACTGCGATTTTGGCCGGCGTACTTTGCTGCACGCTTAAACTGGCATCACTATCAGTGCCTTGTTGCACACCACTCTTGCAATTTGGCCGGCGTGCCTTACCGCACGCTTAAACTGGCATCATAAGCAGTGCCTTGTTGCACAACAATGTTGCGTTCTAGCCGGCGCGGCTTGCCGCACGCTTAAACTGGCATCACGAGCAGTGCCTTGCTGCACACACACCACTCTTGTGATTTGGTCGGCGTGCCTTACCGCATGCTTAAACTGGCATAACGAATGGTGCCTCGGTGCACAGTAACAATAAGAGAGAACCTGTGCCTCGGTGTACACTCACGAGTGTGATTGCGATTGACGTATTGATTCCGCGTTTTACCACACATCACGCCCGCGCACCGTTGACGATTGTAATAGGTACATAAGCTGTGTTATCTCGTTGTCAGTTGCGTTTTCGCGAGATTTTGTACGACGAGTGCGATTGCTTATTAAAATGTGTAAGCGTAAGCATTCATTATTCAGAGATCTTTCAGTTCTTCATTTCTTCTCCGCCCCCCCCCCCCCCCCCCCTCAGTTTTCGGACACTCTCACGCTTAGTTTCTTAAACAGACGTATTAAATTTGAATGAAGTTCGATAATCTACAAAATTTGTTAACATTAATTACAACACGAATTATGCAGCTGTAATTGCCATAAGATGCACTGTGAAATTCTTGGAGGAGCAATGAGCTACGAACTCATTATCAGCGAGATTTTGAAACATTTAATTTGGAAAGAGAGAAGAACTCTAGAGAGTTGACAATTCCATTTAAAATTTTATACGCAAAACATAGATCACATTTAATATGTTTACATTTTAAAGTCATAAGTTCATCGGTAATAGTAGGATAGAGTAATCATGATCCAAAGAAGACATGGACGTTCCCAGATGGCGAGCCGCTATCTTTAAATATCTATGTTGCACTCTTTCAATCATTTTAGTTTGGTATTTGAGTGAGGGTGACCAGGTAAGGCAGTCATATTTCAATTTCGATCGATGAACGGTGTTACAATGAACGAATGCTATAACGATTGACTAACTACAGGATAGATCACTCATTTATAGGAAGGATAAATTGCATGCTTGGTCAGATTTGGACAAAACTTATATAAAAAAAATTGTACAAAAGTTTACCAAATCGAATGATTGAATACAGTACAAAATAAAGACTGATCTACTTATTATTAATGTTAGGAAAAAGTGATACTTTTGATTAGTTATGTATATTCTTTTAATTATCAATGATAATGTCTTGTTCAAGTGAAATTGTATCATTTTAATTTAAATTGGATATTTGTTGTAATATTTGTTTAATTTATTTTACTTGAGACGTCCTTTAATATAAATATAAAATTCAGCTCTCATCCCAGAAATTTTTAAGGCGTGTTATAATTTTGTCCACTAGTGTATATACACATTATTATAGATTTGGATTTTAGAGATCAATTATATCGAGAACAACTGAGTATTGCAATATTTAGTTACAATCTCCATCGTTTGAGAAGCTTTGTTGTGTTATTCCAGTCTAAACTATTAATACCGCATGTGATATTAAAATTGTAAGAGAACCAGACAATCCCCGGGTAATTTTATATGAGAGTAAATAGTCTATACTATGCTTAGTCAATGCTACTACGTACAGTTTTTCTCATTACAGTAGAACCTCCATTACATGAACACCCATTATGTGAACCTTCCATTATATGAATGCTCTATTATTTGAACGTTTTATTATATGAACGATATTCCTACTACAGTACTGTATATAAACAGTACTAATTACTTGCCTTTGTAAAATTATCGAGCACACTCTTCGGACGACGTTATTCTACAAAATGTTTTAAATAATACCTAGAAAGTGGATTGTGCAAACGAAATCAGTGATGTAGATTTACTCGTATTAAAAGAATTACGTAATTTGGCTGTCAAAAGAAATTGGGATCCATAAGTTTGATTTGTTTGATTTTGTTAAAGAAGAAAGGAAGATTGAAAAATATAATTTGTATTGATTTTATTTCATTTGGTCTTAATCATTAAATCAACTTGTGCGCTAAACTCTTGTTATTGTGTTGCATGAACAATTCTCTCGTACGAACATTTTTGTATCTCAATTAATTTATTTAACGGAGGCTCTAATGTAAATCAAAATACTGCAAGGTATACGAGGAAATACAATTGACCGCATATTTTCACTTACGTTTCCTATTGTTTATTAAATTTGTCCCATTTAAATCATTGCATCGCTTAGTAACTTTGCTGTACATCGTGGCCTTGGAATGTACTATGTAATGAAAGTACTACATAAATATGTACGTATATTTTAATGTACACTACGACGAACAAATGCCGTAACAAACGTGCTTTTAGAACGGATTAATTCGTTGTAGGCTATTCTACCGTACTTACGAGCAAAAGTAGATCACTTATTGCTACATCTATTAGAAAGTTTCAAGGGAAGTTTTACACATCTTCGCGGTACCTTTTGAACCTAGTTAACGCAATAAGCTGATGGATTTCAACTATCTTTGCATGTAATAAGAACGGTTCAGGTTAAAGAGTGTTTGCTCGATTTACAAGAAGACATTTGTGAATTGTAAGACAAATGACATAACGGTTCTGTAGCGTACTGTGATTAAAAATACAGCGAATCGACGGTTTACGAGTTACACGGGTCCCAGCGGCGTGCTGGGATCGATGGAAAAAAAGAAAAGCTTACTTTCAATCGCGTGTAGCATTGAGCTCTCCCTCACGTGGAGCTCCACGTGAACGTAGGTGGAAGGGTGCATTCTCGAAGGAATGGGTGCACTCTTTCAAAACGATTCACATTGCAGTTAGAAAATTTGTTAGAGAAAGAGGCCATCAGTCTTTTCTTAAGTGCACATCATTTATGCGAGAAGTAAATAAAAATTTAACTTTATTTAATTATTTTACAAGTTATTTAACCTAATAATCGTTTCGGTTTGAAGCACAACATTAGTTAACATCTCTTTTATTTATGACGACTTTTTTGCATGTTAAATACGATGCGTTAATTACTAATTCATTGAAAATATATAACAAAGTTCAATGTCCTAATTACTGTCACTTAGAAAGTTGTCACTTAAATGGAAATGATCCTTACGTATATTAGCACGTCAGTTTGTATGACGGGTAGAAGATAAATCGTAACACGCATCGGCTTTACTGCATCGTAAAAAGTTCTATACTTTCTACTTACAGTACATTAGTCGCGTTTTCATGCTCAAACGACACAATTCACCTTCTAATATTTATTTTTCAATATTAAATGTAAACATACATGCAACGTCCATCTGTATTGTTACATACAAAATCAAGTCCAAAATTAGTACTGAAACTTTTTTAGTCTCGATTCTTTATACGTTGCTTCGTTGTTGAATAAAATAATTCAAGTGACGATTATAGGCACACTGACAGTAATTAGGATATTTACCTTACTTAATTGTTGGGTAAACCGCCCGATAATTCACTGCATACTACTGAATGACTATTATGCAAAGAAATGCGAATTCTAAGCTTAACAATTATTAAAGCCTCATAAACAAATGTTATTCGCACTTTCAATAAAATATTTGGTTGGCCAAAATGTATTGCTGTTTTTCTACAATGTGACGCTTGAGTAGCAATACATAAGTAAATATGTAAATGACTTTTTAAACTCAAATAAGATTGATTGTATTTATTATGATTAACACTGTTTTAAAATAGAAGAAAATAAAATGTCATGTCTGTTACAGTCATTTTACTTAAAAGGAGAAAATGAGTACGAAGGTTTTATTGATTTGAAAAATATTATTAGTTACCGAAGAAAATTCGTGTGAATTTGTAGTATAAAATTAAATTCATCCGAACTTTTTTCAAGTGTACTTTTATTTAACGAATTAAAAAATATCTACGAAAAATTATACCAATGTTATCGCCATTATTACAGTATCTTTGCGAAATATCAAAAAAATTCGACTTGAATTGAATTGCGATACCTATGCAACTATTATACTAGTTCTATTTTTATTTACCTTTTGTGTAACATTTCTTTGTTTGTATCTATTCTGCAACTCTATGGCAAATTTCCGTCTATTACAGTTAATTTGTGGAAACAAATTTATTCGTGCGTAACACAATAACCGTCAAAACTTTTGCATTCTTCTGATCTAATCCTAAAATCTGCCAAATTACAAACAGCGTGACTCTTTACAGAAAACTATTATATATATATATATAGAAAACATGTGCATAGTTTAAAAGAGGTCTATAAACTCCAAAGATAAACAGTCTCAGTACACGATCTCTCTTAAAAAGTGTCGCAAGATCGTTTCACGTCGCGAATCCGCTATCATTACGCAATAAGAGCCGGAGGAGCCACGCGTCTTATTCCAGGATCACCGTTTATCGACGGTACAAATTTCTTCTCGTGAAAACCAGTGACCACCAGCGATCGAGTACAGCTGCCACGGTACATTTTTACGTAAATGCAATTCCCATTAACGAATGATTTACTTTGACGACTGGTAGAGCAGTAGTTGATTAGCGAACGCCTATCAACTTAGGTTTTCCCAATGTAGGCTTCTCGCGACGCACGTTTACGTAATCCTTTCGGTCTCCTCTGGTAGCGTTTTCGTACCCATCAGTAGCTCCCGATAAAGCTTCGACGAAACCGCCTAGACTAGTGTAGTATAGCCGAGTACTATCTTTATTAGGCTGTTAAGCGCATGGACATAGTACATACTTAGTTATCTCGACTCCTGACGAAAGAAACATTTATGGAAATTCGATTTAGATTCCGTCAGACAACTATAGCTACTTCTATTATCGTTACCGTTCCTATTCATTTTAACCCTGCTACGGTCTTCGAAACTTGCAAGCCGAATTTTGCACTTATTCTTTTTTTTCTTCTTAAACGTTTCCTTATTCTGTGAAAAGCAAATCTTCCATATAAAATGAATGCTAAGAGTTATACATGCTAATAGCAATATTCTTGTATTCGTCCTCCAATTAAGGAATTTTTTGAGAAAAGACCTAATCCTTTGGAGACCGAGGCCGCAGTTTCAAAAACTTTGCAGCTCAGACGAAAGTAACTTATTCGTAACACTTCAGAAGATTTCGATTTCCACATCATAAATATTAGGCAGTCATTTAAATAAAAAATTATTTAAATAAGAATGATGAATAAATAAATTAATTTATAGTCGATTATCTATTATTTGAATTATTTGTTATCCCAATTATTCATTATTTGTTTGGAGAACTTTTATTCATTATTTATTTTTCATCATTTTTTATTCTCTTTTATTGTTTGAGTTTCTAAATCTTTATGGAATAGGATGGAGCGCAAACAGACGTCAATTTATTGGTCGTATGCAATGTTGGTTATCTTTCATGTTAAGTAACGAATAAAAAAATGACGGATAACATTTTATTTTATTATTTATTATACGTGAATAACGAATAACTTATTTAGTTTCGTTTACAAATGACAATTAAATAAAACTTATTCGTCATTTGTTATTCGTTAGTCAGAATGAAAGTTGTCCAACACTGATATTAAGTTGCTCGGAAACTTCGCAGCAATATTTGAAGAATATTCAAAAGTAGTAGTGCACATAATTACAATTTTACCGTGAATCAAATAGTTATATATTGCTGTACAATTTAGAGAAAATAATATCTAATTATAAATAATTAAGTTGGTTAATAATTTTCATTAACTGTATCACATTTTCAACTCTTTGCATTCCGCAAGTAACGCTACGGTGACACGTATATTTTTTGTCACAAGCTTGTAAGTTTTAAGTTTCTTTTGTTTGCGTCAACATTAGTTTTAATCCCTTAATTATTTGTGAGCGTCACGGGTTCACTTGGACTGCGTTTTTTTATTCATTTGTTCATTATTATTATTAACAATTTGCGTTTCTATCGCATCTTCTTCTTAGCTTTCTTTATTTTTGTGGTACACCATTAAAATCGAAGAAAATATGTTAAAATGTCCTCAAATTATGAATTAGTGCCATCAAATTTGATCGCTTCGGTCAGTAAATTGAAGAAAAATTTGAATGTTAAGGTGTTAAGTCAAGATACACCACAGTGAGTTAAGCTAAAGGGAATTGAGGTACAAAAATCAAATTTTAAGACTTTATAATCCAATTATGCATGTTTAAGAACATTATAGGAATATTCACATTCTTTTTCACAAACTGACGATAAAAATACATTTAAACCATAAATAAATTTCATTGCGTATTACTCCAATGTAATATAATATATACACGGAAAAGTAACTAGTAAGCAAAAGTATAAAGAATGCAGTACAATTGAAGTTTACTCTCCCAGAATAATTAATAACTGTTCATTCGATTCACAAACATATATTCTCATCCTAATACTATCTGAGAACATGTTTATGGATTGCCTTATTGGCGATAAACAAGTTGACGGTTTTACTTTTGTGCCTGATCGACATACTGGTGCGTCCTAACAAAAGAAATAACAATAAAGTAACTAATCTAATTACCGTGATTCATTTTAATGATTTAATTTTCAATGATCAAAGAACTTCGGCATTTCTAACATTGTTCAAGTAAATATTTTTTCGTACGAATTATGTTAATTGTTGTATACTAACGTGTAATTGATTAAAAGATTTTGTTTTTTGATTCGCTGTGGTATGGTTGATAACTCATGATATTTCTAAAATTGTATATTGGGGCAATTCCGTACAAGGTGAAATCGGGTATTCGCTTTTGGACTAAATGTGCATGTTACTTCTTAAGTTTCAACAAAATGTCTCGTAGTTGCAAACGAGTTACAACCTGGCAATCATGGGATGGTGAAAGATATACGGAATGCTGTTTTGGATGTTACAAAAAGAAAAGATACTTGCCTTTGTTGTCATAGTTTCTATAGTTCATCCGGATTGAATGAAGATTGGGTGCGGTATACAAGTTTTAAGTGGGCTTATGAAGGCTGTACTGGTTTCAGAAATTGAAATATTGGATGCTACGGTTAGCATTTGATGTGGTACCTGGTTTCACACAGGCCATGGGGTAAAACCGTAAAAACAGACTATATCTTAAATTGTTACGTTTTCGTATTTGCCATTCTATTAAAAAAAAATGAACGTGTACTACTGTTTAATAAAAAGTTTAGTTCAATGAATTCTAATCGCAATTATATTTTTACGTTAATAATGTCAAAGATATGAAATTTTACGCTTAGCGTCCCGTTTTTACCCCAGTTTTCGCTATTTAATCAATGATATAATCTGCGTTAATCACTATTATTTCCTGTATACTGCATGGGGTATGAAAACGGAAAAATAACCGTTAACCCGTTGTCCTACAATTTTTTGACTACTGTAATTATGTAAGCTACCATTAACAGATTACGGTTCTCATATTTGTTGAAAATATTAAAATATTTTGCACAATTTTTATTTAGCGATTATTAATCTTCTGAAGTGGAACTTTCTTTCTCTATTTCGTTAAGAACATTACAATCGATCCTCATTGAGGATTATAAGTAAGTAGGCTGGCGTGAATCAGTGGTTACTACTACTAGTGTCGATTTGAGAGAGAAACATAGGTTCCGATGTTTATATAAATCTATTGTGAAGGTCCAGAGGGTAGTATCTTTTTAGGCTTCGTGTGTGTACTATAGTATCCAACAGTTGAGTGACCAAAGGGTTTGGGTGGTTACTCACGCGTGAATGGTAACTGCTGCCGTGTTTTGATATTTCCTCTTCCATTGTGGGGATCCTGAGATCACGGTGGATTGTTTCGTTTGTTACATGCCAAGGTGCATTTGTAATTATTCTTGCTGTTTTTGATTGAAAGCTGTGGAGTATTTCGATGTTGGAGTTGCTCGCTGTTCTCCATAGCTGAATGCCTTTGTAGAGTAGCAATAAAATGACTTTGTAGAGTGGTAATTTATTTTCTAGGCTTAGATTTGATCGTCTACCCAAGAGCCAGTAATACTGTTTAACTTTTAACTTCAGTTGGTTACATTTAGCTTTGATATGCTGTTTTCGCGTTAACATTGTAGTGAAACTAAAGCTAAAATAAAAGTAACACTGTATTGCAAATAGTAGTTATCTTTAGTAAATCTATCTATAATAATTTGTGCTACGAGTGTGACTCGTCATTGTAAGCCAAGAGGTTAATGAATTTTGTAGCTGGATAATACAGTTACCTCGTGAAAAATGCGCGAACTTTTCCTTTACCCCAATAATAGTATGCGATGAATGCTTAGTATTGCATCGTAGGGTTCGCATTCGGGACAATTGTTCTTCGCAATTGGTAATTCGTGAGTAATTCTCGAGGGACTAGTACGAATTACGAATACGAGTAAGTGCAACTTTTCCTTTCCTGACTAGTGAAGGAAGCTTAGGGTTTCGTTGGATGTTAAATCTATTATCTTGTTCGGAAAGTTCGTAGCTATATTCTAGAACAGTGATATCAAATTCATGTATGAATACGAGTCATCAAACACAGTTTTGAAAAGTCTACGGGTCTGAGATGAAGAAAGGTCTCCCAAAACCAACGAATATACAGGTGACCATAAAACGGTATTCTTTATAATATACCTTTACAAGTTCCAACGTTTTAAAAATGTATTTTATATTTTCTTTAAATTCCATTTTATTGTTTCAATAAGATCAACTTCAAGCTGTAGTAGCACTGTTACGAAGTCACTCAATGTCACTATATAAGAAATTATTCGTTTCATTTAATAATTTTGCATGGTTTTTTTTGCGATTCTACGCCTATTAGGAAGTCTTACAATTGAAAGGAAGGTTTATTAAAGGAAAGACTATTAGATAGTTTCATAATTGGATCTTGATCTTTTTCAAAAACGAATTCTTTCAAGTTTCAACATTTTCCCAGCCACTATTGTATTCAATTTCTGGTCATTGATGCGATTTTACAAACATTGCAGTAAGTTACAATAAGATGCATTGGATACAGTAAGTTTTACTGCCTTTTTACTGGAATAATGTTATTAATTATTGCGGCTTCTTCCTTTAACAGATTCTAGATACTGTTTCTTAATTATCGCATTTACAGTGAGTCAAAAAATTATTGGCACATGTAAAAAGTTATCAGTGATATGAAAATCTAATCTAATCTATGTTGAACTTTTTATTTAAAGAAATATGGAATTTATATATTAAGCATTTAATTTTCTTTTGTAACTGATAAAGTCGACCTACAAAATAGATTGCTAAGAAGATATCCAGATTATTTCAGGAAAATAATAGAGTCAATGCGAAAGAGACTTGAATTAATGATGAGATAAAAAGAACTTTCCAGAAAATATTAATTAAGTTAAAATTATTATGCTTTAGAAAATATACCAATAATTTCGCAACTAAAATCAATGCAAACAATTATTACGCTTTGTTCATTCATGATTGTGAATCATAAATTTGTTGTTCTGTTTAAATAGTTTTATTATCTGAAAGGCTGAATTATACATTTGCGAATAAGAAATATAGGAAGTTACTTTATTATCTCTTTATCTTTTGTTGCGTCACCGTATCGGCCGTGATGGATACCTTGGCAACGCTGCCCTTACTTCAACTTAATTATGTAACGGGTGGGTTTGGAAATAAAATGACACTCGCGAACGTTTAAGATGCCTTGATTTAATATCACAAAGTGTTCAGATTGCGTGTCGGTGTTTTTGAACGAGTGTGCGTTATGTATGACGCAGTGATGTGATTGACTCGTGTTTGTGAACTGCTCTGTGCGACTGGTGGTGGTGAACTGAGCTTCGTGAGGGTTGATGTCGAAACATTTAGGTAAAAATTGTGTTTAGGGAAACGGATGAAAGTGGTGGAACCGTGGAGAGCGGAGTTTCTGTCTTGGGCCCGCTAAAAGATACCGTTTTCCTGGCAACGGTATTTTTGCCTACGCACGTGGTCAGCAGGCCGCGTGTTTTCTCTGGTCGCAGGCTAAGTCATAAAACGTCTTCGCAGCCCCTTTGGTCTGCTACGCATAAAGTCGCTTCGCGACATCTTTCATATTTCTGTTCAATCTTTGCCTGTGACAATTTTATGACTCACTGTAAGTGGCTCAACTGTGAACAGTATTTGCTTAAATTAATAATGTTATCACTTAACAAGGCCTCGTTAAGATAATTCCCTTCCAATCCCACCAACTACACAACACCACTTAATATAATCAAAAATGCTACGAACGTTTCAAACAACTCAATAATTTGATCAAAGTTTGTTTCGACACCATTGACCCATTTGTAGTTTCGGGAATCAATAATAGTTTTTTTAAACGTATACCTTAGCATTTCCGAGGCCTGTTTTATGGATTTTATCGCATAAGGCTAGAATAATGGCATCTTTGTCGGCCTTACCGGTAGAGAGCTACTTTGTCAAGGCTGTCAAGACTTCAGGCACCAATTGGAGTTTGTTTGTCAAGATGTCTAGATTTAGTGGGAACCATTTAATGGAACCCACTTATTTGAATTTTACTTTCATTGAATGAAATTGCTTCTGACAGTGCGTATGCTGTATTACAGCAATGTAATACATCAAGGTGTATGTTTTTATAAATGGAAGGTGAATAGACCAATCAACAAGCGACAGTATCAGTGTTTGTGCGATACGTGGGTGCAACGTTTAGCGAAGATGTGTCTTCCTGATCTTTGTGCTCAGAGTGTAGAATCATGTCCTTATTAATGTAGGAATTTGTAAATATTATATTGTTCGAATGCATAGTCAATATCAGTAGATTAGTATACTCTCGGTAACGAAGGCGCTCTTATGATCAGTAACGTCAAAAGGTTCATAAACTTCGCTTACAATGAGTAAGACAAATATTTGTACTTACTTCGTGCTTTTAATGAAATTTTTTTCTAGTTAAATTTTGCACTCCATGTTTCTCACGTCAATTTGTTGTAATCAGATTAAGTAAATGTTGGAGAAGAAATATTTAAAATAGTAAAATGATTCTAACATGTACAATAGCAGACAAATTAACGATATCTTGATCTGGTAAAGTTAAAAATGGAAAAGTTACATGAATTTCAAAGCATGGTCGAATCATGTACTCGCGAGTACAGTACGTAGGTAAATATCAAGACAGAAACCTTAGTATTCAATTATTTTTTATATCTAGTATATATATTTTGCTGCCAATTAACAATCAAGCGTCACGAACCAAATTCAAAAATCATTTTACCCCTGCTTATTCCATTCAATCTTATCTTTTTTTTCTTCAGAAATATCTTACAATTTTGAGAAGAGGAACTTTCAGTGTAAAACTTAAAATTTGAAATTTAATCGCAATTCCTTTAAAAAGAAATATAATTAAAAAGAACATAATTGAGTGAAAAATAGGATAATTCTTCGATCATTAAAAATTCAACCAACTTTATGAATAACATTAGATTGTTTGCAAAATTCGTAGAAATATTTTAGAAATACTGAAAGGTGTTATATGCACATTAACAGTTTAGTAAACAATTTTGCGCGTAGTATTTATCATTTCATAATTGTATGACTTTCAGAAAGTTTCATAATCCCCTTTTCCAAAAAGTATGCACTGTTTGCACACTTTCTTTCTCCGAAATGAACCCATCTAAGTAATACTTCTAAGATTTTAATTTATTCAATTTCTGACCATTAATGAAGTTTTACAGATATTATAACAAATGATAATAATAGAATATCCTAGGCAATAATTAACAATTCTTGCTGCCTCATTATTGAAACATTACGTTGTTCGGTGTTGTCCAATGAAAAACGTTGCTTTTGCTCGTAACTATACATTTTTCCTTAATTATTGAATTTTAAGTAGCTCGAATAAGAACGATATTTGTTCAGATTACGAATGCTATTATTTAACTAAAGTTTATAAAAAGTAATCCCCTTCCAGTTCACCAATTACGCAGCAGAAGTGAATATTAACAAAGGCGCTGCGAATTTTCCGAACAATTCAATACATCATTGCCATGTTCATATGCATATTCGTACCAAGAACACCTACGAAAGTCCAAGATTAAATGCCTATGATTGCTACTTTAGTATAATTCTTATCGATCTCGGAGGACAAACATGGTCGAGGACGATCTCGTGGAAGATGATCACGATCTTTACTCGCGAACCATTATAATAGTTAACAATGAGGCGTCGATAGGTGGATCGATCGCATAAAAACGAGCGTGAATATCGCCAGAGGCGGCGATGACGGTTTACGATGACAACGAACGTCGAGGACGAAGGAGACGGAGAAGTACTTGCGCGCGCGCGTGCAACTTGGTACCGAAGTCTGGCTGTGTGTAGAGCTCGTGGCTCGCTGATACGGTGAAAGCTGATATTTTGTAACACTCTTGCCATTCCGTTCCGTTCCATTCCATTCCATGGTATTGCCCGGTGCAGCCGTTCGCCTGCTAGCTCGCCTCTCGAGCAGCCGCTCGTCTCGCGTAATCGAATGCGAGAACCCAGTGCCGGCAGCACAATGGTAGGCGCACCCAGAATACATTTTTCTCTTTCCTCGCGTCTACGTTCCGCGAGATTCTCGTTTCTCGGTACTAGCTTCGCTGATACTCTTGATTCAGGTTGCAATAGTCTATAAAGGCAAGATTGTGTCATAATTGTCTTATAGAATGGTTTTGATGAGTTGTCTTTGATAGTTTCTGTATCATAAAGAGCGCGACCTTTGGGGTTTCTGTGGTTTTCTGTAAAAATTATGGTAATTATTAAAGTTTTGTTTAGTTTTATGAGGGTCCGTACGAAATGAAGGATAATATTAGGGGTTGCTATCATTTTATAAGGGTTTGCGTGAAATGAAGCTTGTAGGGTTTTGTAGTTTTCTGTAGTTTACTAAAGATTTGTATATAAAGAAAACTCATTTTTGGGGGTTTTGTGATTTGATGAGGTCTTGTATAAAAAGAAGGATAATTTCTGGAGGTTTAGTAATTTTGTGTGGGTTTGTGTGAAATAGAGGGTAATTGCTAGGTTTTCTCTAGTTTTGTAAAGATTTGTATGCAAAGACGAGTAATTTTGGCGGTTTTGTAATTTTATGAGGGATTATACAAAAAGGAGGATAATTTTTGGGGTTTTGTAATTTTGCGAGGGTTTGTGTGAAAAGAAAGGTCATTTTTACAGTTTCTATAGTTTTGTGAAGGTTCGTATGAAAAAGAGAATAATTTTTGGGATTCCTGTAATTTTTGAAAATTTTTTATAAAAAGATATGTTGAATGTATACTTGTTTTTCAATGTGGTATTTTAGGTATATTTTTAAGGTTTCTGTAGTCTTATCAAATTTTGTATGAAAGAATGTGTTATAAACTCTGCTTGTTCTTCAATTTAACCATGTTCTCCATTTACAGGTGATTTTTTATTATTTTCATAATCTTATAAAATACTGTATATGAAAGGAGGTGCTGTATGTTCTAATTGGTTTGCCGAATATCATTTTGGATAAATGTCAGTCATTTTCATATTTCCGCGAAATTCTTCATGAAAGAAAATTCTGTTATATGATCTAACTGTCTTGTAAAATAGTAGAAAATTTTAATATTCTGTACGAAAGAGAATGTCAAATAGTTTAATTATCCTGCAGAATGCCACGTTGAATAATTTCGCGAGATTCGGAGTGAAAGAGAATGTCATGTGCTATGATTATTTCGCCTGATAAAGGTAAATAACTTCGCAGTAGTTTCTCTCTGAACTTACGAGGTTCCGTATGAACCAGAATGTTATATTCACTTGTCCAACTTTACGAGATTCCATATAAAACACATTGCCATGTGGAATGCGATGATTGTCTTACAGGGTGGAGTCTAGGAGCCATTTAACAGTCTCTGTAGTACTTATAAAGTGTGTTCGGCCACGGAACCAATAAGCTTTGCCAGCATATTCAGAATGCCGTTCCAACTTAAAACATGTTATGGATCGATTCGTCTTCGCCCTCGAAGTATGGGAAATGTACTGATACAAATCACGAATGCGAGAATGAGTGAATATTTATGCGCAATAGGGCTACTCTTTCTTTGTACTCTTTTTAATCTTTTCACTCAAATTAGATTGCAAATTGTGCTTGTACTATCAGTTATGACGTCCTCTCCTTGTTTTCCATTTGAAAGTTCAACGTAATAGCTCACTTCTATCATTTGTTTTGGTGCCATTAAGATGACCGCTCTACTATCAGCGTGCACCACAGAAGAACAGTGAGCTGTGACCTGATTCTTATGGTCTGAAGATAAATAGGAGTTGAAATCTATCGAAGAGTTGTAGCACAGTATGAGAGTAGTAGGGGAGGATTCTCTAGTACCGACCACTCTAAGCACTTTTATTATAACTTGAGCTTGAGCCAGTGAAATTTAAATTTAACAAAAGTGACTTGAAACATAAAAGGGAATTAACAAAAACAGGAAAGTTCTTTTTAGGAAATTGAATAATAGGGGTTGACAATTGCCAAAAATAAAAGTGTTCTAATGTACAGCGGTCGAAAAATTGTCCTTTAGTACCAACCAGTTATTTGATTAGTAGATTTTTAGGTATTAATAATGATTAGTAATATTAGAAGACATTAGCAACATTTTGTCTACAAATATCATATGTAATATAATTAATATTTTCCTTGTTTATCATTCTGACAGCTTTTGAATGTAAATCTATAAGTATTGGTTAAGGACAGGATAGACCACTCATTTATAGGAAACATCATAGATCTGAAACTAAAATTTCAGTCGTGTAAAAAAATCAGAGATTTTTTAGACCATTTACGATTTAGAATGATTATTTTATGAATTATATTCAATCCGACCATCAGAGTGGATAAAGTTATCTTTCCATAATCCCATCATAAAAGTAAATTAAAGGGTTTTATAGGATTTAATGACAGAATTCCAATACATATGAAGATATACTTCTACCCACATTAATTATAGACCTGAATTTTACAGACCAATTATGTCGAAAACAATTGATTATTGCAATATTTAATTATAATTTCCATCGGTTTAGAAACTCTGTTGTCTTATTCTAGTCTAAACTAGCAATATTGCATGCGATATTAAAATTGTAAGGGAACCAGGTAGCCCCCGGATGATTCTATATCAGAACAGATATGTCTATCCTATGCTTTGCCGATGCTATAAGTTTAACACCGAAGGACATTGGCAACACTGAGCCAAATAGTATGACTTCGGAATATGTTTCAGAAAGCTATAATAATTATTCACTTATGCAAATGAAGTGTCACTGTTTAATAGTGGGAACGAGAAATAGTTTTGTTCGGTACTGGATGCCGGTCGGCGCTGGGGGACCTTCCCCTGTACAGCTGCGAAATTAATGGATCAACAAACTCAAAACGAGATTTTCCACCTTATGCGAGTAATTGATGCAAGCGGTGCATACTTGTACTATCTTTTAATTAAAAGAATTCTATTCACAAGGTATGGCAAAGTTTATGCAACTCTGTTGAAATAGCAGTACAAAACTTTATACCTATCATTGCTCTAATCAATTTTATAACATCCATTATTTTTGTCAATTCCCGTATGACACACGGTAGTTGTATTCCTAAAAATACCGCGTTATACGGAACTAAAGATCACTAGGAATAAGAAGGAAAAATAGATTCCAAAAGCTGATAAAACTACTATTTTATTTTGATGACTATAACGGACAATTAAAAGACAATCAACAGTTGCCATATTATGTTGCGTTCAATTATTTAACCGTGTTAGTGTAAATTCTTGTTCTAAGAATGTCGTCGTGTTGCAGTGGGGATTCTCACAATACTTTAATCGTGTTAGAATAAAATCGTGTTGCAAAAGTAGCGAGTTATAAGTACGGGGTTTAACTGTAATTGTATAATAAATTGTATAAGACACTTCACTTTTGCTTAACTACTTATTTGAGATAATTTTCATTGAATGCTGATATTTTCACTGATATTTACATAGATTGCTCAAAATGATCACCTCGTGCCTTTGTGCACGCAAGCAGGCATGCACCACTGACCGTATCCACCGAATATCAACAACATTATTCCTAATGCTAACACCAACTTCATTATCAACCGCTTACATGTATCAGACTATCGAACTAATTACACTTCGAAATTTCATGTAACGCCGTAGGGGAAAAAGTCTTAAAATAGATGAGATGATTAAATGCAATAAATACACGTATTAGTAACGGGAGTTCCCCTATTTATCGGACGCCATCTAATACCGGACAGTAGCCATATAATTGAAGTACAAAACACTTACAGATCGGTAATACTGCGAAAACTTAGACAAGCATTAAAGGACACAGGAGAAACTTCAGAAAGATGACTAAGGAGATAAGTGAGGTAGGAAAAATAAATAAAACAAGAGCATTAGTAGCGATAAACACAGACGAAGAGATGGCTTGGGTGGTTTGTATAGGGACATGATGAAGTTTGGATTCAATGTTCAAGTTGCAATGAATGGGCTCACAAACTGTAGGGTAGATGTCCCAATTACTGTCAGTGTCTCTATAACGGACACTTGAATTATTTTATTTAATAGCAAAGTAATGTATGAGGAATCGTAAATAAACAAATTGTAATATTAAATTAGGACTCCGGTTTATGTAACAACACATAGACATTGTATATTCGTTTATACTTAATATTTCAAACGAAATATTAGCAGGTAAATGTGCTGTTGAACATTGAAACGTGACAAATGTAATTATAAACGTGAATTGGGATGTCTCACAATATATATATATATATATATATATATATATATATATATATATGTGATACGTTTACTATACATGTTATATCTGTTATACAAACTGACGTGCTAATATATGTATGTATGTCAAAATTGTTTCTATTTAAATGACAACTTTTCAAGTAACAGTAATAGGGACATTGGACTTTGTTGTACATTTTCAATTACGTAATAATTTATTCATTATATTCAACTTATACAAAAATATTCATAAATAAGAAAGATGTTGAACAATATTATGTTTCAAACTGGAATGATGTTTAGGTTAACGACGTTTTAAAGTAGTTAAATAAAGTTAAGCGATAACCTTAAAATGACATTAATTGGTGCATCTACTCTATGCCGATATTCCAGAGTGTTCAGATACTTACATATTCTGCTGGTAATATGGGTCATTGAAAATTCCTCTAATCCTGCTGCGATCTTCGACGTTTTATTCAATTCGGTCGTATTCTGTTGTCGTTAGGAAAGTTTCATAACATTTAGAAAATAGAAGCTTCAATGTGGAAAGGAAAACTTAAATTTACAAATATTGACAACTTTTATAGTTGTTTCAAAATTAGAAAATGTCCTATATTAATAAGGACATGATTAGATCGAAAATGACCCGAGGAACGCAACAGGGTTAAAAACATATATGTACTAAAGTTTAATGCCAATTTAAGATAATATCATCACAATGTTGCTTATTTCGTTCATTTACTTTTAATTTTAATTATGTTAACTTGAAATTAATACAAAATGAACGGAGAAAAATATAATTTTTTTTTATTTGCTTAAAGAAAACGTTAGTATCCGGTAATAAGAGAATTCATATTTTATCCGTATGTATTTCGACTCATTTCTTGATAATGGAATCAAATGTGTCACTGTTCATACGACATGTTTTATTCTGAATGACCTCTCAAATTACTGGCTAACAAGTAAGTTAGTCGGTTTCGACGCGGAACACGTTGTGTCTGTATCAAAGGTGACGTTACGTGATACTCTATAGTCATACATAGCCTTTAGGATAACTGTTCGAATAAACGGTTCATAGTAACCTTTAAACTTCATAGTAACATTTATACATTTAGCTTTTTACTAAACTTCATAACTTTCATATCAAAAGTGGTGGTACTATATTAATCGGGAAAATTATTTCATTATTTGCTAAAATACTACTGAAATAGTGTTGAACATAAAAATTCCATAATTTTGCTAAAATTCATCCGAAACCATCGTGACGGATAGTAGATTAAAACTTGAATCTTTCACTTTTTGACTTTCCTAGCTGTAGTCATTTAAATCAGTGTTCTTTAAAGAAGGGATGTCAAACGCATAAAAGAAAAATAATTGCGAGGGTTTATTTAACGCTTTGAGTGCGCAGCCCTTCTGATTTAAAAGTAGTAGGTACTTTTACATAAAGTACTGATTAAAGTTACTATTACGCTTATTTATTTACACAGTATTAAATAAATTTATACTTCTCCTAAACATGTATTTATTTCAAACGTTGATAATTTTTATTTAGCTCGCGTTTATAAAATGGAAATATCCGCTAACGCATATGTGTATCCATAGTACTCAAAGGGTTAATGGCTGTAACTTTGTTAAAGAAGCTTTTAATTCCACTTGTTTTGAAGGAAAGTGGTGAATTTTACGATACCATAAGTGAAAATTGCAAAATCTGAGGAATATTCTCGAGAATTGTGTTTTAAAATTCATTTAAATAGTAGCTTTTCTGGTTTTGTAAGATACTGTGTGAAAGGCATTCTAGATGGTAATTATTCTTCAGGCTAGCGTCTTAGAAGTTACTTGGTTGCTTCTGTAATTCTGTCTCGCTGCGTGTGAAAGGTAATGCTGCGTATTACGTGATAGTCGTTTTCAAGGGTGGCGCCTTGAGAGATACTTTGTTTTATAATTTCTATATACTTGAGTGATTTTGTATCCAAGGCATTGCCACGCGTATTACGCTATTATTAACATTTGAAGTAGTATCTTCAACAATTCTAAATATCTTCTGTAATTAAAATGCTTAAGTTATTGGTATTAAAGAAAAGAATTATTGTTATAAACATAGGTAAATTATAAAAGATAAAATCTATAAAGATAGATCAATATATCTATATCAATTGTATAGGTATTTACTATTTTTACAATTGTATTGTTAGATACAGAAGGGACCTGAATGCTGAAATTGAATTTCAAGAAAAATATTTTTGAACACTTTAAAGTTAAATATTTTTTATAAGGGGTAAAGTTGTTTTAAAACTCTCTAGGAAATTTTACAATTCAATATTTCTGCTTTGCATCTTCATTAGTATAACATGAATTATGTAATACACGAGATAGTATAACTTTAATTTCAATTATGGCTAATTCAGGCATTTCTTACACAAAATACAGAAATATAGTGAATAGTGATGTTTATTAATATTTGTTTCATTGTTTATGATATCTATATAATATTTAAAAATATATATAATATCGGAAAAAATATAATTTCGCTTTAAATCATTCCGCATCTTCGCTGATATCTTCGTTACCCTGTTCGAACTGTTCTTCAAATCAATTTATTTTTTCTTCTTTTTTAAAAAAATCGTCCCGACTTTTAACACCTGACAGTTTTCCTAATTTTATATATCATTTTGGTACAATTAAAATGTACGATGCTATTTGCTGTTCCACCGTGGCTTCGTCAATTTCAAACATAATGTAACGAAATTTTGAAGGTATTGTTACGGTTGTCGTTGCCGTGGCGTGGGTAAACGTACAGGCGTAGTAGCTGGGGTAAAGGCTTAGATAAGGATGTGATAGGAAGTCGGACGAACCGGTGTCTGTTTCACCACCGGGTGCCACTAGGTTAAGGGTTTTCGACCTCTTGTATGTTAATATACCTCGAGCGGTAAAGGTATATCATGTGCGGGATACCGAAGGTTACAATAACTACTGAGACGGGTTTAAAGAGAGAACGAAACTAATATGTTTTCACAAGACGATATGTGTTATAACAATATATGTATAGTTACACTATTTTAATGGTTCTCGGACGGCGATAGTGATCTTCTGGGCATTAACGCAGCACGAGCGCGGGGGCAGTCTTTTAGACGACTCGACTCGAACATTCACGTATAGTATCTTGTGTAATGCTTGAAGGGAACATTAAGCCGATCTCGCCCAGAGCTTCGTCGCAACGTCGTGCTAATTTCCTACTGAACCCCCAAGCCTTGTTTCTAGATTCCTAAAATCCTTAGATTTTTGGGGAAGGGGTTGTGGGGATATCTCCTGCTAGGAACATTCCTAGGAGCAGCTGCTCCTTATCGCTGTGGGAGAGCTCTACGCAGGGCTGTACGCTGCCCGTTTCGGTATCCCGGACGATCCGTACGTAACAGAATATTGAAAAAATTGTAAGAAATTTATTTATACATGTTAGGCAGAAATGAACGTCTTGCATCCAACAGTACATACAATTTGTGCTGCAGGATTGGCGAAAGTAAATAAAAAATGTAAACTTTAACTTCTGAAGGAATTCACGCATGTTACCGTAGCGGCGCCAACGCAGTGCAGAGGGATAATAGTAATAAATTTACGCAAACTTCACGTAATTCTACGTGAAAGGCAACGCGGAGTATTACGCGATAGATGTCCTCCAGGGTGGCGTCTCGGTGACCTGTAATTCCATGTGATTCCATGTGAATCGTATACAGAATACGGGAACTTACTTTCACGGTCACTCTAAGAACGCTCTTGCTTCGGAATCGTGTCGAGTTATTTAGGACGAGAAACACATTTGTGTTAGACCGTTAATTTAAGTCGATGCCCCATTGGAGGCTGTGATTTTTCTAATTATACACGGAGATTTTACGTATCCTTTTTTAAATCACATTCACTCGTTTGAAGATTTCGCAAAAGTAGATTTATTTGCCAGAAGAGAAATTTTAAGTTAGAATGTTAGGAACAGATTGCTTTGGACGATAATAGCGAATCGTAAAAACTAATTTCTTATTTATTCAGTTTTCCTAGTGCTAATTTATACCAATTCCCTCGAGAAAAAGAAATAGATATTTCTAGAAAAAAAAAGAGAAATATTTCTTTAAATATTCAGTCTTATTTATTTATTTACCGTATTATAGTTTTTAGAGATAAATTAGTGTGTAGAATAGTATGTATTAATTTTGATTTTCACTTGCTAAATTTTAAATACTATCTTTAATTGCAGTATTAAGAAACAATGCAGTGTGTTTATATTGATTTTTGTTCGCCGTAAAGAAATTTCAACTGAACGCTGACAAACTTTTAGGATTCCTCGAGCGACTGGGATCTTGATTCACAGTCCAGTTAGTCCACACTCAGAGAATTTTGATAAGTCGTTGTCTGGCTTAATTTGCATTAACAAATTATTCACGGTTCGTTCAAATATTATTCAACGATCTTTAACATTGGCCAAAGCTACGACCGTCTCGTTAATGTAAATCACATCGCAAAGTGCAACTATTTCAAAGAAAGAGCTAGGAACATGTAACAATTCCTAGTATGGTAGTAAATTCTTTCACCCAAAAACTGGTTATTCATCGCGCTTAACGACGAATACAAAAGGATTTCTGGCAATATTTTCCAGTTCCAAATGAAACTTTATTTGCTAATATGATTAGTGTTCATTTTAACTTGGATGTTTTTCACGAAGAAGAACTTTGTTCGCAAGATTTTGTTATTTCATAGCACGCTGAGTAATTCACATTTTCCTTTGGAGAATGTGTCATTTGTTATTCTTTTTTGTATTATTTTTAACATAATTTACGCAGTTCGATATTTTTGAAGTAAGCATCTGTATTACACGTAAAAAACGTAAAGTCCCTTTCTAAATGATATCCATATTTATTTATTTACTAAAGTATTAACAAACAGTGACTTATTACAAAAAGTAAAATTAAATATATTATAATAACATTATACAGACAAAAGTTTATATATAAATGGTATGCATAAAACTATGTACAAGTGTATATAAATGTAACTTAAGTTGGTAGCCTTCAAAATTACACAAAAGGAATAAGACAAAATTATAACAGTAATAAAACATGAAACACTGTGAAAGTGTAGTAATTAACAAACAGAATAGAAGAATATGTACTAATTGAATCTAAAAGTAATCACAAGGATGAGATTATTGTACGTACTATAGACAAGTACTGGACATGGGAGATATCAAAGTAATGTAACAATAAGTTGAGACTGTACGGGCGTTTTAATGGTTTTCTCGTAGGGCTCTTAGTATTGCTTCTTCAAAATTTTTAATTTTATGTTCTCATTCATATTGAACCTCTTGCTAATTCTTTACTAATTCAAAATTAATATTACAGATATCAGTAATAATTTCATTTATTTTCATAGATTTTTAACTAAAGAGTTTTCTAAAGTAACAACTTTCTAAATTTTTTCTCTTTTCAATTCTTCTTCCAATTTTTTATCCTTTATATATGTCCTTCCCTTTTAATATTTTGCAGTAATCGTAAAACAAATCTCTTCAAATTTTCATTGTATGTACAGCTATTTCAACTCTGCTCGGTAAACCATAAACACCATTTATACAGAAAATAGCACAATTATTCAATTAAATAAATACTAAGTTCACTTAAAAATTTTATGGTTTCTCTTGTAATTAAATTTATATTTTTTTTCTACTTCTCAACTAAAATTGTTGTCACTTAACTTTCGATATGTATGCGAACAAAGCTTTCCGATCAAGCTAATAATAAAATGGTTTCATACTTATTCATAACAAACAAGAGTGTATACTAAAGTCTACCTTTACAAAACACAAAATATGATCAGGTTAACATTGTATATCTACAACACGACACTCCAGGAAACATCGTCTTCATTGACGCTATATTATTCCTCGTAACATTACATCATTATGTCTCCATACAATTATCATCCTTGTCCATAGCAATAACAACCAGACATTTTTCTCGTGCAATTCATAGAAGACAATAGTTCAGTCGTTTATTACAAAACTGGGGTAACCCAATTTTCTTCATTAAAGAAACATTTAAGGTTGTGCATTTTTATATTCAGTAAAAGCCAAAAGATATGAAATCCAATTCTGTTTAAAGATGGAGTTGCTCCATTTTAATAATAAACATCTCGATTGAAGTTATGAATTACGAAACGTCACAAGTTCATCGACCAACATTTTAAACCTTAACTATTATAGGCATTGAAACTTACGTAACTATTGTGGACAGTTAATGCTTATTGGGATTTTTACTTACATACAGGTACCGAGTAAGAATCAAATCGTACATTAATACTAAAGAGATCCAAGCTGGATTGAACCATTATAAATGTATTACAAATCACCTTTTTTGTAGTTATCCATTTTCATCATGTCGAAGACCCAAGTAAGCTTGAAGGCGATTTCGGGCGTCGCAACAGTCAGTGAAGTTTAATAAGTAGAGTTAGTAGGATATACTTTCCGACCAGAAAATAAAGAGAGCATTATAGAAAATAACTATTATTTTATTTAAAACCATAATCAAATTTCCAACAAATTATGACTTCTAAAAGCGGCCTCACAGACGTACTATAATGGTTAAGGATTAAGAAATATAGTTATCTCATTGTCTATCTTTTTATATATGCGGCGTTAAGTGTAGTAAGAGCGAACTCAATAAACACGTGTTTCCAAAAAAATGCCTTTTACCAATGCCGTAAACATTCTACTATCCTTTTCCTTTAAGAATTTAATACGAAAATTCGTATTTATACTTTTTAATTGCACGAAAAAGAAGTTGCGAAATCCATAAAACAGACTAACAATAAGAATATGCGTCAAGTGCCATAAATCAGTTTAATAAAGTAAAAAATACTTTTGAAAGCGTTGAGTGCACCCTTATTATCCTCAATGCCTCGTATTTTCTCTTATGTCAATTTTTTTATTTCTCTGGATATCTATATAAATATGTCCTTAGAAATAGAATTTGATATTGTTCCAAATTTTATTGAGTAGGCCTGAATGAGCTGAAAGTAATAGTATTAATAATTTACATAATGTAAAAAAAAATGGACTTGTATTGTTTTGCAATTCGTGGTTTCATTTGTTTGGTACACGAAACTTGAGTAGTGATTGATAGATCATGCCAAGTGATGGTAAGAATCGACACCTATTGCATGCTTTATATATTCAGTGTCGGAAAATGTGCGTAACCTTGACACGCTACTCAAAGACTGCAATCTCTTCCATAACGACGCATTCTATACACTATTCGCGTGTATCTACTTTGCAAACTATGTATTCAAACGATGATTCAAATGATAGTTTACTCTTACATTTATGTTCTAGGGATAATGAAATTATACGGGAAAATTAATAATCAATTTTAATAGTTCTATTGTACGTAAAATTTTCCCCTTGGAATGATTCATGTTCGTTCAAAGTTAACATATTAACCGGGTAGTTTTCTAATCAGAAGTTTTCTATATGTTGAAGATTTATAAAGACAGATTATTCCAGTTTAATATTTCAAAATTTGAATATAACAATATATTTGTATGGTTAAAAAGTCAGTGCGATTTTTAATATGTTGCAAATAGAAAGCAATTCTTTTATGGATAAGCAAACAGTTTTATTCGATAACGTATTGTTTGTTTTGACTTATAACCTTTTCTCATCTAGTGGACAGCTTCATAATTCCGCGTTTATAAAAACTCTATCTTTTCCCACAAAAAATTAATGCAAATGTCGATAATCATCACCAGAAATCGTACGAACTTTCTGACCAAACCGATATTTTTAATACAACTGTAACGGATGCTTCAAAATAAGGAAAGATTTCTGGGTAAATAAATGATAAAGTTGTGTGTACAGTGATTCACAAAATTATTGGCATAGGGAAAACATTTTCAGTGATATGAAAAGTAAAAATAGAATAAAATAAGTTTTTCGAGTTTCTACTTAAAAAAAAAAGAAATTGGAATCTCTATGTTAAATAAGACTAAACTTTTATTATTGATAAAGTCGACTTACAAAATAGAATGATGGAAGGACATCCAAATATCAAAGTTTATTTAAAAAAAAAAAAAATAATAGACTTGAATTAATGATTAAATAGAAAGAGCACGCCAGAAAGTATTAAAGTATTAATTATGCCAAAATTGTCAAGCTTTAGAAAATGTGCCAATAATTTCGCGACTAAAATGAATGCAAAAAACTATTACACTGACTTCTTTCTTGACTGTAAATCATAATTTTGTTCTGTTTAACAGCTTTATTAGCCCGAAGCCTGAATTATGCATTTGCAAATAAGAAATACAGGAAGTTACTGTGTTATCTTTTTGTTCTTCGTGTTTCTGTTAAATGTTGTAAATTTGTCTGTGCTAATAATTTTGCGACTCACTGTATAAAATTTTCAGAACTATTTGGAAGAATAGTCTACTTATTTTAGCATTTGAAAGCTTTTTGTTTCCCTTTTCTCGAGCTTTTTTAAGAATTGTTTTTACTTCTCAGGGAACAGCGAAACAACATATTATTGCTTTAACAATTTAGTATTAAGTTTTCAGAGCTATTTGGAAGAATTGTCTACTTATTTTAACATTTGAAAAATTCTCGTTTCCCGTTTTACGAGTTTTTTTAGAATTGTTTCTTCTCTTCAAGGAACAGGTTCTTTTCATGAATATCCAATATGCGAAACATCCTAATAAAGGATCGATTAATATAGTTTTTGAGATGATATTTAGAAACATACTTGATTTGTCTTTTAACCAAAAATATTTTATTCATAAGGTATGACAAAGCTTGTGCATAGATGATCCAAGTATCTTGAAAGTCAAACAGACTAAGTATTAAGAAAATGAATGCGTACTTAAGTACTTGTTAATGCACTAATAAATTACATAAATATACAGAGTGTCCCTGAAGGTTTGTGCCAAACTATGGAGGCATGCTGTACGCATCGAAATAAGAAAAAAGTTCTTAATAAACGTAGGTCCATACATCATTAGTTTCAGAGTTACGAGCTGTTTTCAACGGTGAAGTATTACCTACCTCTCTTTACACTAGCCTACAGCATACGTTCGGTATGACCTCCATTCATTTCGATACACACTTCGGCATGTTTTCTCATAGAAGCACATGCACGTTCGGAGATTCCCGAATTTTCTATTATTTCTTGACAACGGTCTTCGATTCGTTGTTGTAATTAATTTAACGAAGTAACTTGATCGCTGTACGCTGTAAACCTTACTCCTTAAATAATTTCATAGGTAGAAGTCCAGCAGATTTAAGTCTGGTAAGCAGAGACTTATAGTGAAATGTAAAATACCAGTATTATATATCGCTATTTTTTGGTTATACCTTTATAACCCTTATAGAAACCGAAATAGAGAAATACCGGTATATGTACTGGTCATTTTTTTTGGTTTTCCTTTTTCATTACAAAATTTTCAAATTTTTTTTCAGCATACACCTAAAACCAATGCCATTTCTTTATCATAATTATGTTGCAAGTGTCATACCGGAACTGATACACATAATGTCGAGATCGCTGTAGGAGCAAGTACAACCAGTCGGTACCACATTCATAATTTGACAATGGAATTGAATATTGTATTATTTCTTACGCTCCAATGCTATATTTGTTCATCAACTATAGCATATACTATAGCATGTGCCAATATAAGAAAAGGACAAGTACATTCCACGTTTAGCTTACCTTATACTAGAATGGGACAACGAATTTATAGTGACAGTGGGTGTGTGGAACACAAACAATTGAAGATCGATTTTCAAGTTCGATGACGAGACCGTAAAGATTCGTTAAACTAACAATTTTCACAATCAGAATACCGAAATAATAGCGGCATTTATCTCGGTTTTCGGTGCCATAACGTATCGGTATTTCGGTATTATATCGGTATCGGTATAGTTTTGCTGGCATAATACCGGTATCAAAATTATACCGGTATTAAATCCCTGCTGGTAAATGACATTGGTACAATCACGTAGTACCCATATGTACTGTGTTTACTTTGTTTGACCTAGTAACTTACTCAGTAAGTTGCAGATAGATTGTTAAAGGCTTGTAGTATAAAATATTTGATAACTCGGAAACTGATCATATTTTGATCCATGTTTATTCAGACTTTTTTGATTGTTTTGTTGAGTAGCATATGCTGCTAAAGTTTGGCATCAACTTTCATGGACACTTTTTGTATAAGAGATAATTATTGACTTAATGTAGTAATACATATCTGCACCTGAGATCTAGACTAATCCAAGTCTATTTTTTTTCGAAATTAAGTTATATATACCATTTTACAACATTTTCTTTTATTTATCAAGATAATAGAGAGCTATTTACGGTACGTAAACATTTGCGTGTTAAATGAGAAAAATTTTATAGTATGAATAACTTCGAGTCCAATGTTGTTGTAAAGCCACATAAACCGAAGTCCATTTGTTTTTCACAATACGATCAGACAATTGCAGAGACAAAATAGAAATATGATAATTGTAATATGATGATTTTCCAAATGGAAGTTAAGTAACAAAATATACCATTTATATATAATCTATAAATACATGTACACTCAACATTATTTTAAAAATTCATAATTTAAATTATCATTAAATTAGCTTTAGTTATTATTAATACTACTAACGGTATTAAAATAAAAAATGCTCAAAATCAAAATGTATATATTAGTTTAATTTTCGTTGCAGAAAAATTCTTACCATTTTACTACATTTTGTTTACTTGTAAATATAGAAAATGGACTTAGGTTATTTGGAATCTGAAGTACAGACACTATTTTTAAGGTTAAACTGATCCAATTCTTCTATAATGATAAAAAAAGATAATGCAAAAATTGTAAATCGTTAATGGTTTTAATATTGTTCATAAACATATCTTATCAATTTTCAATTTTTAGTTATAAAATTGATTGATTTGTTGCAAAAAAAGTGTACGATCATCGGCATTTCTCTGCTCTATTGAGAAATGACAAAAAAGGACTCGGGTTAAAAGATTCACGTTTATTTGCAAACACGCTAAACATCAAAACAACTCCTTTCAACATAATTAAATACCACGAAATTCTTCTTTCCCACGAAACCAACTCGTGCATATCAAAACTCGGACACTATAAACCTACATGTCTGGCCAAAAAATTCACCTTCCATTCACAAACGTGCAGCTAAACACCGGCAAACAATTCTCTTCCATGACTATTAAATACCACCTTTCCCACGAAGCGCTTTCAAGCCGATTTACAATCAAACTTCCATTCCGGTATCATAATGCAAGAAAACGCAGTTATAGTAGAATAACGAGCAACGTTTCGTCCATTGCCTGGTATTCAAGCTCTACTGATTTATTTATTTCAGTTAAGCTGATTACATAACCGGTTGCTGGTGCTAGGAACGGCAGAATCTTTCGATTTCTTTGGTTTAATTGCGCGACAGTGCTGTGTAATCTGCCCACGATGGGCACGCTCTGTTCTCGATATTATTACATAAAACAGTTTTTTAGACATTACCGCTACTCCAACTGTGAAAATCGGTTCACTCGTACGAATCGCTTCCCGCAGCGTATAATGCCGCGCAAAAGTTTGGAATCATTTCTAATATTCAGGATTTATGGAACAAAACATAATGCAATTTACCATTTCTTGCGCTTACTAAATCTGTTGAAGTTTTTCTTTACCGTATAGCCATAGCTTTGCTTTATTCGTGTAGAATTGTAAAATGGAATCTAAATAGAGAATGTTTCGCCCTCTAAACATCATGATTTGTACTTTACTTTGAATATTTGTGCATATTATTTGTATTTTGCATTTTTTGCTTCATCTAAGGGAACTCACAACCTAGCTTTTTCCGTATGTGAAAATGTCGAATTTAATGATCTATTTTCTCAATTTAAATCAAATTTTGGCAGAGTTGTTTAATTGATAGGGTTAAATAAGTGGGAAAACATGGAAATAAATTTCTGGGAATTGTTATAAAATCATTGGACTAATATACAACTAAAACATTATCAAAATTTATATTGCAGATGGCACAGACATATACAGTTCTGATAAAATAGGATGAGAACGATTTCGTTGTAAGAAATGTAAAATAATCTAAAGCGATACTTTTAAGTAAACAGACCAATAATAGTAAATGTTATCATTAGACTGCCGACCTTTATGCAAATTGATATTTTTATAATCATAATTAAAGCATTGAAACATAGCTAGTAATTTCTTTCGTCTGCTAAATATTGTAACGAATATTTTCCGTTTGATGTTTTGTGTATCATGCGAGTTTTACACTTTTCCGCACATTGGAATTTCCCATAAATGCATAAAAGTCCGCAGTCTGGTTATCCTTTTTATATGATATAAGCTTTAGAATATATAAAAATTCGAACGTTTACCGATATTTTCCCGCTAAGAAATCGAATTCCTTTCTGATCGAATAAGCGATGGCAAACTTTTGAGCGGTATTGTAATTACAGTTCTCAAGTAACGACAAAACCTTGACGCTTGCATTCACGCTCGCAACTTCTCGACGCTTACAATCGAGAGAGCGTATCCATCGATCCTCGAGTGAAAGAGCATCGAGCGTTTCAAACTGTACGAGGAAAAAAAGCTGTTCATTTAGCCGAGCGGAAATTGCTTTGGAAATTTGACACGAAGCTCCGGTGGACGGCCATCTGGTGAACCGAATCGAAGTTAGAGGACTCACTTTTCCACGATTACATTGCTTAATCTTATAGCAACAGCAACAGCGAGAGTTCACTTCCTGGTGGGCGATTTATATGGTGCTCGATTGCGTTTTTAATTGCAACCTGGGTAATTGATGGATATCATATGGCCGAGCACAGTTTCCGGAATGATCGGTACAGAAATGCTGATACAATGCGTCTAATGTGTGTTAGGATCGTGGGAACCGGTGTTTCAGATTAATCTTGACCGAGCATAGCTAATCATCGAGCTTGTTCGAATTCGATGGAAATGGGATTTAAAATTTAAGCTTTGAGATTCAAATGTTTAGCATTCGATTGGCACATATGCAATTGCCGACAACGAATAGCGTAATTCTTTCGTTTTTAATGGGGACTAGGGTAGATGTACCAATTATTGCCACTTTAAAGTTATCGCGTAACTTTATCTATTTTAGAAATAATTTAACCTAAAAATCGTTCCAGTTTGAACCATATAATATTGTTCAACATCTATTTTATTTATGAACATTTTTGTATACGTCGAATATAATGAATTAATTACTACGTAATTGAAAATGTACAACAAAGTACAATATCCCTATTATTGTCACTTGAAAAGTTCTTATTTAAATAGAAACAATTGCTATATATATTAGCACGTCATTTTGTGTAACAGATATAAGATGTATAGTAAACGTATCGCATTTACTGAATTATGACACGGTCCCATACCTTATAAATAAATTGGTCACGTGTTAATGTTAAACAGCACATTTACCTTCTAATATTTCTTTTTAAATATTTAAGTGGAAACGAGTCTAAAATATCTATGTGTTGGTACGTAAACCGAAGTCCAAATTTAGTATCAATATTTATTTATTTACGAGTCACCATACATATTACTTTGCTACCAAATAAAATAGTTAATGTGTCGGTTATAGGGACACTGACAGTAATTGGGACATCTATCCTACCTTGTCCAAAAAGTTCCAGGACAAGTAATATAAAACGAAAATTATTCATCCATTCATTAATTTCTCTTTAATCACTTTCAAAGTAGTCCCTATTGCTTATAATACATACATGCCAACGCTTTTTGCATTCTTTAAAACATTGTTCGAACTCAATCCCTAGTATAAGTTTCAACTCGTTCAGCGAGTTAAAACGACTTTTAACACTACTACAATCTTCGAAATTCGCAGACCAAATTATGCGCTTGTAATTCTTTTTGAGAAAGCCAGACCTTCCGTATATATAATAATTGGAGCTAACAAAAGAGTTATACGTTACCTATAAACCGTTTGAGTCCCACGCAGCACGATCGTGCCACTCAGTTTTCGCATCGAGAAGTGCCATCAACAATAAGTTTAACCGCGATGCGTTTAGATTCCGTCGAAGTTTACTCATTCAATTTTACCGATTCTTGTTCTTTACATCATGACTTTTTTTTATTTGTAAACCATATAAAAATGTTTGTAAAACTGTTAGTAATGGAGTTCATGGCCACAAATTAGGGTAACAGAAAATAGCATTGGATGGATGGTCTGCTCTATACCCCATCTGCTGTAGGATTACGTTACCGGTGTTTAACTAAAGAATTTGAAATAACGTAGAACTAAATTAGCACTCTCGGATGTGTTAATAGAAATGTTAAGTAGAGTATCGTTTATCTTTTTATACGTATATTTATTATCAACAAATACTTTTTTCAGGATTTATACTGAACCAATACTCTTTCCTCACTGTCTTCTTTTTAATAATAAACGAACATATCTACTCATTTTTTTCTTACTCATTTCATATTAGATTTTTCTAATTTCCGCATATTATTTTATTTATACAGTAGCATTTTGCATCTTAAAAACTGTAGTGTTTTTAATTAGTTTTATATTATCGTGTTTGACCGAAATCTTTTTACCAGAGGCAATACCTTCCTATTGACGCCAGTGTTCAGTAACAAGTTCACGAATGCACTTCGAGACAACGTAGTTGATTAGAAACGTCTCGTTAAGTGGTTTGTCACCGTACGTGCATACACACCTTGCCAAGAAATAGAGGCCAATTAACAGACCGCAAATTAATTCGACGCAAGTCGAAATACGCAATAGGGTATTTGTCGTTTATTCATGCAATGCATACCTACCGTAATTTTACAAGGTTTCTTGAATTTCTAGTTACATTACGTTTGTAAGAACGTGAAAAAGAACGTGCAATAATGCGCGCGTGTTTCAATGAAGTCGTTGCTCATGCACGCATCGTAAAGGTACAAAATCCAGGCTTTTGTAAAACAGTTATTTCTACGTGCAACCTGCCCACTATTACGGCTAATAGTTACTGTTATAATGACTGACGAATCACAGCTCGTTTCTTACAGGTAGCACTTACAGCTGTTACTTTTATAACCGCTATCCTTGACCAAAAGTTCTACATTTACATTCTGCAGCTCTCAATTGCCACACTCAAACGAAGAATCTGTAAACAATTTATTTAGTAAGAGCTTGAAAACACTCGATAAACGTGCTTTCTATCTAATATTAACTTTCGCTCGACTTTTGCAGCAGAGTTGGGCATTATTCGAATCGAGTTTCGAATAAATATTTATCTAAGATAATTACCTAAATAATCTTCTGTTTTAATCAGATATTTTATCCGCAGAATAATTATTTATTATCCGTAACAAATAATTCTCTATTTATACGAATACATCATTTGAATAAATAGCGATGATTTGTTCGATAATTTTGCATGAATTATTAGAACAAATCTACCTAAAAGCCATATATTTTTTAATTCAACATTTCAACAAAAGCTAATTGTAAAAACCAATATGATGAGTAGGTTACAGATCCTCAAGCAAATTTGTTTTTCTTTATAAGTAAAACCAAAAGTATGGGTGCTAAATAGGGGCTGGTTTCACCCTTCAAATAATTATATCTTCTTTAATTTGAATATTTTATATATTTTTGCACATGGTATTTATTATATACTTTTCTGCATATCAAAATTTCTCATAATCCTCTGTGAATTTGTAAAAATATTTTTGAACATGCTATTTTCAGTGTCGCAAAATTCAGACATTTCCCTTCAATTTGAAAAAAAAAATAGAAACTGCATGAACTTTCTTGATTACCTAATAAAATTGCATTTGATTTTTCTAGTTTGTGATTCGCTGTTGTTTAGGATCAGTGAAATATTTGAGATATTTAAAATATTTGTTGTCAATAACGCATCATGCATATATTCTATTATGCAAAGGAATTTATTATGCCTTTCACCGTTAAAATTCTTGAAAGAAATAACACGAATGATAATATTTCAGCTTCATAAAAAAGTATTTCAACACCTTTATTTGCTATCATGTTAACGTTTAGATATGTCTTTATAGAGTTGTTGACTGCTATTTATAACCCGTATTTGTGTAAGTTATCAATTTTTGTAACACGATATACGTTAAATATTAATATCGTAATAATTTGTCCCCTAAACATTTATTAATAAAATTCCAGTTTACGTAACTTATCAATCTTTTTTATCGCGATTATGTATAGTAAAAGGGGAAATAATACTTTCACTGAAGATGAATCTTTGACGTAACCACAATGATTGACATGTTATAATGATTTATAGACCAATTAATGTATAAACCATATTCGAAAGTCTAATGTAAGGCCACATGAAGGTTTAAGACGCCACATAAGATCGCAAATGTCTCTAAAAGCTGCAGTACGTAAATATCGATCTTCCACGAGTTTTAGCCAACACTATAAAAAGTTTTACGATTTATTGCGAAGTATCGAACGGCAATAAAATCAAGGAACAGGCATAATATTCACACGTATTGATCAGCGATATTTAAACGAATGGTTTAGAATTTTAGAGGTCCTATAACGTATTTGAGACTGCTGACCCAGCTGTGTTGGGTCGTACAATAACGCTACCAAGGGGCCTCAAGTGGTGACTCAGCTTCTGGGTCACTAGTAGGTATTGGCTTTATTAATTCGTTCTCGGATTTCTGCCAAGAAAGTCGTTCTACTAGAGAGACGAACTATAGAATAAGCTGTCTGATGTATAAAACAAGCATAGGTTTCAAGATCAAGCAAAAAAAGAAAAAATTAATTTGCAACCGCGACAAGGGTTCCTATTACTTTTTACCATAACTGCAGAAATAGTGTTGGTTATTTGAAACAATCTTGTTGAAATACGCTGATCTCGTATGTGTTAACCCTTTGTGCTCCTATGTCGATTTGCACTTAATATTTGTAACCCTCAATGAGTATGATATCATATCAACTATAACATATAAATGGTATTTTATAAAGTTTCGTGGTGCAATGTATATGTTTAACAACAACGTAATTACTAATTAAACGAGTTACACGTAGAAAGCAACCAATGAATGTATCAAAATACAATAATATTATTTTATCCTTTTTAATTTTATCTATACATTTTAATTTTGTATAGATTATTAAAGCAAAAGGAAAGTAGAATATATCATTCGTGTCCCCACAATACCAGTTGATGGTTAAATTGCCAGTTTAAATATGTATTATATTTCGCAATATAAGAAAAAGGCAGAGTTCAACAAAGTTCCAATACTTATCTCAACATAATTAGTGGGAAAAAGATTGTTTTAATTAGTTCCTATTAATCAGCTGCTTCTTGAAGTACCTTTTAAATAAAAGAAGAACTGAGAAGAAAATTAAAAAAAGACTGGGAGTGCAAGGGATTAAATGGACTTCCTAATAAAAATCGTCGGTTTCATTAAACATGCGTACCACGTTCGTACATCTTTTCACCTGTACTGTGGCCTCCATGTCACCGTTACTAATTACTAGGAATTATTCATGTTTGAAAAGTGTAATGTATAAAACAGAGTATATGAAAATCATCTCTCCTTTTATTATTCACATTTCATAGACTGCGTTTTAATATTCTGCGATGATAGGCTTACTTATTACTTTCTATTATAGCTTCGTAGTTATTCACACTGGAGAGTGACCGTATTAAATGTTCTACAAAACTTAACTTATCTTCAAGGTTTTCATACACAAAACTATTAACAGCAATATTTTTCGGATTTATCTGTATTTTATTTTTAATTGCTATTATAGAACGTGCCATGAAATACTTTAAACCTTTAGTTGATTGAGACTATGCGAATAATGGAATCATAAGGAAATTAAAAATGTATCATCGAAATCGGCGTAGATATACGTTCCGAAACTTGTACCAATATAGTTACAACTTTATTTCGATAAAAAAATTAGAAATATAGTACTAGAAATATTTGTTGTGTTATAAAATTGTCGCTATGCAACGTACTCTGATGAAGATAATGCACTAATTGTTACACCTTAAAAATCGTACAATAATGTTTTCTTAGTATCAGTAATAAGAACGGTGTAAATACTAACGTGTTTAGCATTAAAACTACAGTGAGAGTAAAAAGTAAATATACACTTTAGAAAAATGAAATTATACAATAACTTGTTCACTGTAAATTATATCGTAATTATATTATAATTTATTTATCGTAGGTAATACTATAATTGTACTACTATTATACAATATTTATTTATTTACCATAAATAATACTCTAATTATACTGTAATTTCGTTTCTAATATAATTCAAACTATAATCATACTATAATTTCATTTTTGTGAGATGTGTATTCATTTTCGATATGCATTATAAACTGTATGAGATGCAGAAGTTTACAAAATATCCAAAATATGGTGAGAGCCAAAACTGGCGATGGATGTTCAATTTACAATGGTAAAATTATGGTAGAATTTATTTATAGAATTTACTGTAAATTGTACTACAACTATACTATAATGCATTTTCTATATGTAATACTGTAATTATATTATTATTACACGTTATTTATTTATTTGTTATCAGTAATATAATAATCCGACTCTAATTATTTTATAGTTTCACCCAATTCCATTTTTGTGAGGTATACCCTTACTTTTGACTCTCACTGTATTGACAATTTACGTGCATTTATTTGTACTGAAAAAATTCAAACGATAGATACTGAAAGAAGGATATGATACGATGTAACTTAAATCTTTATTCATTCTCCTTGCAAAAAATCACGACAAATTTGCAATAATACAGCGATGAAAAATTATACAATATTTAAGAGAAATTATGAATTGATCATTTTAACTATTTCGATGCATCTACTGCTATTATTGTAGTAATAGTATTTCCAGTACTGTGTACGCAAAAGTGCATCATATTTTCTGAAACACTCTTTATTTTATTTCTGCATTTATCTTTCAAGTATTAAGAAATAATTTTTCTAAAAAAAAAAAAAAAAAATGAATGGATTATTTAAAGTATATTTCCATTATTACAGAATCGTATGTCGAGTGTAAAGGCTAGAAATTTTCTTGCTTTTGAGGGCAAGAACCTCAGATACCGGTTCACGGAAATGCGTCACGCAATTTTTGAATTTATTGTTCTTTCTCCCTTCTCTTTATCTTCACCATAAAACTGATCCACCGGATTTTCGTTGCCCGTGCATATACGGTACCGAGCTCACGTTTTGGTTCACGCTACCATACGGCCAGACAGATATCCATCTTGGATCCTCGACACAATTCGGCGGCGGAACACGTCCTTCATTTCATTTCATTTCACGTTCCACGCGGTAAAGAACGACGCCCACGAACTACGAGGGGGCTGGCATAAGATAAAGTCGTTTTCACGCTCCTTCAGTTTCGGACTTGTTCGATTCACCGTGGATCCTGGGTTTACGCCGGTTGAATACGGGTCAAGGTTGAAAATCGCTGCATACTCGTAATAGACCGGTTACGCGTGTGTACTTGCTCCAGGGTATACGTCGAGGTGCTTGAGACATGCTCGAAGTGAGATCTGAGGGTTATTTTGGGGTACCAGTCGAGGAAGACGCCATTTCTCATTTATTACAAGATTTATTGTAGAATTGTAATGAATCTTTTAGAAGAAGATATTAATGCGTACTTGCAAAAAATTAGGGTAATGAAGTTAATTTTGTGGGATACAAAATATTCAATTCTAAATAAAAAAATATAAGTATTCAGCAGACGTTCTAAAACATAGCGAAATTAGATGATCATTCGCATGGTCAATTTAAAAAGTACTTTCTTCAATACTCAATCGGCATGATACTCTTTTTTTAATGATGATTAAAAAGAATGCGATATTTTGCAGTCAATAAAGAAAACATTAGAAAGATTATTCTATTGCAAATAATTATTTTTCTATGATTGTTATAATTTTGCCTATTATTATATAATAATAAACAGTAACTAAACTGTAAGGTGTTTATACATCAATGTATTAGATGTACCAATAAATAATCTATTACTTTCAAAGGGGTTGATGAATTTATTTTATCAAAAGATTGAACCTTAAATTACATAGCAAATGTAAACGAAGTATAAAGTGTTACGCAAAAGCAATGATTACATTTAAGACAGGATAGGTATTTGATTTTGGTGAAAATGAATGTTTAGTTTAACCAAAAAAATTGAATTATTTATTTGTACACCTAATATTTAGTTTACCATTTAAATACTAACTAATTCAGCTCAAATAAATTAAGGTTCCCATTACATAGTAAAAATGACTTAATTGCAGTTTCTTATAAAAATTGTATACATTTACACCGATGCATTTTTGCAAATTTGCCGTAATTTTTAATAAAGAGAATTATATTTAATAGGACTGCAATCGAATACTTTCGTGAGCATCTGCATTTGTTAACCCTTTCCACTTGGAATGCTATCAATGCTAGATATTTATTTCGACAACTCGGATTGTTAATTGTGTTGAACATGAATATTTTTATATTTTTGTGGAGGCAGTGAGTACCTATCTCCGTAGATTTTAAATACAATGTCAGGCATCAATGCATCTTTTAGAACAAAATACATAGAACTGCATGTGACAGAAATGATTCTTTGATCCAATTATTCGAACTTTTTATGTGAACAAATGGTTCGTAATTTATCTGTAGTTTTGAATAGATGCAACTGAATGTAAGCGATAAAGAGATACAACGAGAAAAAATATGCAAATTGATGAATAAGTACTTACAAAAACTAAGTTACCCTGTTAAAGCACTCATTAAAATGTACATATACATTAATAAGTTGATGTATAAATGGTAGAATATAATGTTTCTCACTCACAGCAAATAAGTAATACATAATTGTAATTCTTTCATCGGAAATTTGATTTTTAATCAGCAAGTTGATAAAAGTCAATTGCATTTAAGGGAAAATTAAATAGGTGAAACAGTGTGTAAAAATATGTGAAATGAGGTCAATTTCCAATTAGAGAAGACGTTTTAATATTTAGGAGGTAAAACTATGTCCTATTTTGCTTCCAGTCCTTTATTTTTCTTTATGGAGAAATGAATTTGCATAAAAGTACGCAGTCTAGTAATGAAATTATAGTTAGAAAGTTTAGTAGATTTTGAAATTGAAGTGTTCATTAAATAATTAGGCAAATGGTATATAAGTACTTTCCTGGTAACTAGTAGAGGCAAGTTTCATACGAGTTATTGTAGGTAGACATTACGTTCTCCCATTACAATCAAGAATGTCATCATTTGCATTCATATTGTCTCGCGGATAGCCAACGAAAAGAAACTTGCGTATAGCCAGTTATTCCGCAAGCATGCCACGCATTTCACAATTCTATTTTGATTGTAATTTACCTTCAGATCAGCAATTATATCAACAAGACTGTCATAATGCTGTTTCATGCTAATAGAAGACTTCGCACGCACTATGCTTTGTACTTCCGGTTTGAAATTAGCTAGTACAAGTTGCTAAATGCTTCCAAGTCTTTCCAAACATTTTTCTAATCCTCTATTATCAGAATTTCTACTAAATGCAAAAGCAGGGAACTATATTTATACTTTTATTAGAAGGATAGGAAAAAAAATTATTTAATATCAAATACAGGTAATTACAACATTCTCATTTCATAATGCCGATAGAATTTTTACAGTATATTTAAGATATTTATTTAGAGTTACCAATTATTCTAATTTATATCAATATTAATTCACATTGCTATAATCAATCATTGACAAGATTAAACTACAGTCATTACCAGCTACATACATAGTAACTTAATTTCTTAATTTTTATAACTCATTATTGATCGAAGTCACGATTAAACATTTTTAGGGATTAATACAATTAAAATCACTGTGTGAAGTTGCTAAAGCTAGAAACCGATAAATTATTTATTATACAATTCATAACTGATTTTATTGTTCACAGTTTGTACTGGATGGCTTTTTCTGACCTTTCTGTACTATAAACGCAATTCTATTTCTGTACAATTTTTAGAAATAGCACATTGTGAATTATAGCTGCTATACAGCGTATCGCACTAAAGAAATACTAGTAAGACATGTATAAGTTTCAAATAAGTACATTATGTGCTAAAAAAGTGTTTGATACTCACTCACGGGTGTATAATATCGACTTGTATGAAAAATAGCCTGGTAAACGCGTTAGTTTCTATAAACATTCTCTGGTCATTAATGTGTTAATGGTAACTTTCTTTATATTCTCTATATTCCTTCAATTTTCTGCTACGTCACTGCCAAAAGGCAAAGATCCTTACATTTTAGAAGTATTGTATTTCTTCCTGTTCAAAAATAGGATCGATGATAGGCGGTATGTTAGAGCGCGTCGCTTTCCGACTCGAGTCACGGTCGAAGTGAAATTGGTGTTGAGAACAACATTGCGAAATGTGCATAAGAGTCTACTTAAGGTTTGGTCTAGTTCGATACAGGTCAAGGTTGAGGCATCGCAAGAGACCCACCATGAAACAGTGGTCCCAGTCATCGTGTACGAACTTAATTTTTCAACACTCGCGAACGACGAAGACAAGAAATATTGTTTGAGATCGATTATCGTAACGAATATTTTAATCGCCATAATGTAATACGAAGAAAAGCTTATAGCGTAGATATAAGTTATAATATTTCGTTTACACTGATTTCAATATATTTAACCCTCAATTACTACACTATTCAAACTTACGTCTGTAAGAACGCCAATCATAATTGTTACCTTATTAATTAATTAATAAGAACTTGATTATCTCTATTTTCCAGGTTCGATTTCGGTAATTAAACTATTTAACTATTTATAACAGAAAGTAGAGATGCATAAGTAATTATTATTAGCGGTATCACAGATCGACAATAGTAGTTAAGGGTTAAGTATTATTAGACTTCATTATTGTTAGGTACAGTAGAGCGCCGGTTATTCGAATTAACTGAGGGACAAAATCAGTTTTTCAGATGATCGGTCTGAAAGAAGGAAATTCTTGATCATGTCATAGACTGCCTAGAAATTAAGCAATTTTTAAGTGTAAATAGCTTTTACGAAAAGGAATATATATCTAATAAGAGAAATACAATATAAAAAATGAATTAAATGTTTTTAGATACTGCCAGGTTTCGAATTCTCTCTAACATAAACATGTGGACAGCATCGAACTTTTTATAACTCTTTTTTGCTATGCGTTAGGATATTACATGAACGAGTACTATATCCTATTATATGTTCATTTGTCTTTTAAAGGTAGTATATGTTAATTTTTTCATGCATCGGCCAACATATAAATGCCATCTTTCAAATCCAGTTTTTCTTTTTATAAAACTGGAAATGCTCATATCGCTCTGATGAAAATAATAAATGACGTAATAAATTCTTTCGGTAATGTTTCTTTAGAAACGGATAGGGTACGTGCCCCAAAATATAAACATTGTTAGATACGCAATTTAAATGTACACGCATGTAAATCATTCTATATTCCGATACACGAAATTCGGGTAATCGATGTTCTACTGTATTGTTTGTTAGAAAGTGACGTTCATTAACATACCCAGTGATCGATGAGGCGATCGAGCATTTTGCTCGACTTTTTGAATAGGAAGATATACAATACTTCTAATCGTAAGACTTTTATACCTCTAAAATGTAAGTATCTTTGTCTTTTGGCAATGATGTAACAGAAAATTAGAGGAACATAGAGCATGTAAAGAAAATTACTATTAAAATATATCGAATTTTCCTTTCCCCCTGTATTTATAAACGGTAAGAAATTAAGTTAATATGAGCCGTTTATTTTGAAAGTGGTCTAAGTCCATTTATGGCCACTAACAACGTCTTACTTTTTAAATAATGATAATTAATAAATAGGGTGATTGGATTAGTAAATCACACTTTTTTATAAACACAAAAATATTATGTTATCACTAATAACTTATCAGTTACCAATGTTTTCAAATTAATTCGAACACAAGCCCTTAAACATCTCAATTAAAGAATAAATGGACTTCAGCAACTTTCAAAATAAACGGCTCATATGTAGCTAATAATGAATATTTATAGAAATTTAACTCTACCATTGGTTGATTATACCAATGCGTATTAGTATTGATATGAATTAGAGCAACTAGTAGTTCTAAATAAATATCTTCGGCAAGTGTAAAAATTCTATCGGTTGCATGAAATGAGAATATGGTAATTATGTGTATTGAATATTAATTGATTATTTTTCTATCCTTGTGTGATAAAATGATAAAAATGTATTAATTCAGATATTTCTTGCTTTTATTAGGAATTTTATTTTAAAACAAGTTAGCCCTTATTATAATCGTTTATCTCGAAATTGATATTTATTATCCAACTTAATATTATTAGTAGACTGCCGATATTTATACAATTTTGATAATTTAAATATGCAAAAATATACAAAAACCAAACAATGTACAAAAATATACAAAATATTCAAGGTAAAGTGCTTTTTATGATATTCGAATGGTGAAATCAATCTGTATTTGTATTCCATTCCTTTATTTATATTTAGAAAAATATGAATTTGCATATAGATTCGCAATCTGGCTATTAGATTTAGGATATGCTATCAAAGAAAAATTGGTGCAAGAAGGAAAAGCAGAAATATATTTACAAACTTGCCTTTCAATGTTTTTAGTTCCACAGCCGATTTCTAATACATCAGATGATATAGTTGAAAACGTTAGTTAAGATAATTAAGCTGAGGACAGGATATTTTAAAGTATATTCCGTGAAAAATAAAAATATTCTTATTCAATGTTCATTATATCGTACAGACTAAGCATTTAAAGAGTTAAATAAAATCACGATTGCAAGAATTTCAGTTCGCTTAAATTATGTAGTATGAATCCGTACAAATCTTCTCCGCCACCTAATATTATAATAATATCGTAGTTGACACATATGACATTTTACATGGGGGCAACACGTGACATACCATTCAGTCCATCATTTGGCCCAGTTATAGGCTATTGAATAAATTCAACTGCACTTAAATTGTATACCATAGTATTCTCATTGACAAGTAGAACGTTTCTTTTATAAAGAAGAAAAGTTGTTTCAATTTTGGCATTTACGTTACTTGCCATAAAAACGCTTAAATTACGAGTAAAAAAATTCACGGCGATCAAATTCGTAAATCGGTTTCCAGGATACGTTCGCCGAGTGCATCGAGTATATCTGAGGTCGAGCATCGATGGCCGGTGAAAGGGATAATGCTCTGAAAACGTTATCCGAATGGTATCGTGTCGTGGAACAATATAATTGTCGGGTCGAACGCGATCAGGACGCGGTTGCATGTAGATATGAAATAATTATCTCGAGACGCGGGCCCGTAGAACTCGACAATAATTGGCCGCATATCTGTCCCCATTGTCGAGGTCGTTAACGTTGCACAAACGCTGATTGCAACCGCGCAACAGCTGAAAAGTTCGCGTCTCTGAGAATGTCCTTGCGTAGATAGGTCCCGCATGAGTGATTTTTGCATCGTTACATCTTGCATAACCGTGGCTCGCCGATTGCGGGTGCACGCGGTGTCTCCCATAGGTGACGATCAACCGGTGACATCTTTTACGCAATCGAATTTTCTTTCTTCATTTCCGATTATCGTCTAAAAGGTCACTTACCTGTTACTGGAGTTCAGCATAGCTTCGTTGTCCGTTTAATCCGTATGCGATCCTTTCACATCGTTCGCTATTCCGCATTCGAAATTTAAAAATAGCCTCACTAGCTTCTATTTATGGATGAATGTTTTTAATGGGCTTCAAATTTTTTCCGTATCTTCTTTATGGTGGCTGAGTGACTCTTCGAAAAGTGACGCTTCCGGTAGCCTCGAAGACTTTGGATGTTTCTCAATATGTATTTTCGTTGGAGAATGGTTTTTAAATAGCACAGTGGCGAGTATGTAGATTGGAAAACATTCACTCTTAACACGTAATCGCAGATATTATAATATTGTCACGTCAACACAAACGTGTGGTCTCAAAGAGCGCTGTATTAATGTGTCGATTAACTTCGTATAAAAACTTTTCTTGCAGTGTTTCTAATTCTTTCCGCAACATGAAAGTATTATAACTATATTCTTATAGTGCTACAATTATATTCTTATATTCTTATAGATATAAATTTGAGCTAACTGTATTTATAAATTGATAAATTTTAAGCGTGTATTATTAGGAGATGGTGCATTCAGCATCCCTTGAATATATCATAGACCGCACATCTGTCATTACGGGTTAAATACAAATGATTATATTTGCACGTTAGAGCCAGAATGACTTAAGTCCTGTGTTTTAATTTTACAGTAAAGTGAAAAGGAGAATTATAATAGAACTACGTTAAAACAGTAATACATTGTAAACAGTTTAAATAATTAAATCTAAATTAAGTTAAATAAAAAATAATTAAATTTATTGTATAACGTAAGCAAATCCTTGTGGGTCTGATAAAGTAAAAGGAGAGCAGTAATATGACAAATTGTATAAAGCACGAATTTCAAACAAACGTAGTTAAATTAGTTTGAGTCTCAGGTACAAATATGTTTATTTTACTTTTTTTATTCTGTTTCATACTGTTTTACTTGTATTTTACAATCTGATGGATATCCAACTTCAGTTTGTTGAAAATTGTGTTACATAGATCATTTCACTGCTGTAGAATTACGTTTTTAGATCCAAAAGAACTTGTACATTTTATATAATAAACGGAAAACGTTACATGTTTGAATTACTTTGATGGTGTCGTTTTGTGTTGATTTATCTTCTATTTTTGTTTTACTACAAAGTTATAATACAGTATTTGATTCGGTCTAACTTTAAGAGACTACAGATATGTTCTAACAGTAGATACTTATGTTCTAATATATTAATAATATATTATATAATATATCACATATGGATGTATTATTCATATATTATTAGTAGTAACATAGTATTAATAATAACTTTCCTGGAAGTGAAATAAATGTGGGGTCACTTATGTAATCAAACTTTCTTCGTTTTCGATTATCGTAGAAAAGGTCAGTTGTCTGTTGCACACTTTAGTATTCATCCTGAAAGGAGGAAATAAATTTAAAAAATAAATTTTGCATTTTTATGTCCGCATACTTTCTGTGCAATTATTTATGCTCCAAAAATTGGACAGCTGTGGAATTTGACGGAATTTTGCAAACATAAATGAGGTTTAAACGCGACACCTGCTGCATTTATAATTATGGTTGTAGATCTTTTTTTTTTATCTATAATATCGCTTTCTTAACGTTCCAAGTTAACGTAACACTTTTTGCGAAAGCTTTATAAGGCTAAATCATCATGACAGGGCGTACGTGCATCCTCAGAAGGATAAAAAGTCACGATTACGAAATTTTTTGCTGATTTAGTTCCATGCTGATGTAAGAAATACTCAGACACCCTTTAAATCTTTGCTCCAGATACGAGAAACAACTCTTGCATAAGCTTTATCGGTACACGGGTTACCATTGAAATCGTTGCAAGAAACATGCCGATCTTGTTCTTTCGTGACCGACGATTTCCGTTCTTTGCATAAACATCGGGCTTCGTTACGATGAGGTTCGTTAAGTTGTAAATCAAAAGAAACAGTCGATCCTTTTCGTAATTTATTGAATGAAATATTCTCCTTTCTTTTTTTTTTTATATTTAAAAAGTATCAATAATTGTGAAGAAAATTTTCATTTAAAGCCAGGAGACTGCAAAAAGAATTTGAATTTAAGATAATTATTAAAAATACATAATATCCTAGGAGCATTGAATTAATTTATAATACATAATAATTGTTATCGTAATTGTCGGTACTTTAATTCATTCGAATTTAAAGTAAAAACTGATTAAATAATTTTTTCAATAGTACAAGACCTGTTTTTTCCCCCACTATTATCTTCTACGCCTGATTTAACCCTTTCAAGCCCGGTGTCACATATATATATATGAAAGTAAATGATAAATGTCTTTTTTTTATTCAGCAAAACTAACTGTAAGTTTGAGCATTAAATCTTCTTTAGTGATTAAATGTATTTTGTATAGAACGTGTCTCTTACGAGACGAAAACGTTTGGTGCTGAAAGGGTTAAATGTGATGCATCTTTAAACAGAATTCGAAGAGATTTAAGGATTACATGATCAAAATTCATGTTACTAGTATCCGAATAGTACCTATCATTTCTTATAGCTGTTGTCTACTTTTTTACTGCTTTAAAACAGCGAAGAAAATTAGGATTTAAAAGAATTATTAGATAACGGATAAAATTCAAAGGGTACCGAATTAATTTGCATATCTAATAACTGTTACCATGGTTATCAGCAGTTAATTTATTCAGTTCTGAACTCACTACTTAAATAACTTTTTTAAACGTGGAACACTTATTCGTTTTTCGTCTGTTCACCTGCGCAGGTAATGTAAAACATATTTCCTTGAATCGTTAAAGCTTTACAGATTCTATTGGCTTTAATTATATCATAGAATATCATCTTTAGATTATTCCAAGAATTTGAACGAGATGACTAAACGCGACTCGATTCTTTAATGTTTATTTCTTTAGTCAGATTATGAAGTGGGAAATACGCGTGTCATTGAAGAATGAGTTATTGGATATTCCAAAGCAGGATTCGTATTGTGATTAATGGCAAAGGGATAAAGAAAACTTATCCGAATTCATTTGCGGCCTTGCTCATCTATTCTTGACATGTTTTCTTGATTTCGAATCTAATGAAAAAGTTAAAGTCAAAGCCAAAAAAACAGCACCTCGCTTTTTGTTTTGGTTAAAAAATGACGCTGTTTACTCGAAATTACATTTCAAGACTAAAATGGTATACACTTCATCATAACAATTTTTTTAGGACACAAAAAAAGGAAAAGACGAAAAAGGTTCTCACAATCAATTGAATCAGTCGATTAAATTATATGACCTTATTTACATCGACAATAACACTATCTTATCATACATTCAAAACATTATCTTATTTCACGATATTGAAATATACATTTCAAAATAAACAACATCAAATTTCGAAGAATTTTAAACACTCTGTGACGTTAGCAAATCTATTAGATTGATCGGATAATTCGCAGCATTTAAGTATATGTATTATTACAAGTTATATAAAGTATATGTATTATTATAAGTTTTCTTGTGTTTTTAATGAAAGTTGAAACAGATTACTTATAAACATTGCTTAAATTACGAAATTGTGCTATAAGGTAGGTTATTTGAATATAATTAAAGTGCTACAACGTTTGAAGTTAGTTAAACGAAAAGGTGACATCTCTTGACGAGAAGAATCGGCAAAAATTATTAAACCGCGAGTAAGGTATTCCATTCCATACATAGTGTTCACCAAATCGTCCAATTATTATTTATTATATCATAGTTTTCACATCACCTTAGTAGTAGCTACAATTAGAATACATTGGAGACTTAGAAACATTACTTAAAAAAGCTCATGGCAAAGACTGGTGAAAATTTGTTGACAAAAAAAAATTATGAAGCTGCTAGATTTTAAGTAGGTAAAAGTTACAAAATCAAATACTGTTGTGCATTATTCAATCAAGTCACAACTGTTATTGCTTTTAGATATTCTTCAGATATCGCTACGAACTTTTCGAACAACATAACATAAACCACGAATTCTCAATCCATGGGGTTGCAAAATGTTTTTTGGATGGTCGCTCCGATTATTTTTATAGAAAATTTAATATCGAAGATTTCCATCAATTATTTATTTCAATACGATTAAATTGCAATGTTCTCCTATTAAAAATAGCTTTTTATGTAAATGTGATAGAAATTTGGGGGTTTTAGAATATTTTGCTGTTGTAAAAATGAATTGCGGCTCTCAAAAGAAACGGTTAAGAAACGTTGCTAGAAATCATACAGTAGACGAACGTAAAAAATTAATAAAAAAATATTAAAAATTATTTAAATATAATATAATTCAACTATTCCATTATCTGTGATCAAAATGGTTGGAACTTCAGTCAAGGCAATCCAGTAGAGTTCCGCAAAGTAGATTTCATGATAATGGAAAGAAATTAAATTCTGACTCCAAAGAAACGTGTTCGAGGTGTTATAAATATCGATAGGAACGAGATACAAGATAAATCTATCACCCAATTTACTTTTTGTCCCACGTCTCGGGGTCTCGCGAGCCCACTTACCATTTTAGTATTTCTTCCAATGCTACTGTTTCAACGCAAAACATGGTCACAGTGAAACTCCATTTATCTGTACTCCACTTATTGCATCGAAATTTTTGTCAATGCCTAATTTAGCGAATTCTAGTTGAACTATTATTTGAACTAAAGTAAAAAACTTTAGTGCCAGGGTGTGACTCCAGTTATATGGACGTATGTTGCAAACGGAAAGAAGGACATAATGCATAGGCTAACATTAGGACTGGGAGTATAGTCCCGATTTTCTGATTATCCGAATAATCTGGTTATTTGAATATTCGGAGCAGTAATAAAATAATCCGGATAATTCGAAATAATTCGTAAGCTGTTGCTGTAATGTATATGGTCCTTTATTCGCGTGACAAATGTTGCAAAAATATGTTAGAAACTCGATTAAAAATACATTTTACGTGTACTCTTTCCAGATTCTGAGTTAAGCGCCATGGAGTTAATCACGCTCTTACTAGGGATGGACGATTCTGAATCGATTTTCTGAAAAATCGATTTTTTCGAAGTGATTTTCCATTTTCTTGATTTTCTTGGATATTCGATTTTGAAACGAATTGATTTTTTCAGTCCCCAATTAAGCTTCGATTCAAAGTCGCCATAATGTATATCATCGGCCAATTTACAACATTTACTCTTCCTAAAATTACCTTTAAATGAATGATTAATAAATGATGATTAATATATACCTACTTAAATTATTGTGAATTCTTTCTTTCTCAAGTCTTAAATAAATAAATAAAAATACGAATCTAACTTAAAGCTTTTATATACAGTATCTCATCATGAAACACTATTTGCATCTCGATAGTGTTATAAATTTTATACATTTAGTATTGATTTTGTAAATCGGCTCTAAAATTTCATAAGAATCAAAGCATTGCATTTTAAGTCCGATTTACAAAACCAAGTTCCGCGATAAAGCAATATGCCATGCAGTATGTATATGGATATAAATAATATTTCGATCGATTTTTTTTTAAATCGATTTTTCAAGGCTCTATTTTCTGGTGAATCGATCTTTGTCGCTGCGATTCAGAATCTATTCAAGAATAGCTCATTCCTAGCTCTTAACAGAAGGCAAAATTTGTGCGTGATTGTAAGTTGTGGTGTGTGATTTGCACAGTCATATATTTGCTACACAGACGTAATTATGCAAATCCAACCGATATTCGAATATCCGGATTACTTGGGGGAAATCCGGATTACAAATAATCCGTGCGCATCGAAATGTTCTATAAATGCATGAAAATGCGTAGTCTAAGTATAACATTTATCTATGATAATTGTGCATAGATTTTACGAGCTCGAAATTTCAGTTTTTGTACGTTTTTTTACAAACTGATACGAAATTCAAAACAAATGTATTCTTTTAAATATTAAAATTTTGAGTGGTGCATTAAGACTTTCACGAGTAATTGTACATACTAAAATGTAACACTTAATCATAATTTTTAGTCGATCTACACTTCAGTCACGAAGTAATGTTTCGATGAAGGAATCTTTCAGTATTTGTATTTCGGGAAGAAACAGTCTTTCAATTGTATTATCTAATAATTATACTTGACTTGCATTTTGAGGATACGACTTTTAATAATCGGTGAAATGGTGAAAGTACTCTTTCGAAAAATTAAAATCGTGAAGAGATTGAAAAAGCATTGAAATATTGCTATAACTTGAAGAATAAGCTAAATAGATCAACTTACCTGAACGTAGATTTCGGTTATTTGAATAAAAAATCACAAGTAGTAGGGGAAATCGGTGGTCTCCTATTATGCGAACGACCTGGTTATATGAGCTACTTGTCCCCTGGCGAGTTCACATAAGTGGAGTTCCACTGTACAACATTAACACTGTTCCAAACCTACCTCTTTAAATTTAAGGGACTACTTTATTAGTGTAGCAATGAATAATTCACTTCTTTTTTATCAAATCTAGAATTTAGTTGAAGCCGACACTAAGATCCAATTAAAAACCGGAAGAAAGATTAAATAGCTATTCTGTCGATAAATATATGTAGATTCATACTCAATTGAAAAATTTATCTTTTGGTAAAGTAAATTCATTAAGTCATTTAATCCTTGTATGAGAAATCAAGTACTTTTTAACAATATCTTGGATTCTTACGAAAACATTTGGAAATCATTCTAGACCCCCGTTCTTTCAATATTTTTACATCGATTTACGTCTTTAACCCTTTGCAATCGGAACCTTTTTTCTAAAGAATAGAGCTTTACCAACTTTGTAATTAAAAACCGAATTTGTGATGAAAAATATTCAGTTACTCATTTGCTTTGACTGAGAAAAATCACATTCTGTCATATATATATATATATATATATATATATATCAATTTATTAACGTAAATTTACATTTTAATGAGTATTTTAATTAGTAACTTAGTTTTCGCAGGTACTTATCCATCGATTCGCATATTTTTTTCTCTTTCTGTTTCTTTATCTCTTACATTCTGCATATATTTTCAAAAAACATTTAGCTACATCACCTCAAGACTTTAGATGGTTACAAATCCGTTGTTCGTATAAAAAATTCATATATTTAGACCTTGAACTCTTCTCTGGTTTGTACACTTCTATTTCGTTCGAAGAGATGCACTGTTATCAAAATCTTTAGGAACTGTCCGGATAATAGTGTATATAATGCAAAAATGGAAAAATATTCCTGTTCAGCACAGTTATCCTCTTGCCATAAAACCACGGGCCACACTCGTGCCACAGAGTATAGACAAAACAGGACGAATACTTGCGTGATTTATAGCAAATTTTAATTTGCCGCTTTTAATTTTTTTTTTAAATTTTATAATTACTATAACAAATATAAATACTGTATTGTATTTTAATATTTCGTATCTGTTACAATACTGATATAGAATAATGGCTCTTGCTACCACGTGCAGCTACTGAAAAATTCGTAGGGTAAGAGGTTAACAATTCGAATTGCCGGAATAAATATCCCTGGCAGCATTGCTGGCATTCCAAGTGCAATCGGTTAAGATATTGGGTTGTCCGGAAAATTTGCGCCGTATTATATTTATATTGTGTCTCATAATTTTCTTTTAAATATCCAACGCGTAGATCTGAATGTACCTTAATTTATCTATTCGAGTTCAGTTTAAGAAACAACTTTGGGATAGCAGAATGCTTCTATTATAACTATAAAGTTAACTATGAAAATATAAACACAGTCACGTAAAATGTTCCGTAAACAATTGGCTTTCTGACATTTTTTAAACGTCGCGTCGGTTCGGCGATTAACAAATTTAAAAAAATTTCAAGATCTATATGTGACTGGATAAAGCATCTCCGATTTTTCTTACAAGTTCTTATGCGCGAGACGAAAGAAAATGGAGCTTAAACTGTAAATTACGTTTCTACCTGTAACTATTCTAATAATAGGTTTAGGGCGATTGAAACTTACCGGGAAATGTTTTATTTGGAAGACTAATTTATTATCATGTCACAAATTGAATTTCATTTAGTGGTACTTTTACAATGCTTATTCGAATATACATTTTCAACAGAACATTCGGCACGAACTTTCCGTACAACCCATTAACAATTTTTAGTATTGAAGCTCCATACAATTGTGAATCTTTTGGTCGATCATGCATGGATTAAATATACGGATTGTTCATTAGTACGCCCAATGGAATGTTTGATTTTTGTGCAATATTTCAACGTATTCGACACAATGTTTCGTAAGACTCTATAAGACTATCCTGTACCTTGTCTATGTTCAATGGTAACTAAGGCTTTATGGTTGATACTGTCGTGCCTAACTACGATATATCTTTTGTGCTATCGCAAGAAATGGCGCACTTATTAATGCGATATCGAATCGCGGAAGTCGTAAACGCGTTGTCGCAAGAACCAGCGACCGCGCATTGGCACGCGGTCTAGAAATTTACACTGAAATGTATGTATGTACGTGCAAACGATATATACTACACCGGATTGTAACCACTACCCCTTTCTTCGATATATGCGTGAGAATGTTATGGGTCCGGTTTTGCCGATCTATTTTACTTTAAGAACGCGCGAAAAACCGTAATTGTGCGCCGCAAGATTTACGAGCGTGTGAAATGTGAATCGAAATATGAATCGGTGCCGCGAGAGTGTAGCGCTCGTGGCTTATGCGATTTTCCACTATATTCTTCCTCGTATTAATAACTCCTTGAACGCGGTAAGGCAATTGAAAGCAAATTGCATTTAATTGTTTTAGATATTGATTGATTCGTAAGCATTCTGCATTCTACAGTACGCAGTTCAAATTAGATTTTGATTCGAAATGAAAAGTAAAAGTATTGACAGGCACGCCAGATTCCAGATTTAATTTTTGCAATATCAAATTATTGTAGTCGCGTACAACTAGTATTAAATGATAGAAAATTCAGTACAAATCAGATGTAATTCGGATAAATTAAGTACCAACATAAATATTGTGCTACGCCAATATTTTTTATCATTGTATTAAGTTGTTTGGAAAGTTCGTAGAGATAGTTTAGAAATACTCAAATGTTATATGCGCATATTAACATTTTAGTATATAATTTTGCGTGTAGTATTTATTGTTTAATAATTGTATAACTATTAGAAAATTGCATAATTCCCTTTTCCAAAGAGCTTGCACTGTTTGTACACTTTCTTCCTCCGAAATGAACCTATGTAATTAATTCCCCTAGGCTTCTAACTTATTCAATTTCTGGCCATTATTAAAGTTTTACAAACATTACAATAAATGATAGGCCACGATTAACAGTTTGTGCTACTTTATTATTGACACATTAGGTTGTTTAGTGTTGCCGAATGGAAAAAGTTGCCTTTGCTTTCAACTATGTATCGTCCATTAATTACTAGCTTCTAAACAGCCTAAATAGGAACAGCATTTGTTCAGATTAAAAATGCTATTACTTAACTAAAGTTCATAAGGAATAATCCCTTTTCCTGTTCACCAATTACACAACAGACGTGAATATTATCAGAGGCGCTACGAACTTTTCGAACAACCCAATACATGTAAAATATATGCATACTGATCGTGAAATATTTGTGCATGTGACAAAAATAAACTAGAACGATGTCCATTTTTATTACATATTCTTGTTATAAGAATTAACCGTTAATTCGTTTACACGTTATTATCTTTTTTTTAAAGCATATAAAGTAATATCACATAAAGAAAAGGGTCGATACTATCTTTTATTGACGCTGTACACCTGTTACCCTTGAGCAGTCATAAATTTCTGCTCACTTATTCCAATGACTCAGTTTTCTCGAAAAGACGATCATCCATAAAGATCGGTAATTCCCACCGATAAACCGATCCTTCCCAGGCACGTATGTTCCAAAAGAAAAAAAATCGAAACGGGCAAATGATATCATTGAAATATCGATTACCATAATCCCTCAACTTTCCATGTTTATAAAAGCACGTGTATCGAGGTTGACGTTATTTATTCCTGTTTAACGGCTGCTTCTGACGTTCCGTGCATGCAAGCAGTATTTTATTAGTATCATCAGCCAGCCTTGGTTCTTGATATTTTACATAATTTTTCTTATATGGAACGTTTTTCGGTTCACGTAGTAACGCACACTGTCACCGTTATTTTTAACCGGTAGTCACACGTCCGATTGCAGTCTAACTGGTATTATCAGGAGCTCGACGTTTCACAATAAGTATATTTCCATGAAATGTTGTTGTTAACCCACGACCTATGTTGACCGCCCATAAAAAAGATTAGAAAAAGATAGTGGGACTAGGATGAGAGGTTGCAGAGGGAAAAAGGACCATCAGTCATTGTAAGTGGCATTGGTTCGTGGCAGACATTCTGGAGCCTCTTCAAAAATGATAAATAAATATCTCCTTCTGTCGATTTCTGATCGTCATCAATCGTCCCTGTCAGTAGGCACCTGTAACGCCTTTGTTCGACTATTCGAAGGATGAGTGGCACAGGTGATGGCATAAAGTCGTGAACATTATAATAAGAAGGAGTTTAATAACCTCGAACGTCGTTGCTTTCTCTGGTCGAGCTGTCGGTGTTCTCGTTGCTCGTGGGATTGTTAATTTGTCTCGGTAGCGGCGTTTAATTACGCACTGGGAAGTGTTAACTTATGTGAGTAATAGAATTTCTTGTGGCGAGCAAAACTGAATACACATATGAAATTGTAATATGTTAGATTAGGGCGCGTGAAAACGCAGGTAGATTTTTTCAAATACTATGCATGCTCATACATTTCATTCAAATAATTACTACAATTTTCCAGCAATTATTGGATGCGTGCGAAAGTTTTGATGGATTCAATCATAAATGGGTAGATTGTGTTTTGTTGCCAACAATCATTTATTTGATAAATTAGATAGCCGCTATTCGTTTCGATAATGTTCGTAATTTATTCTGATTGCAGTCGGATTTCTCCATCATAATAAATTTATAATTTCTCCTTAAAAAAGACGACACGTGGCTTATCTTACAATCCATTGAAGAGCAATTAAAACTTTTACATTTACCTAGTGCATTATATTTTTACTTTCATACTTTCATAACATTTAGTGTTATACCTATTAGCTGAGTGCAAAGGTTAATGATCGGTTTTTGATAAATTGCATAAAGAAATATCTCATAATTTTTTAAATGTTCCGGTAATTTTTATTATGGGGAAATACGATTGCTATTAGAATGACGGGAAAAAGTTGTTGAAAATAATTGCGATTCTCTGATTGCTTAAATAATACAATAATAATACAACCATTTATGGTCGAACCCATTGAAACTTTTACACGCATCCAACAACTTTTAAATAGCTTCATCATTTTGCATCTGTAAATTTTACCAATTCTAGAGTTTTCGGAACTTCTCCATGATTTATAGTTCAATGAAAAATTATGAATATTGAATTTTACAAGTCAATGTTAAATTATTGTAGCATTTATATAAGCTGCTCCAAATGTCAGATTTATACTGTCAGTAGTTTTTATGGGTATTCCTCAAATTTATACTTATGTATGTAAGAAATTACGGAAATATGCCGGATTATTCATGATGTTATAGCGAATTTCTTTTTCAATAACATGATTTGTTACAATTAATGATTGGACGATATTAAAGGTGGAATACTCACCAATGTGTCGTATGCTCCAACCTAGTAAACAATACATTGTGTCTCATATTTACAGCAATTTTCAACTAAAAAGAGAATATTAGTCATAGTAAGTCTCAAATAATATCTTATACCTTTTTTTGTAAAAGGACGACAATTTTGTTATTAAACTGCTATTTTTGTAATTTTATGTTACATTTGATATAAATTTGAAACCAACCAAAGATATCAATTACATAATCTTTTGACAAAGTTATTGTTTTTTTAAGTTATATTATTAGTTTATCCATGAAGAATAATTTTTGTTAGATATTTTTATTATGTTGAACTAAATTTGTGAAAATAAATCTAATCGTCACTCTAATCCAAGGCGTGCTGTAAATACAAAACGGAGCTTATTTTATTCGAATTATTTCAATGTAGAGAATAACAAAACCAAAATACGTTATACTATGTGTAATACTTTGATTTTCTACGAAAAATATAAAATTCGTGTTCCTCCAGATCAAAAGCTTGAACGAAAGCCTAGGATCGAAGAGGAAACGTAGAAGGAAACACCCGTGTAAAAATATAATTAAAGTTATAATATCTCACAGCAGAAGAATTAGCAATTTAAAAACTTAACAATCGTACTGAAGATCTCTGCTTTTTTTGTCCAGAATCTTTATAATAAAACAGACTCGAAGATTTCCGTTTATAGTATATTAAGTTGGTTCATGATTATTTCTTCCTATCAGTGTCGAATTTAATGCAGCGCTTCTAGGAATGTAGCGGGTGTTCCAATGTCAACCACCTCTTTTTGGAACGAAAAAAAAAATATTCCGCCCGGTAGTATGTTCGCTATCGAGGTTACAAGACATCCAGCCGAATACACTTGTCAGGAAACGCTTGGTTAGACGTTTCTTCTTTTTTCTTCTTTAGTTGCACGTCACAATAGATACACGTACAGTGGCTGTCAAATATTTCCGGCTTCAGTTTTAATTTTATTCTATTCTTAGGATGAAGGATATTTGAGATAAAACACCATTGCACAAATACATAAGGTATTGTAGCTTACGAAACTTTGTTATGATTACTTTATTTATTCAATTCTAAAACGCAAACGTTTCGCCATTTTTACGACTGGCAAACTTTATGGGAACCATTCTAATGCGGCCTGTCATATACATTTTTAACGCAAGCATATGTTTAAATATTGCATGCGATAAATATATCTTATTATTAAAATTTGGAAAGAAAAATCGAAAATAAAATTTGTATGTAGGATAAATCGAGCATATGTGTCCCAGTCGGAAATGTGTCCTAGTGGTGGGAAGTTAAAAAGAGAAGGTAGTTATGATGTTATTTCGCGTTGTTGATCAGTAGCACCGTAATAGCGGTAAAACGACAAATTTATGAATACGAATTCTTCGTCGTCCAATGAAGGTAACGATGAATATGTGTGACTGGAATGTGTCGAATTACACTGCGGAACTGTATATAAAAGTGAGTGGATTCGGTGCTTTCAGTGTTTTAAATGTTACACGAAAGATTGACTATATACAGCAATAAGTGTAAGAAGTGTGGTAAACCACAACATGGGAATGGAAGAGACAAAAGTTCAAAAGATCAATTGAAATGCGTCTTTGAAATGTGTCCCACCTGTTCTACTTTTAAAAGATTGTTTACCCCTTTTTTCACTGTAACTTTTGTTAAATTTTTGTTTCAATTTGTAAAAAGGATACTAGCGAAAAAACCTGTTACTTTATATACAATGATTGGACTGCGGATTTTTACGCATTCATGGGAAATTGAAAAATGTAAAAAGTTAGAATAGAATGCAAAAACATCAAGAATATACAAAACATCTAAAGTAAAATAGATATTATTTTACTCAGGGGAGAAAGAAACCGACATTTTGACATTTCATTTCTTACTTTTCTTAATAAAAATAGGAAGTTGCATACAAAATCTGCAGTCTAATAATGATTTTATCATATTACGAGTCCATTCTGATTTATTGTCGTATTTACTGTTATGAGAGTATAAAAAGGTGAAACAGATGTTTGACAAGTGGTGTTTACGCCGAATGGTACAAACGCCAGGTAAACCATTGAATTTATTGATATACCTAAATCATTTCTGACTTAGGAAACGACTATGTGATAGTAATGTCGAAATACGAACTTCATCGTGAAATTACCAGATATTTTAGGCAACGAGGAATACAGATTTCTCAATCAAGTTTGATGATAACTTCCTCAATTAGAAACTGTTCAAAATTGGAATGAATATGGGTTTATGCGCAACATATAATGAAGAGATTGTTTACGATATTCCTACTAAACTGTCTAATGAATAAGTTTTTTGTAGAAAACGCTCGTAAAGATGGAAGAGTGCGCGGTTGTTTTGTCCTAATCAATATAAAGATCCTTTATTGTGTTCAAAATATTCTGTTCATTAGTGGATAGTGAAAGATGTAGGAATATTTATTACATTCATTAGTAAACCGATGCAAAATACTAAGGAGTGTAACGAATTGTCAGAGGTAAAAGTTAATTACCACAACATTGCAAGGCATTTATAAAATTTATATTTATTTTCATCGCAAAAATGTCGTAAATAATAGAAAGTAATTAATACATACCTACTATCTTTCAAATTATAATTAACCAATGTTATTGTCGATTTTGAAAGAAGATCTACGTTTGCGTATACTATCATGGTCATTTACAGTGCTAATAAATTTCTTCTGAAAGTTGGAAAGTGAAAGTGTTTGCAAACAAATCGTACAGAAATTCATTTTATTGTTCGAGTACGTAAGTAGAATCGACTTGGAAAAATTGACCTTGACGTTTACCAATACGTAGCATAAGCGCGAAACAAGAGAATATAATCAGGCTAATACGCAATTATTAACTACCATAAATAAATGTCAAATCTTGGTGAAAGTTATAGAAAAAACAGCCGAATTAATGAATGAATTAATCCTTATGGTGTAAACATATCCAATCTTAGGAATATCTGTTTCATAAAAGCTACATTAAGGTAAAGATTTTTGTACGATTAAAGTAACGAAGAAGAATAATGTAAAAAATTAAAATTATACGAAAATCATACATTCTAATCTCAGATAAGATCTCTACCAATTTATTTATCAGTGTTACGTTCAAAGATAATGCTATTTCCGGGTGTTCATCATATTAATACGTTACTCGTGTTGAGTCATCTGCAAACCATTAAATATACGTGGTTAAAAATAACTGTAAATTCTTGAAAAATGCGAATAGGTACATCCGCGAATGATTAAACTGAAGGAATGCATGCGAAACTTCTAATTAGGATACGAAATAAAACCACACAAAGTGTATTACTTGCAGTACAGCTCATAATTAATTAATTCAAACGTTCGAAGATTTGACAGTTTGAAATTCGAAAGCTTGAAAATTCAAACGTTTTGAAATCCTAAAGCTTAACAATTTAAAGGCATGGGAATTCAAAATTTTTAAAATTCAGACGTTTGAAGATTTGATGACTTGAAATTCGAAAGCTTAAAAATTCAAACGTTTGGAAACTCGAAAACTTGACAATTTGAATGCATGAGACTTAAAAATCTTCATAATTCTGACGCGTTGAAATTTGATAGCTTAAAATTCTCTAATAATTTAAGCTTATGATCCGTAAAACTATAATCAATTAACAATAAAAGAATTAGTGTTAACTATTCGAATAGGAAATAATTTGTATTAAAAGTAACAAAAGATTCATGTAAGTATTTATTTTCTAGAATAAGATCTGCATCGTTCGAATAATTAAAAGCGGCGCTGTACTGAATAGTAGGCGCACTGTACCTTTCTTGCCAGGCGTTGAGATCACTATTGCCGTTTATGGCAGTCGGTTGCTTTCATTGATGTCTCCGTAAGCCACTGCGCGCTACGTGAACCGAAAGTTGTTAGTATTATAAATCAAACTCATTTGCCTACATTTACTTTAATTTTTGAACTTATACAATTTGTTGAACGTATAATTTTTACATCTTCCTCGTATAAGATTCATCTATAACGAAGCTGAACGATTGGATGACTAATAAAACTCGATTGGTTTCAGTTTCCTCCTCCTTTAATCTTTCTCAACATTCTATCGATTTTTCGATCCCGTCTCTTTTAGAAATTTCATTATTTGCAAATTAACCGTTCATCAATAATATTATAAAGTTAATATTTATAACATTTTTTTCTTATTCAGATTCCTATTCAGATCAATTCTACCGATATTTCTGATATCAAAGTAAGAATGTTTTAATCCGTATGTACCCAATTTGTTCCTTGTAATTAAATAAGAAATCGAGTTTAAAATCAGAAGATGAAGAAAATTGTCTTTTACAATAAAGAATACTGCACGATAGTAGTGCAATTAAACGAAACTGATCTATTACAACTCTACATTTCTGATAAGCATCTGTGACAAGTGTTTAGAAAAATTTGTATACGATTTAATTAAGACCCGCAAGAGGATAACTGGGATATTTATCGCAGCTTTAAAGAATTCCCCCATAAATTAACACCGAATGTCTTTACGCTCCTCGAAGTTTCGTATTACCGAGGCAATAACGACTACTTAACATGCCAATAAAAATGATTTCCGGACTCCTTGAGGCCGCCACTCGGGACGATCTAAAAAAATGTATCAAGGTAATGAAATTCTCATGATCACGCGCGACGTCCGTAACTGAGTATGTGTATAATGATGTATACATACTACGCACGTTTAGCTTCGCACGTGTCCCTGAGACAGAACGAAGACAAGGGACATTCCGGAAAATTTAATGATGATTGGTCGATGCTTAAGAATATTCGCGAACTAAATGAAAACTTAATTCTTCTCTACATCAAAACACGTGTGTATGTATGCGCGCATGTATGTAAGGTATTGCGTTTGTATTTAGCATTACAATTTCGGTAATGTCAATTAGTTTTAATTGAGGATAACATTGCCATAAATAATATTCAATAAGTATCCTTGTGTATTACCATTAAGGCTGCAACTACATATATCCAAATATCCGGATAATGACGTTATGGATTATTTTTAATCTGCATTTTGAATATTCGATTTTTTTCCACAAAAATTCGGATATCCGACTATCGGTCGGTTTCATATAATCACGTAATTAAGCAAAGATGTAACTGTGTAAATCTTGTTTAGCAATGAAAATTGCACGATTCCACAGATCGATTTACAATTATTGACAAATTTATGAGCTGCTAAAGAACTATCTCTTTTAATTATCCGAACGTAATAACAAACGTAACAAAATATAGTTTTCTTTACAATTTTATTATTTTAACAATTGTAATATCGGAATAGATTTCAACTAAGAAGGCCGTAGTTCTGCGTTGTTTCTTTTCTTATTATTATCCGAATTATTCGAATTATTCGGATATTTTCAATTATCGTAATGTATTTAAGGGTCACAGATACGTCGATGAAATATATAAATGAAGTTCGCTCCTTTTAAACAAAAAAAAGTTATTTGAAGTACTAGATTATTACATAATACATGTCCTTTCCTGTGTAAAAGAAATTATTTAAATCAAGACACTTTTGCTAGCGTGAAACAACGTAATTATTGATTTTTTTACAATCTTAAAGTGATTGGAAAGAAATATTTAATATGCAGGAAGCTAATGCTATACTTTAATTTCTCGCTTTCCTTACAAATTTCTTTTGAAGTCTACGTATACAAAATTTATTTTGTATTTTCAATAAGTATCGTTTCACACATCTTATATCTCATATTGAATATAAAAATAAATGTTCTCATTGATTATTAGAGTTTCTTTTATACTTTTTATTATGAATGTATATTAAATTCGTAAAATAAACACATAAAATCAATTTTCTCGTATTAAATGTATAAAATAAACCCCCATTAAATCAATTTCCTCATATGAAATGCATAAAAGCAATTGCTTCATTTTTGATATTATGTATTTTCGAAACGAGTAAATGCACTCACTCGCCTTGTCGATAAACTCATACGCGGAACACTGTCAAATGACTCACCGTGTTTCTAAATTGAATTGCAAGTAACGAAAGTAAAACGGTCAATCCTGCCGATAGATATCCGACAAAGAGGGTACAATGTATCGACTGTGCAAGTGTCCTCGTGGATGACCATGGATTCAGAATGACTGTCGTGACCGCGTCTCGACTGACATGTGAGAGAAAGTCGAGTACATTAACACCGAATGAACCGTATCACCTTGTTCGCACTAGCTGCCCATGAAGCTCGCAAAAGAGGAACGGCATTAACAACCGGTACGCGGTTTCTGCTGTTACCTCGTACTTCATAGACGGGATTAAGCATTTATTGGAGGACAATAAGGCCATGAAACTTACGAGAATGGGAATATAGATACGTATATTGGCGGTTCTTAGAATGGCAATTAATATTTTATGTCACTATAAGCGTATCCTTTCTCGCATGGCGAATATTAATGAATAGACTGTGGATTAAAAATTTAAGTACGCAAAAGAAGTGCCCAGTACGGATAATCTAAAGTAAGGGATATATCATAAGCAGACTGCAGATTTTTATGCATCTATGGGAAATTTCGATATGCAAAATGGCATGCAATAAATACGATGTGCAAAAACACATAAAATATTCAAAGTGAAGAAGATATTATAACGTTTAGAGGGTAAAATTGGCCCCGATTTTGCAATAATTTCTTTGTTTCTGCTTATAAGGAAACAAATTTGCATAAAGATCCGCAGTCGAATCGTAATAATTAAATACAGTTCACAATTAATTCAATTCAATTATGAATTAAAATATGAAACCTTATCACATATATCATAGTCGCCAGATCTTTCCCCAGCAGATTATTATTTGTTCGTATATTTACAATTGTTTCTAAACGGTAACGTGTTTGCATTCCAGAAGCGACAATCCGGAAGTGAAACATTTAAACAATTTATCGAATTAATTCAATGCCGCGTGGGTCGCATGCGTCCCACTCTGAACTTTCAGTTTAGAGGCATTTTAAATTTTCACCATTATATGGGAACTCTTCATTATGATTTTTATAGTCTTATAAATATCGTAAGACACATGTCACAGACTGGAACAAAACTATTAGTCTCCATAATGTGGCGTAAATGTAAAGATACCGAAAATTGGTCCAACGTGGAACGTGTTAAGAAATAAAATTAATTATATCAATTGATATTCCAATAAGAATCTTGTCTATTAGTGCTTATGGTGTATATTATGATTCCATGAATATTAGACTAGTTAGTCGAAATATAGGCTAGAGTCTAGATATAGACTAGTTAAAGTATAGGACTTATTAAGTGCTGCCATATATCAGGAACGGCGTATAACTACGATTAAAAGATAAATAAAGTTGTACAGAAGAAATAGTAACCATTGTTTGTTGTATTAACGTATTCTATTGCAAACAGTACCATTGTTACGAATTTCGCGATCGTAAAAGTTTTCACAGGTATATTTGTTTCATTGTTCTAACAATTATTATCCGTTGAAGTAAGAGTTAATTTGCTAAGAGTACTGTATTGCTAACATTGAAAGCTTCTTTTACCCACTTTCAATAAAAAGAACAATTTTCTGAAGCAAAACAATAGATTTCATTTTTATTTTAGATTATTTTACGAGTGGCCCATATTTGGACCACAGTTTAAAAAATGAACATTTTCACTGTTACTTTAAGTTTGTAGCAAACATTGCTTTCGTTCAACATATTTCAAATCTACATTAGAAGGCTAACATGTTATAGATATACATATGTACAGGTTAGGCAATGAACTAAAATAAAATTCGTAGCCTATATTTGGATCACTTCCTCTACTGTTTTCAATACTGTACATTGTTTTTATTGCGAGTTACAGAAACGACAGCAGTTTCGTATGGTATATACAATCTAATGGGGCAGGGTGATTCAGGGTTCATAGAATAAGGATGGCGTTAGTTAAAAAACAGAATAAGGAATCGTGAGTCAGTTGTTTTGAAGCTAGAGTGTACAAATGTTTGGAAAGTATAGCCATTTGAAGGGGAGTATGTTACAATAATATAATTTCCCAGCAACTCCAGTATGGTTCTGTTACGATTGTTGTGAGAACATAAAATATTGTTACTTCTTTCGCTACTTTGCTTTATCTTGATGCAAGTGAAATGTGAATTGACGAAAGTAACAAAAATTTAACTTAACGCTTAATCCTATTCAAAACATATTTATATAATGATAATCTTTAATATATAGTTTCTTTAAAATCGTTAGTCTTACATTTTTCAGAGTTAAACATGAAATTGGAGTATTTGTTATAAATGGAAATTTGTTTGAACTACTCTCAACAAAAATGTATTGATTGTTATTTTTCACATTTAGAAATTACTGTTATATTAATATGCTTATATTAATATGACTTCAATCAATCAGATGTTTAAAATGTTTACATTATCAACATCGAAGTCGCAGTACCGTTACAAACAAATATGTTGAATTGCGCAACAAAAGGGTTGAGGAACGTTGATCTACAACTATCTAGCATTAAATCAAAATCTATTTAAATTGCATGAAGACTATAATGTAGCGTTGCCTGGAAAAAAACAACATTATCGATAGAATTGAATATTAAAAATTCGCGGTATATAAATATGTATTTATTTTAGTCACTGACTGCAGTACCAAATTTAAGGAATTGTTTGACATCTGTTAGATATTGATTCAATATAAATCGTTTCGAAAGTACAATAACGTTTCAAGACAATGAGATCAATAACGAAGGAATAGTTGTCCCAATGGATGAATGTATGTAGGCACATATAGCTCGTTTCAAGGTTAATGATAATTAATTTTTTGTTTTTCGCATTCGATCGATTACCATTGACTTCATATGATTCTCCACGATAAAGAAACCGTATATGCGTAGCACATTACACACGGATATCGAACGGTTCTAAAAGAAAACGTGGACAGGCCAAGGACGTGAATTAATTTATCTCGTTCAATCAAAAGCACAATCGAAAGTAATTTTGTTGGTGCAAAAACTTGCCACAAGCAAAGCAATAAATATACCGTTTGTAAATAGACACCGTCATGATCTTGTAAAACAACATGACAATTATTGTTCAATGAAAGTATTACTTACTATTAGAGTTCATAAAGCAGACAAGTAGATAGTAGTACGATTAGAGTTGGCAAATAAGATATTTAATCGAGATACTTAATCATATAATAAGATATTAAACAAATAGAATTAGCAATATAATTGGAATATCAGGAATTAATCTTTCAGGGACGGCACTGATTTTTATGCATTATACGTTATTATGACTGTACTTAACGTACTTAACATATCTAACGTAATTTGATATGATAGATTTCAACACTCTTCCAAGCGAAATCCGAGATAAAATTTGATTGCATAAAAATCTATAAAATTAATTCATATACTAATTTCGAACTTGAGGAATGATACCAAGATCCGTACTGCGTATAGATGCTATCCCTGATGGGTCAGGGTGCAGTCACGCACCATCCATTGACTACCCATCGAGTATCATCGAATGCTATCGATCGATCACCAATGAATATATGAGATCACGCTGCGTCCTCAGCACGGTGAACGTCATTTAAAACCACGAATATAGTATAGTTGCAATTATTAGCATTTTATTAGGTTGATGTACATAAAATGTATTTTAAACTAAAATTTTAAACGCAAGTAGATTTTTGAAAACTATATGTAATTCAAGCAAATACGTTTAAATGATTGTACATACTTTTTGCGTGGACTAATTAGATTTATCATTATATACTTATAAAAATCACCAATTATTTAATTTTTTGGCCTACCTCTTGATTCATCGTCCAGTGAAAGATCAGCATTCTTGAATTTTATAAATCAACATTTCACTAATCTAATATTTATATAAAGTTCTGTAAGTGGCAAATTTTTATTTTCACTAGTTCGCATTGTATATTTTACAAAAAATATGCAAATATCCTGATTATTCATGGTGTCAAATATCAAACTTTTCGCGATTAATTATAGTCACTCTTAACACTCTGCATACGTACGTTATAGTAAATTTCTTCATCTTTAATGTGATTTATTTCAATTAACGATTGAACGAAACCAAAAGAGCAGTATTTACATGTTAGTCTCGAACAGCACAAAAACGACATTTCATATGCATCAACCTAACATTTTTCTTGAATTCGCGCATACAGATTGACATTTTATGGTTATTTTGAAAGTAATGAAAAATTATTGATTATAAACACGTACTTGCTAAGTGAAAATATGAAAAATAAATAACGGATACATAAATATCAACAAGATACGGTGAATACCATAAATGTTATCACATTTGTCAGCGAGCACCTATGAAGGTAAATATGATAATACTGATTTATAAACTAGTCAGAGATGGATGATAGTAGACGTTAGTCGCAATATGACCGCAGCTACTTCATATCAAAATGTATTAACATATGTTTATCATATATTTTACGTAAATTTTACATTCATATTGACGAAAAGAAACGCACATATAAAGAAAATAAAATGAAAGACGTAATAATGTTTGTAAATTAACTACATGATGATTTCGTTTCTATCATTGCTATATTTGTTACTTGGTTCGTAGTTGTCGATGGTAGTCGGTAAATGTTGTGTGATTTTACTATTAATCTTCGATCAAGTGCAACTACGAATTTTTGAATAGCTGATTTTCTTTTAAATATAGCATTTTACTCAAATGGATTAAACGTCTATCAATAAATATTTTTGTATATGCAAGTTGCATGTATTCTTTTGTAGCTACTACACTTTTATCTGCAAACTTTTTACATTCGACGGTTCCAATAATTATTATTATTCATTAGCTAATAAAACGAAGTCTATGGGATTAAGGAATTCTTCGTGGTATAACAATAATACAGTAAAACTCCATTTATTTATAAATTCCACTTTTGGGGACGTAAGTTTTGCCAATGCCCAAATTACGTAAAAAGTATAGGATCTATAAATATATGAACAAATTGACCATTCTCTTGATTTCTATTTAAATAAGTGAGATTCAGTATCAAAGATTGATTATTTGATTATGCAAAAATGTTCTTATCCGAACATTTATATCTCTCTATTAGTTCGAATACAGGAGACTCTATTGTACTTATCTCCTGGCGAGTTTACATAAATGGAGTCCCACTATAATCGATATGCAATGTCTACACTCTAAACGATTTAGCAATCATTAGAATTCGATAGAAAAAGCATACAGTGCACATGGTAAAAAAGTGTGAAATATCACTTGCATCACGTGCTTTAAACTTTTTATTAATGCGGTAAGCTTAGAAATCATTGCGTTCGACGGTTCAACATGATTTAAATGCAAATACCGTTTTGATTATAAGGAGAAACATATAAGTACCTCCCATAAATAGTACCCAACAATTATGGTTATGAATGCATGGAGATAAAGCTCACATATATCATGCAGCAGCAATCAAAATATGACAAACATTTTTCGATCTTTAATAGTGAAAATGATTGACGACTTTTTACTAAGTGAACTTTTTTTCTCATAAGGGATTTCTCGAATTGTTAATCGATAATCTTGTAACACTTGTAAAATATAGTTGTGGAAAAAATATTTGATCGATATTTTTTTTTCTTGGCCATCGTCCACGCCTAGTAATGCTTGATAATAAATTTATCTATGCAAGATATTTTTCAATATATTTATTTATTTACAAAATATATTAAAAATTAGCGTTGCCATTCTGAAATTTGAGGACTATTTTTACCTCATAGATGTGGACGATGGCTGATAAAATAATATGGGTCACAATATTTTTCCGAAAATTACTTTCTTTACAAGTTCTATTAAGATTGGCGAAAATTGGCTACGACACTTACATTTTTTACGTTGAAATTAATTTAAACTAAAATTTTATTTCAAATTTCGTCTGATGAAATTTGATTGATCTCTTTCATCTTTATAGGATTTAATAGATCATTCTATCATATGTAGATTAATAATCTACCTATAATTCAATAGTTCTCTTTTTAGATCATTTAGGATATGAAAGGAGCAAGGTGACCTATATTACATCTTAATTGAGAATGTTATTCAATACGGTATTTAATAAACTATGTTAATTACGTTCTGTTAATATCCTATAAAATCGTAATTTAAAACTTAAGTCCTTGAAAAATGTCCAATTAGGAGTACGGCTAATAATAGCACAGTTAATCCTACCACATACTATAGGTTTTATTATAGGCTATTAAATTCGATAACGTTCGATTGGAAAGTCTTCAATTTGATAGGATTTGATCAAGTAATATCTAGAAGTGCCATGCGTCGAATTTCGAAACTTTCCAATCCAATATACAATTTCGATCCAATAACATGAAATTCGAAATTAGGTTATTAGTATTAATCTCCGTTTTGATATTTAAATAATAAAAACAATAGGTACTTTAAAATTCGATCCATAATTATTTCTTTAATATAGCAATCCACAACTGTTAGAAACTAGATTAAATTAATTTTATTTTATTACTGATTTAGTATACTAAATTAATATTTTAATATATGAAATTATTAAAAATCTATTCACTTTCAAAATCGATGCATTATTAAGTGTTGACTATTGTTAAATCATTTGGAGCATAGTGGCCGATTTCGTAGTAGATAACAGATTCGAGAAAGCTTCAGAAGAAGATTAAGAAAAAGAAAACGAAATTTCAATGTATATAAAAACGAAATCTGTAAGGTATTGTCACGTTGGCAAATATACCTACATTGATTCTAATGAAACTCATTTTAATTAACAATGTTGATTATTCACTGAGTTATAACCATTTTAAATTTGAATGAGAAATCCGTAATTACTTTTCCGAATAATTTAATACCAACTTTGAAAACTGATGCACGAACAATTTAGTATAATTACTCGCGAAAGTCTTTGTACATCTCTGAAACTTTCAAATATTCGAGAAAAAGGATGCCATGAGTTGGAGATTTTAATTGTTGTAAACTGTGTCGAATTGTAACTAGTAAATAAAATCAATGTCCATAAAATCTTCAGAACTCGTATACTTTTTTAACTCTAGAATACAAACGTCCGCCATTTTGATAATTGGCAAAATTTATGGGAATCATTATAATACGATTTATTACATAAGTTTCTAATACGAACAAATGTTGAAATGTAACTTTGAATAAATTCATCTTATTATAACAATTTTAAAGACAAAATCGAAAATAAAATTTGTAATATTGTGGCATAAAGAAACAAAGTTGGAAGTCTCGCAAAGTTATTACTGAATAGCGTTTGTGTTCTAGGATTAAATACTTGAAACTGGATACGTGTGCGAAGACTTTCGTCTGACTGTATATCGATTTAGAGCCATTAAAATCTAGGTTAAATTAATTTAATTCCATTACGGACTCCTTAATATGTTAAATGAATATTTTACAAATGGAATGATAATAAATTAAACTATAATAGTTTACTTTCAATTTAGATTATGTCAACCCAATTGTATTAATTTAATTCTATTACAAAAATAGGATGACTACAGATTAAGTTATTTTACCGTGAAATTACATTATGTTAATTTCATTATACTAGGTATATTCAATTCAGTTCCATTGTCAATTTCGTGCCGTGGCTTTTTTTACAAACTTTACCACTGTACAAATAAAACTTGCTTTATTTGCAAACCTCGTAAATGTCAAATTATGGAATAATACCTACCTATTAATTTAGTTCATTAACCGCGGCAAAACCGGAAGCGGCTTTTGCAACTGTTGATAAGCATCATTTGTGACAGAAACGCAAAAAGAACAAATCCAATATCCAAGTAATAAGTAACATAATTACAACGTGCTTCAACATTCAGAAAAGCTGCAGCAGCACTCGTGATCTCTCTCTCATCGGTCGATTCGTCTCGACCAGTCTTCTAACCGGAAGGAACGGTTTCTCATTACTTCCTCCTAGACACGAGCAATCAAACTGTAAAGAAAGTTGATCGGACAAGCTGTGCACACAACCAGTCGGTCTTACATCAACAAATATTTTTTGTAGATTTCTTACTGTTGAATAAATTTCCAATTTCACTTATAAATGAGATAAATTTTGCTATTTTATTGTCGCCCGCGATTAGTGGAATTTAGATAAGTAATGTCTAAAAGGAAAAGGTTTTTGCTAAATGGTTTATTATTTATGTAATTAGGAGTGTTACCAATGCTGGGTTTTATAATTTTTAAGAAATATTGTATGAGTAGGTTTCAATAAATATTTTTCATGTTCCACTTTTAGAATCTTTTAGCATGCTTATATTAAGTGTACAAATTAATTCGCTGATTTTTGTGTTAAATTTAATGTTCATGTATGAAAAATCTAGCACAATTTTAATATTGAAAATTATCTCTATTATACAATGTCTATTATGTACAATTGACAAATTTTGCAACAAATAATAGTTTTGAACCAATAAAGTGTCCAAGACTTCAAGCATAAGTTTATAGAATTAATCAGAATATTTAATAGATCTTTGTTAGTAAACTGCAGATTTTTAAAACTATAAATTTGAATAAATATCCTCGGTCTATTTATTACATATTGAAAATTTAAAATTGATTAAAATTAAACACATGATTGAAGAATATTAGATATAATTAAAATGATCAGTTTTACTATTGCTTCAAATGAAGTACAAATTCTAAATATTTCTGTAGCTACAGGAAATAACAAAATTATATTATACGCTCTGGTGGTTTAAAAGTAATTACAATCGATTCTGCTTTTCATACATCTTGGAGTAATAAATTTAATGCCAACTAAAACAACATGAATTTAAATTTAACGCAAACGAAATGTGAAGCTCACAATCACAGTATATTTAACTTTGAACTTTTCAAAATTCCCTAACAAAAGCAATAAATATTATACGATTTCACCCACATTTTTGTTACATAATCGGTACTCTAATTTGCGTCACATGTGTGTAATGAAAGCTTTTGTTAGTTGTACCAGCGAACAATTCACCTTTTTAATAAGTTCAGTATTTACTTTTAATAAAATCGAACGTTTATTCTAAACATAATTGCGTCACAATGTATCGTTAAAGATATAAAAATCAAACCTACTTGTAAATAGATTTGTAACGATTAAGAGCAATTCATTACGAAAGATTTTCGAGTAAATCTTGATACGCTCAGCGCGATATATGTATGTGAAACTTCAACGCCTGCAGAAGAGATTTGCGTGGCGATCTCAACGTTGTAGTGGTTGCGTTCGGTTAATTTATCAATACAGCATCTTTATAACTTCTGTGCATAGTAGAAAAGTAATAACAATTGAGGACCACAGAGGAAAAATTTGATAAGTTTACATTTTCATAAGTTTAGAGGAGAACAATTTAAAGTTCACAAAGTTCTAAGTCAGTTTTATATTTATGACACTATTTTGGTACTTGGTTTCCGATTTATAGAGAAGATTTTCACATGTTGTTAGAAATGTTACACCATAACTTAAAACGTAATGGGTACTCTAATAGCCTTCGATTCAAACATCTTATACAAAAACATTAAGTTACACTTCAAATACGGGGAAGATAAGTTTATTTTTTCTATCAAGTAAGAACAGGAAAAATCATGTAAGTAAAGTTCATATCATAAGAATAAAGAGTTGACATAGTAAGATAATAATAATAAATTTTAGTATTATTGTTTTATTATTATATTATAAATACGACGCTGCGAAATAACATTATTCGCCTGTTTCACATGAACTCGTCAAGTTATTTCCCTATATATGTGTTATAAGAATGCTTATAACTCGGAATCTGTGAAGAATTTCTCCCATTTGCTTTGGACAATTAAAATATTCCATTTCAACTATCAAATGACATCGAAAATAGAAAATCAAAAGATGGACTTATTACGTGCTTCCCCTGTGGCTTCCAATTTGGATTCTATATCAATTCAAGTAATCAATTTAACTAGTGTAGCAACGAGTGAATTACATTTTTTATGTTTGACAAGATCAATGCCTATTTCGTCTTGCAATTAAATGTAGTCACTGTTATTCTGTAACACTGTACGTCGTTTGTTGAGCAACTTATATATGATAAAACAAATTGATCAACCCATTTAAAGATAATGGATTAAGTATTATAATAGTACACCTAACAAGAGTGTATAATTTAAAGTAAAAGTAGTAGAATTTCTCGTATATAAACGCCATCGCGTTACTAGCTACAATTTCAGCAATTATTTTTCCTACTACCTTTGCTATTTTTATTATATCTATTATTCTTATTAATATTACACTCATCCCTAAACCAATATTTCACGTTTTAGTATTAATTTCCTTTGCAAATTCCATTTCTGTAACGAAAATTTCTATACACTTTTTGAATTTAAACTATAAACGATAGAATTTCTCGTATGTAAACTCTATTATATTACTTGGTACAATTTCACCCAGATATTTTTCCCATGCTCCTAAGTAGCCGTGAATTGAGCGAGCAACTCCGCAATTCGCTTTTAAAGTTTCGCCAGGCGTCGACGCAACAACTTTCCATTGCTTCCTGCTATTCAGGCATATTTAAGACGAAAAGAAAGTAAACCGAGTCTTTATACGTAGCATAACGATCTTTATTCCATTTGCCAGACGTGACTTTGACGTCCTGGTGCACGACCAACTCTTCCATTAGTCAGATTACTTTTCGCAATCGCGATGATCGTTTTCTCCTATCTGAACCGGGCGACACACTGAAACTTGTTGCCCTTTACTTTGATTCGTCTCTTTCTGACTTTTTCAACATGCTACATACGACTAGTAGTCGGCATTTACAACCAGCAATTAACGTTACGATGATCATCGATGAATTGAACATCTGTACACGATTAGTGGTGAAAAGAAAAATGATGCAATGAAATAATTCACAGTAGGTAATAAATAAAGTCATGGAAGTAGGTTTTACCATGTAGGGGAAACCTATAATACCAGAATGAATCCGTATACCTTAATTATTAGGTGTACCAATGAATATTCCACTTCTTTTGTTTACTCTAGCACTTAAAATTAGGCACTTATTAATTGCTGTTATTTATTACATTTTTCGAGCGAGCTTAGAATTTCTATTCTAAAGGAAGTTTAATAGAGATTTATTACAAAGTACATATGTAAGTACTACACTCTTTCAACCTGTTTTTAAGATTCTCATATTTTACGCGCTCTAAAATTAACAGCGTTTATCAGCTATTCCGAAAAAGTTATACGTTTTGTCATAATAATACTTTCTTAAATCTCCTTTTTAAGCTATTAATTATTGACTATGCTAAAATAGTTTGGTAAAATCGAAACAAGGAGAATCTAAATGCAAAATATTATCTTCCTTCAAGAAATCAAAATAAAGAGATAAGAAACAGTGTAGAAAAATAAGAAATTATCGTCATTTAAAATAATTCGAAGTAAAGGAAAAAAATGGAGGTATCTAAAAATTCTCCTTAAAAAGATCTAAGTAAATAGGATAGAAAAAGCTAAAGATTGATCTTCTTTATAAAATTTAAACTAAAAATAAAGAATACAAATTTAAAAATGCAAATGATGCAAAATTATTATTCTACAAGAAATTCGAAGGAAAGAAATCATACTTTTATAGTTTTTCCTTGTATGGAATATGAAAAATAAAACACTAATAAATTATCTCCTCAAAAATCAAATACAACAATCGTCTGTAGGTAGGGTCGACAAACTATTTTTTTGAAGGGTCAAATATTAGATATTTTTAGGCTTTGCAAGCGAAATAATAAAATTGGGACCACTATGCAAGTAGGATACTTGCAAAATGAAAAATGTATCCACGAATCCTTTATTGGTCAGACTAAAGATTAACTGTTTGTAATAATTATACCGCGAATGTTTATGCAAATTCGTATCTCTTTAAGTGGAACTGAAAGAGTGGACTTCAAATAGAGATCTGTTTGATTCTCTAAATATTGCAATTTGCACTTTACTTGAAATATTTTGTATATTCATATATATCACCCGGGATCTGTTCCTTTTCGCAAATTTAAATTTGCCATAAATGCATAAAGATTCGCAGTCTAGTAATAATTAATTACTAATGAAATGAATGAATTTTTTTTCTAAAAAATTACCGTAAATTCACGAGCCGTATAAAAATGGATAATCGATCGAATTTGGCTCGGGGGCCGTGGTGTGCCGTTCCCTCTCCTATACTATTATACTAATTGTCTATACGTTTATACTAATCGCCATATTTTACTAGCCTACGGTGTGTCAACCATCGCTAAGGGGAAAATGGGAGGTAATTTGGCGTTTCGTAAATTAACCTTTTCTTCTTTCCATAAACGCGCGTCAAAGAAGTGCTCTTTCGACCCAAACTCCGCGACGAGCTTAAAATATTAGTCTAATTATCCTTTCACCAGCGCGAAGCTCTAGATATTCGTCAATTATCTGTACGACAACGTGACCTTTTCATCCGAAAAGATGAACATCGTAGAATATTCAATTCAGAACCTCGAAAAATTGCGTCAGTATCGTTTTGGCCAACGGGAATCACCCGTGATACGCAATAAAGCCGCTTCGTTTTATTTGATCGAAAACAAAAATCAACACCGACTTCGTAGATATCCCATCCTGGAGACAAAGAATTGAAATTCGACAGACGAATTTTATGTTAAACAGTCGATTCACCGATATTTCCAATTATAGAATATATCGACTCCATGATAGTTGAGATACAGTTTCTGCCAAAAATTTCTGGTCAAAGTGTTCTTTTGTTTTGTTATTAAGACGAACAATACTTGACAATACAAGTTTTGCGCTCCAAATTCTATTTTTTGCGAATCAAATTCGCCCTTCTTCATTTCATTGGTAATTAATTACTGCAAGTAACTGCACTTTAATTTCATTAATAAAGGACTTGTGGAGATTTTGCAAGTAACTACCTATATAATAATCTCAATTTTACTACTTGGCTTGCAAAGCGTAAAAGTATCTAATATTTGACCCTCCAGAAAAGAGAAATAGTTTTGCACATCCTTGCATTACTCGTACAGTAAGTTATGTATTAAGTATTGGCGCGTAGTTTTCGTGCCTATACTTGTAACTATGAATTCTACATGACGAATTATCATAATTGCTATTAGAAACAGTATTTTCATGCACATCTTTGTATTACATTCACGCTTCAAACATTTCAACAGTATACTTACATTTGATTTTATCTCTATTATTAACGTTTAAAAATGAAATTTGTTTACTATAATTTGATTCGCAAACGGGTGAATTTGATTTGCAAAAGGTTGAATTTGGAGTGCAAAACCTGTAAAGGTTAATTGGACAAATACGCTATTAGACAAATTTATTGATTCAGTTAAATACACATACTACTGAAGTTCCATAACTTTGTTAAAATTGACCAAAAATTTTGCGACAGGAACCAGATTAACGATTGAGTCCTTTAATTTTTATTGCTTTCAATCATTTTCGTGGAAATAAAGAGGTGCCTAACACATACAACCATAAACATGGAAGGGTTTTTTTTTAAATGGTTGTAACTTCGTTAAAGAACATTCTTTTTTTACCTTGCTTCACAATTGTAATTTTTTTCAATTTAACAACCTCTCCCCTCTTATTTAACCCTTGCGTGAATAATCGGGTACTTACGTACCCATTTTTTATAATTTCCTTTAACGATTCTTTATGTTCTTGCGGAAAAAATCTTAACATCGTTCTAAATTTCCTTTGTTTCGATATTTTGTCGACGATTTACGTTTTTAAAAGAAAAATGCATGCTACAAATGTTTAGTAACGAAGCTTGAAACAATAATGAATATTTCGGTCGATCAAACAAGATTTAAGAGAGAATTTTACCTCACTAACTATATTGATTTTCATAAAATTCGCCGAAAGTAGCGAACAATAGAAATTTCAAGCTTTAGTCTAGTTTCTGTTGCAACAGTTGAATAAATTTTAACAAATTTATGAAACTTTAGAGTTTGACAATTTTGCGGTAGTATTCGTACAAATGCAATAAGAAATTTTTCCAGTAATGTATAGGTACACCATGTATCATAGCTGAAACTATCTTAATATTAAATTATTTTTACGCATATATTTATGAATTTAAAGAGACATCAAATTTGCAATTGGGAAGAAACTTTGAAAACAATTGTAAATCGTTGGCGTGTCTCTTGAATTCATCGTGTTTGCTACATGGAAACTATTTTCCTCGTCTTCCTTATTTTATTATCCCATCTTGTCACCATTTTGTTTTCCAACTGTGCTTTTTGGAAAGGACAGGAATGGAACGTCGAAACAAGGCGATGTTAATGGATTTAGGCGTGGCTTAATGATCTTTAAACTTCGGAAGACTTGTCATCGAATTCTTGCACGTGGCATTATGTGAGTCGTTTTTTACAGTACTTGGGAGAATTTTATTATGCGATCAACGTTTTATTCACACGATTTGCATGTTACCTCAATGCAAATTGCAATAAAAAATGATTGTCTATGCCTATTGAATGTTATATTTTCGTTGAAGGTAGTTCATAGTACCTACTGATTTTTTTCATTTTTGGATAACAACTGTAAATATTTCTTTTCGTCAATTTATGAAAGGAAAATTAAATGGATAAATATAATTAACATTATTATTTCAAATATCTGAATTTGACTAGAATTGTGTACAAAGTGTTTCATAAAATCTTTTTCTTGGATGCTACAATGATTATTCATGGGAACTAAGATAAGATGAACGAAATTATGTTGTTAATTTTAACTAGTAAACGCAAGACTTAATTGCTCAACTGTTCACTATCCTTCATTCATTCGAAAAGGAAGAATTACATAAATTTGACTTTGACTATGTACGTGTACAACCAGTAAACATGAAAATGAATCATTGTATTCAAAGTGAAACACTAATTGATCTGTCTGGTAAATGTTTTTTCATCCAATGCTGAAATAAAGCCTCTTGTAAATTTAAGATAAATCAACTAAAATCTCCTCCAAGATTAAAGCAGGATGAATACAATTATCTGTAAATCAAACTATAATTTAGTAAGATTTTTTAGCAACTTTATCATAATAAAGTTTTTTATCGTGATTAAGAATGAAAAATTTGCAAAGTAAATGACAAATTTCATAATGACAGGTTTAATAAGTCATATCTTCATCTTTATAAGGTTGCAATTTAAGCATGTACCACATTCACAGATAATTAACGTCTCACATATCATCTTCCTAAAATTACTTCTATTCATTTCTCTAGCGCTAGGCATCACAAAACATTAAATGAAGAAATCCAGAGAAGTCACGTCAAGAAGTCGTTCCCACGATCGACGGAACAATCAATCATTCTTAACTATTATTAATAAAAAGATGATAAATTTTTTAGCAATCAAAGTTACGTCAATTGTAATTACACTGCCCCAAATGGAGTTATAAGTGTAGTCATAGATGTTCTTCGGTAAATAGGTTGATCGAAAAATTTTACCATTTCTGAAACTAAATTTTTAATCTTTTACTAGCTAAATGAAATTGTTATTAATTAATCTTCAATTTAAGATACATTGTTACTTATCGCTGTCTTCTATCTATTCGAGAAATTATTTCTTCATCATTGTGGAGTTTTTCATTCTTATTGTTCAAATATTCCTTTAGTTTCTCTACATATTGATGCTCAATATTGAATTTATTTCCTGTTAAAAATTTTCGTTAAGATCTCAGATAAATAATAATTAGACGGCACGGATAGTGAAGATTAGGTATAGAAAATGTCGTTTTTAACTAACCGATGGTCTAGGGAATAAAATTGAATACCACGCATTAAGTGGTGAGGTTAATAAATGAATATATCTATCTATTCAATAGCAAAAGTGAACAATTCTATAGCAACGGAATAGATATATCGCAGTGTAGCAATAGATTCTTAGTGCCTACAACAGACGCTAATTGAGCTGTTCATTTGCCAAATCGATTAATTCCATAAAAAGTAATTGATAGAAGAGTAATTGATAAAGTAATATAGGAGAGGGCGACCCAATAAATACCAATCAAAACTAAGTCTTGTTTCCACCATTAGATAGTGACACTTTATTTACATGTATAAATGAATATTATAGTTTTATATGACATATTGCAAAGTTATACTATTTAGTTAATTGTTGCTGATGTTCTACATATTATGTAGAATCACATTTGCCGCGTAAAAAAATTCCAAACGTCATATGGTAACAGAGAGGAAAAACATTAACTATGTTACATATGACATTTGTAAAAACGAATTTTGAATGAAAATTGGACATTTTTTAAAAATGGAAAACGTAAAAGCTACATCTACATACAACAGTAAAAATCATATCTCTTCTTTTTCTCGATAGTGTTGCTAATGTGTGCTAATATTCGTAAAAGGAGCGATACGACCATAAATAACAAGAAAGAAAAGATTATAAAAAATTCGGTAGCATACAAAACAGAAATAAAGCAATAAAATAATCAGAAAAATGGCAACCATTAAAACGGAGATATAAAAAGTTATTTATTAAACATATCGCGTTTGTATGCCGATAAAAACTATCCTATTGGAATCATACTAATGATCGAACACGTTTGCACCATAGTGTCAATCGCATGTTCTTGTGAATGTTGCTCGCGAGACACCTTTTGTCTCCATGAAGGTCAAACGTATTGCTTATGAAAACATAGCTTCCCATTAGAACAATAGTTTCTTTATTTTTGTCGCTTCTCATAGATTTCACTGCTCCGTCTCTGAATTTTTTATTCATGTAAAAATAACTTAGCCCATCGGTTGGGCCTGATTTGTAAATCTGGAACGGTAAGAGTGATCAAGGCCGAAAGTAAGAAAAATGGGGGCATCGTGCGGTGATCCAGTGAAATTGATGTCATTGATAACGAGTGTCGAAATTATAACGATGTTCATCGATTTAATTTTTTCGTGACAAATACATTCCCTTTTATTTAAAGAATTTGTTATCATTAGACAGCGGAGGTTTATGCAGTTACAATATGTAGTGAACATCCAAACTATATGCAAGATATGTATATATGTAAAGTATATGCAAGATAGATTTGACAAATACGCACTTGCGTAAGTATTAGAAAATTTCTATAATTGTGTTTCATCAATATGTTTAATATTATATGCAATGTGTAATACATAAAAATGTATTTAATATTGCACGAGCTATTCTAAAAAATAATTATATTACACATATCATAGTGTGTATTATTAAATTATTAAACTTTATAACATAAAGAAGAAATAATAAATAATAGTAAACTTCTGAACATGTTCACAACTTTATATTATTAAACTGTATTAACTTTCCAATTATTAAACCAAATGTTATACTATATATATATATATATATATATATATATATATATATAATATGTTTTATGCATAATTTAAATTACAATAAACAATAATATTTTATTCTAAATTGTCAATTGAAAATTGATGTCTTTATTTGGAAAAATGTTCTTTCTACGCACAACATGCACTTATATGGGGAATCCGCAAGATATATGCAATATACAAAATAAGAAATTATTTTCTTGAAATTCGAGAATGACGAAACATATTTCTGTCGAAATCCCCATTTTTTAATGTGTTTCTCTAAAATATGTAACTGTATAAACTTCCGCAATTTAGTTATTACAATTTACCGATTATCGGATCTGCAATCGACGTTACATTGATATTAATTTATAATTATATTAAATATATTAATTATTAGATTGCGGATGTTTATGCAAATTAAGAAATTGAAACATTGTATCATGGCGTCATGAAATATATTATACATTAGATATTTTGTATATGTTTTTAATTATGTGCATTTTCTGCTTCTTGCACAAATACATAAACATTCGCAGTCTGCTACTTACTAATCGCTAAACTGCAAATGTTTATGCAAATTATTCATAATGTATGTTTATAAATACAAATAAAGGAGTATTATGCAAATAAAGTATTGTATATTTCTAAATATTATGTGCATTCTTTGTCTCCTCGTGCATTTAAATTTATCGTAAATACATGAACATCTGCAATTTAATAATTACTAATTAAATTACATATGCGTCCACGGATAAGAAAAGGGTTAAAATGGTCGTGAGACGTTGAAACACTTTCATCTTTGGCGACCTGCAAATTAAAAGGTGTTCTCCTCGTAATCGTGAGCAAATAATAGCAACGCTTTCACTTGTGCTCTGCATCGCATAAACTTTTTGGCTGGGAACCTGCCTGTGGTAGATTTTATCGGGATTCTCGGTACTTTTAATTGTTCCCGTAGAATAGTAATTGTTGCAATAGGTTTTCTACTATTTCTCTGTTTTTGAGCTATTGTTATATTGCCCATTTGCCGCTCGAATATCTCTGTATTAATTTATTAGTTCTTTTGAATCTATCTCTCTCTTTGCACTTCTTTATTTTCATATTCGTTTCACCATTTTTCTGCATTTCCCTATCTTGAGAATTCTAACAACCAAGAATCTTTTTATAGGTGTAAGGTCATTTGGAAAGCAATTGCGAATTTCTAAACCAAATTTGACAAATTTATAACTCGGTAAAAAATCAACATATTTAACGCTTTCGATGTTTATGTTGTGTATACTCGTCATGAAGAGATGGCAATTTTTTGTTTAATGACGAGTATACTCGTCGTGTAGAAAAAAAATTCGATTTTGCTATTTAAAGTATAATTTAGGTAAAACGCGAAACATACTCGTAATTTTAACACATTTTAGAATACTAATAAGTTAAAGAGTAATATAAATATATTTTTTAATCCAAACGTTGCTTTGTTTACGATCTAATAAAATTCTAAATTCTATAAATAATATTAATGAATCTTTAGACAATAAAAGTGTAAATTATCCAAAAAACAACTAGAAAAATTTGTCACCTTGTTATTATTTATTTCAATGTTACAACAAATGCTTCTACTGTGTTTTTGTAGTGTATACTCGTCGTCGCTTAAAAATAATAATTAAACGCTCAGGTGCACGCTTTCAAAATTAAATAAAACACTTAAAGAAGTAAACGAATTTTTCAAGTATGATACCTATTACGAAATTCATCACTATTTTCTGAATGACTCAATATTTATATCGTTTTTACTTTATCTTGCAGCTCTATTGTATTATTTTTAGGTTTTCATACTTCCGTATTTGGTACTATTTCTCAAACTTTCTAATGCTCAACTTTTCCTAATACTTTTTTTCTGGTATACTATTTCATTTTCATAATACTTGCGAATGCATATTTTTCAAGTTATCCAATACTTTCCAACGCTTTTGAATTTTTATCTTAATATTTTTCAATATTTCCCAATATTTCCTAATATTTGAAACTAATTTTCCGATACTAGACTTGCAGCTAAATAATACGATATACTGCAGTATATAACAGAGTAGAATTTATCTGCAATGTAGGGGAAAACATTCTAAACTGCACTTTTTCTTATTTACATGTGTGTAAAGTATCGATCAACGTGTACCGAGTATTGTACACAAAGCACGATTCTATCTCTGCAAAAGATCGTAGATCGCAACTAGATTCATTGTGACTAACACGACACTGCTCCTTGATTATTACGTAAGATTCGTAAGAGTAAGACAACTTAAGAACAAATAGAAAGCTGAGTATTGGTAAATATTCTATCATTCTTTACTATCATTTCCAATTGTAAAACCAGTAAAAGGCTTACTTAATATTACCATAATTGTCTCAAGCGAGCTACCAAATTATTTTCTATACGTATAGGATTGTATGTTTGGAATATTAACAAATTTTGTACCGCATTTATCGGCCTATGCTTCGTTCGGTATAAATGGAATTTCCGGTTATTATAGTAATCAGACCGCTTTAAGCATAGTAATTTTTCTTTGCCATTCGACCATTAAAGTTTGCGCGGAATCTGATATACTAGTTCATAAATTCATGGTGGAATGCCAATCTACGAATGTAAATACATTTTCGTGGTAGAAAGCTTGCTTTTGCTTAATTTGGATTACTTCGCGATTGTATGTGCATTCTTATAATAAATGCAATTCTCCTGCGAAATGTAATCGAGATTTAATTACGGCAGAAGTCAGGATCCTTTTTCTTCTTCCAATAAGCTTCCGGGTTAAAGACGACAGGTTATTAACAACTAATTGTTCGCGTAAATATGTTACTATATTGCTTTGCTTGCCGGAATTATCAGTTTCAAATATTAACACAAGAGTAATCAAATTTTTCGAGCATTTATAAAAAGAAAGATAAAATATATCAAGATTTAAATGATAAGAACATTACGGCTATTTTTAATATTTTTATTTAACTATCTATTATATCAATTGTTTGGTCTGCATTGTTTAACTAGAAAATTTATAGACATTTTGTGGTTTTATTGCAATTTTTTGTCTGATAGAATAAATATAAGAAATATAACAAAAAATATAACTACAAATAATATTATTTAAAACATTTCACTGTTAAAAATTTAGTAGCTTGACAGCAACAGAATACAACAAAATAATATATGTGATATAATGATACTGATCATTATTATTACGATAAATGGTTCTTCGATAACTCCGGATGGAAAATATCGTTTTTCTCGTGTTTCAACTACGTGTTTCAATTTCAATTTAAAATTAAGTTTCAGAGGATAAGAGTAAATGGAAATATTAAATTCACAAGCTAACGTACAAAAGGTGCGCGTAAATACGGAAATACTGCGTTTTGTTAAAGCACTTTTAAGTTTTTACGAGGAATGCAAGCGAAATGTGTTATTACCTAGAACCCAACCACTTTGTAATTTTAATTGCCTCTCCTTGTTTAAAATGCCAAAGCATTTGCAACAGCATCGCTTCACATCAAGATTAATGATATGCGCACTTACGCTCTTGCAAGAATGCAATTTGCAGTGTAATACAAATTTTTTCGTAAGCCTCTATTTTTGGAGAAAATAAATCTTTTAACAATGAATCAATTACCACGTCAAGGATCCATCATTATAATGTATTCTAATCATCTTGTACGTACTATCAATTACAGTAATCTGTTATATCTTCCGAGTTTCTGCAAACTTTCTTCTTATAAAACCGCGATAAGTTTTAGGATGAGTTAATAATAAAACCGGACTTTAAATAAACTAATAATAAACATCAAATAGAGTACAGCCAATCCCCGTATAACACGATTAAAAAATTGAGGAATACAGCGGTAGCTTTATTAGAGGACTGCGGAATTCTATGCATTTATAGGAAATTTATATGAGCAAAAATGCACGGAGTGCCTTAATATAATAATAAAAAAATATATATATAATATTTTAAATGAAGCACGCTGTGCTTCGAAAATACAAATTTGCATAAAAATCCGCAGTCTATTTTATTAAGTTTTGAAATCGACATTTGCTTTTTGTTCTTATTGTTAGTAATATTTAGCCCCGTGTAACAGAATTTCGTATAATACGGCACTTTTTAGGAACGTAACTACTGTGTTATACGGAGGTTGGCTGTATCCTGAACATGAGACCTTTAAATTTTAAACCAATCCCCGCTTTATCGATCATGATTTCTTCCCATTCACCATTCTCCATTAAGATTGTCTTTTTTTTACATTAACGACGTTACACGTTCCCCCACCCGCTCGAAAACTATCCCATCGTAGTTTCGCGATTTTTACGCGATGCAACGATCGAAAGTTTTCGTTTTGACGCGCGACGTGGGCGTTAATTCGATGCGATTCAACTTTCCTTCCGGGATCGTCGTCTGTCCTGTTCGCGTTAAACGCGTCCTCTTGCTCGTCTCCGTCGCGGGTTTAGTCGCAGGCATGCGTGAATCCATCGTGCAGGTTAGTTCGCTGTGTTTCCTCTCAATATTTCTCCGTTCTTTCGTTTTTTTTTTCCTTCGCTCTTCTTTCTGTTTTCGGGAGTGTTGCGCAGCGGGCGCGGCGTAAATTATGTAACTGCGCGCGGATTTCTTCATCGCCGCTCGCGACTCGTGGTAATTACATTTCCACCGTGAGAGATATCAGTTTCTGGCCAGCGAGCAAATTGTTGCTGCTCACCTGGCCCTCGTTAGCGCAATACTCTAACGACGATGTTGCATCCAGCTATGTTTGCCCTAACACTTTGCTCTAGATATCTGAAGATGATCTTTAAAGTACCGTTTAACAAGTCGTGGTGATTGGTTGCCAGGCCTCCTTTATTTAATCCTTTCGGTGCAATGGCTGCATATATGCGGTCAATTTTGACTATGATACGTAAACTTTGCACATTCGAGTCATTTAACGCAATAAATAACCAATACAAAATGTTTGCCAAATATATATTTAGAAGTATTGTAGTGATTAATAAAATAGCCCTTTGGCTGCGGCGGATTTTAATTAGAGAATATGGAAATGTGGCCAAAATATTGGATTACATTATATTAAATCCATGTTCTTCTTCCAATTCATAATTATTGTTTAGATAGTAAAGAATTGTAGATGTTTCAAGATGCCAATAATTTTTGTGATAATCGAGATTAATCGGCAGAAAATGAAAAAGAAAAAGGGATTAAAGATCGTGTAAATACATCATCCGTAAAATAAATTCAGAAAGGCGTCGACCTCCCACAATTACGTAGCACTATAAGGGTTAAGATAATTGATAACTAGTCTGCGGATTTTTATGCATTTATGGGAAATTTACTTATACGAAAAGATACCGGATTTACATACCTAATACATATGCAAAAATACGTAAAATATACGCAAAATAAAATACACGTTATTGTATTTAGGTGATGTAACTGACTTCTATATTAGGCTCCATTCGTCTGGTCGCGTTTTTAAGAACTTGAATTTGCATAGAAATCCGCAGTCCATTGTTAACTAACAATACGAGGGTTTAATACATTATTTAGTGATGGTTTTGGATACCAAATTGTCGTAGTATTTTGTACGGTTATAATAAAATTTACGGTTGAAACGATTGACAAAATTTTGATTTGACAAATATTATTAGGACTCTTTTACTACACAACTCTTTAGCTATGAAAAACACATGCTGAATAAGAAATCTTAAGACACCCATTAGTTTTAGTAAAATTCAATTTCGAGTAAATTATGAACTTTAAACCACTTTTACGTTTTAGTAAAATTATCAACAAAATATCAGACGAACAACATTGCTTCGTGTCTTTTCAAGGTTACTGAATTGCTTTTAGATTTGAAGAAGATCGAATAACTTTACTAATATTTTTCAGTAGGGGTGTACAAAGTCTTCGGTTATTCTTGAGAGAAATTTTGAGAAGTAATCGTACGAGCCAAAATGAGACCAAAATCATTTGATTTGAACAAAATCGCATTTAACCCTTTGCGGATAGGGCGTAACGAGTTCTCGTCCAATTATATTAATCCCTTGTGAACGGAACTTTATGATATCTCGTTCAATTATTAAACAACAGTGTCTATTAATGATATCAATTGTAATTTTTTTATTTTTTATTGCACCACGAAGACACTAATTATTACTGAATTATTTTATTATGTAAATTCATTGTGCCCGAATTTCTTGTTCTTTACTGTCGGTAAACCTCCCAGTAATTGATTTGTTAAGAAAACCTGTACGTATATGTCACTGGTGAATTTTCTCTTTGCATTAAAGTATTACACAATCTTTGTTTCTTGAGAATTTACTACGTGTCATTAATATGAATTCTATTCTATCTTCTTTATTCCCTCGCTATATCCAAAAATAATTTACAGACGAATAGTAATAAAGATAATTTACCTTTGCGGAATGTTGTTAGAATAATTTCATAAATCTTTTTTCACAGAACTGTATAATTTTTCTGTTGCTTCATTTCGATTTTAAACTCATGAAATCTCTTTTCGATTAAAGGAAAGTATTATTTCTTCCTTTGTTTTCTGTTGAAATATGCTTGGTATAATTTCCCAAATTTTCATTCACTTATAGCGTTTCCTCCTTTCACTCAATTTTCAATCCGATAAAATCTGTCTTTTTACACAAAAAAATATACTTCTTCCATTATTTAACTTTGAAATGACTCTGAAATAATTTCACAAATTTTCCATCACAGAGCTGTGTAGCTATTCCCTTTCCTTATTCTGTCTTAATCTCGTGAAATCTCTATTATATGAAAGAAAAGCATTCCTTTCTCACTATTTTTCCTCGACATATCATTGAAATAATTCCACAAATTTGCCTCCACGTAATTATATACCATTTCCCCCCTATTCTGTTTGTAAAAAAAAGTTTGCCTGTTTCAGTATATCTATCTGCGCAACGTAATTACCGTGTAAAATATTCACGATCAAATGTATACTTGTTAAACCTCACAGCGAATTTTGACAAGTCACTCGTGCATAAAGGATTTTCTCATTTGATGTTTCAGCGATGTGACGCAGCCCATCAGGAATATTTTCACGCAAAATGATTCGTGCCCTTGTCCTTCTGTGCATGGCCATTCTACCTCTCGTACGATGCCACAAGGTAAGATCATGTCAAGTACCATCGAGATCGGCAAGGACACACTTATTCCTTGCAAGCGCTTCCTTAAAACAAAGAACACGTGTAACGTAGTGGTCGTGGCTGGTGGCGTTGACTCCAAACGACAAGATATTCGCGGAACTAGACGACGTTAATTACGATTCGCCGTTGATTACGGGGCAAACTCACGCTACGTAAACACTAACTTCCGTTGATAACGTTAGTTACCTTCTTTGCGAGGAAGGAAACCTAGACGTGACCGCGTAGCTGGTTTATATGACGTTTCATCGAAATTTTGTGCAACTACACATATTAACAGAATATTACTGTATTACGAATAACGTAATATAATAATAACATAATTAACGTATGTACGAATAATAGATACTATTTTAAATGTTGGTGGATTAGTAACAAATTATCATTAATATTATATTATTTGATATACGTAAATTAGATTCTCTTGAAATTTTACATAATTCATTAAGACAACTATTGTTTCGCTTCTTTTTTAACTCTATACAGTCCTATGTCAGTTACCACTCGATATTTTTAAATTGATAGCTTAAATATGTTCCATATAGGTTTTGCACTCCAAATTCATTCTTTTGCTGATCAAATTGATCATTTTCAACGCCAAGACTTTCTACAAAATTGTTCCCTTAAAGTATTGTAATAAAAATAAAATCCAATGTAAATTTCGTGTTCTAGAATCCAAAATTTTATTGCATATAACAATGAACATGAAATACGTATTTAACAGCATACACAGCTTCATTTATAATGGTTTTTCTGTCGCTGCTTATAGTTATTTCATATATATGCTCATTTAATAATTTTGACTAAACTGCGGATATTTATGTCCGCGTATGTTTTCATTTAAAATTACTTTTCTTCTATAACTATTAAAAGACACGGTCGCTAAAAATAAGTAAACAAATAAAAAAGTAGGAATCTGGAAAATTTGGACGATAAAGTGTTCGAAGTGTAACGCAAGGCTTGAAAAAAATTGAATGAAATGTAATTACCATGTGGGGGCGAATTAAATAAATACGTGTTTCGAGAAGAACACCGTAAACGCTCTAACAATCTTTTTTCTATAAAAACTTAACATTTGTACGGAAAAGAAGGACGAAACCCATGGAACGTACTAAGAGGAATGCGCGTTAAGTGTCATAAATCAATTTGATAAAGTAAAAAATATTTGTAGAACTATCGAGTCCGCCCTTACTAACATCAACACCTCAATTAGACAGCAACAGTTTCCTAACATTACAGCTAGAGTACTACTAATGAAATAATAATTACTTCTAATGAATGCTTTCTATCGGTAAACATAGTGCAATCGGTTAAAAGTACTTTCAATAGAATCGACGGCGGCAAATGACATGAATCCATTGGCGTTCTTAAAATCGTATGATTTGACCAAACACCGGGTGAGCTTATTTTACATATAGACTCACCGATCGTGGAACACTTGCGCAAACATACTGAATTTCTTTTTATGAAATGGAGCATGAAATTTTTCAATTCTCAAAGGTTAATTCGCAAACGAATGGTAATACAGTAAATAATAATTTCAAAAAATAAAAGTCCTAGATAATATTTAATAACTCGTTGAGCATATTTTTATGCAAATACCGGAATGAATGCCGCGGTTTTTTTCCGTGATTTAATACACTGGAAAATTAGGAGTGAATTATAATGGATGTAAAAGAATGCGAGCACAAGGATAATAAGGACAATGGCCACAATAGACGGCATCAGGAAAGTAACGTGGGAAGAGAAAGGTATAAATTGTACGTTGAACTCTGTGATCTAACTTGCTGAGTTTTCAATATCGTTTCAGCGCATCCCATTTCTTTGCACATGATTATTTTAACCTACCGGTCACGAAACTATTTACTTCTACATCTCAATGGGTAATTTATGTTATTTAATAATATTTTAGAAACTTTCTTACCGTGATATTTCTTCCTTGCGTTATTTAATCGTATATCAAATTTTCTTATAATAATACTTCTTCTTATTGTTAATATTTTATACACTTGTTTGAAATCGCGTCGACGTCCGACAATGGCTAAATTTCTTAGCCGACCGTGCCTTTCAAAATCACGTTTTGCAATAAAATGAGAAAAATCGAGCGTCAAAGGTACTTACTGGCTCGTTTATCCGGTGATCGGCCTCGTGGCTCGGCAGCTGCGCTTGCCATTCAAGAGGGAAATCATGTTGCGGGTTCGTAGTACGCATACAATTAGGAGAACGACACGGCGATACTGATCTTTTTCGAGTAAATCCGGTTCTTTAACTACTCGGTAATTGCGCTGTTTGGTTTTCCGATCGTACTGACCGTCGCGTCGTTACAATCATGGGAATTTGTAACGAGACAAATTAAACGTCACTATTTGGGGAAACGATGGCAATTTGAATTTCGACCACACTCGGTTTCTCTAAAATCGATGAAAACAGTAGGATAGATGTAAGTATATACCAATCACTGCCACTTTAAGCTTATCGCGTAGCTTTATTTAACTATTTTAGAAATTATGTAATCTAAAAATAATTCCAGTTTCGAGCATAATATTGTTCAATATCTCTTTTACCTATGAACTTTCCTTTACATGTTGAATGTAATGAATTAATTACTTATTTATTTAAAATGTATAACAAAGTCTATTGTCCCTCGTACTGTCGTTAGAAAAGTATGCATTTAAATAGAAACAATTTTTACATATATCAGCACGTCAGTTTACGTAACGGATACAAGATGTACATATATGTAATAAACGTCGCGCCTTTACTGAATTATCACATGTCTCATACTTTATAATAACATTGGCCACGTTTTAATGTTCAACGGCACATTTACCTGCTAATATTTCTTTTAAATATTAAGCCTGAACAAATATAGAATGCCCATGTGTTGTTACGTAAACCAAAGTCCAAATTTAGTATAAAAATTTGTTTACTTACGATTCTTCGTACATTACTCTGTTATTAAATTAAATAATTAAAGTGCCGGTTATAGGAACACTGACAATAATTGGTATATCTACCCAATGAGATGTTGGCATATCGAAGTGGTAAAATTTAAACTGTCATTATTAGACTGCGGATTTTTATGCATTTATGGGAAATTTCCATGTACCGAAAAGAGCGAAATCTACGTAATACGTAGAAATACACAAAATATACAAAGTAAAGTGCATACTAAAATAATTATTGTTAGAGAGTGAGACAAATTTCTGCTTATGTTCCGTTCCGTTAATATTGTTTCTAAAATTGTGAATTTGTATAGAGACCCGCAGCTTAGTCGTTACATTAAAACATAGATTAGCTTTTGCTTGAATAGAAGGAGATAATATCATCATTCGTTTCTAGTTATTAATCTATGTCTCCATAAATGCTGTTTGTTGATTTGGTTAGCTGGCAGAGTAGCACTAATCAAAGATTCCAGTTAGATAGCATTTTTCAGTTGCAATATTATTTTTCATAATAGCTTTAATTATATGATCCGTAGATAAAGCATTACTAAGCATTAATCGTAGATCAATTTTGCTTATAATGTGATTTAATAAATCACTCAAATATTATTGATTTACTGCAAACTGGAATTGAATAAAGATTTGATTCTTAATAGCTAAAACGGTAATTACTATGTTGTTGTATAATAAATGTCGCTTTTCGCTGAAATCTTATTTCTACCATTTTAAAATTGTAAAACCTTCGACAACCAATTTATATAATTATGACAAAAACGTACCATTTCAGTTACAGTCTTACTTTAATTAAAATTAAAAATGGGGAAAAACCTGACTTTTAGAATTCGAAACTTTATGGGAACTCAAAACCCATAATACTCTCAAAACTCGAAATTTTCGAAACTTCAAATACTTATTTTCTCCCATTTGGCTTTTAAGAAGTATCCATTTTGTCAGAAATGAAAATTTTGACAAATTGTTCTGAGGAAATCAAATTATCTATCGAATCTAATGAAATGAAACTTAAATTCGCTCATAATTTAAATAAATGAATAAGCGGAAAAACTTTGTGGGATATTATTAATTTTTATTTTTTCTTAGTATAAACAACAATAATGAATTAGCAAAATCAAATCGATTAAAATGAGTCTAAAATCTATCTTAAGTTTCGATAGTTTCGAATCATAAGAGTAGGCGCAAAGCTTCGAGTTCTCGAAACTCGAAACATTCTGAGTTTCTATGAGTCTCGAAATTTCGAGGTTTCGAATGTCGCAAATTTTATGTAATTTTCTATTTTTACAAGCATAATTGAAGGGATAATACTTCAACAGCTTCCCTTTGGATGTTTTGCATATTTTTCCTCTTTGTATAAATGAATAAATTCTATAAATTATTCTATTTATATCTCTTATTATATATTTCTATTAAATTATAAATTCTATAAATGCATGAAAATCTGTAGTCTACTAACAAAAATGCGAAAATTGCCTTCCTCGAAATCAGAATATCCCCTTAAATTGAAACAGCCACGTGCACTTAGAATACTTTTCCTTAGATTTACACCTTCGGATGGGGCCACCTTGAGAATTCCGTGACGGCGATTCGGAGAACCGCATTTCCTTCTAGAAAAGGTGTAATCAGGGTAAACACTAATTGTAGAATTTGTGCATTCGGACCGGTAAAGAGCGTAAGTAGGGCAGTGCACGCGATCGAATTTCCTAACGTAATGAGTGAAAGTGATCGACCTTAGAAGTCGTAAGGTACTGTGATAGTTAATTGCAGCTCGATTTCTGTGACACGGTACGTGGCTAGGTGATCTTAAATGGTAGAAGCAGACCTTGGATCGCGATTGGAAAACTTTTAAATGTACACGCATCGATTGCCGATAGGTAAACCGTGTTCGAAATGTCTCGTACGTATGCGCTTCGACAACTGTTTATCATTGTCCTCGCAACTGCAGCCAATTATCCATGCACTTGGCGACGACAAAGCAACCTCTAATGAAACTGTTCTTACGTGATTTGCTAATGCGTGTTGCTGCGGCGTGAGTTGGAAATATAAGCGTTGCTTTAACGATTTCAGAAAATTAGTTGCGTACGATTATAACGGGTGATGATGGAACCTGTGATAGCCTTCCATACGCGTTGCAAAAGTAAACAGAGTTCTCTTGAGAAAAAGTGGATGAAAAAAGTTAATACTAAATACGTAAATTAAAAATGTTGACGATTTAATAATTTGATGCCTTGAGAATTCGAAAGGCTGCGAATTGAAAGTTTTAAAAAGTCAAAGCTTTGAGAATTCGAAAATTTGAGAAATTCGAATTTGAAATGTATTAACTCCTCAGAGACAGCATCCGTACGATGTACGGACCCTAATTCCTTTTCATGATTAGTATAAAACGACTAATAATAATTATTTAGAATAGGTAGAACAACGTATTAACAATTATAGGGCGCATAATTAGTCTCCATAATTTATAAATAGTGAACTAAATTGTCTGTATAATGGAGTAAGTTTACTAAAATACAGAAATCTTCTCTATTTGTGTGGGCGGAATAGAAAACCACGCCGTCGCTGAAGGGTTAAACAATCAAAGCCCTGAGAATTTTAAGCTTTGAATATTCGAAACACTGAGGCTTCGAAGTTTCAAGAAGTCGAAAATCTAACGATCCGAAATGCTGTAAGTTCAAAGTTTTAAAAAATAAAAGCTCTGAGAATTCGAAGCCTTGAACATTCGAAACGCTGAGACTTCGAAGATTCAAAAACTCGAAGCTCTTAGAATTTGGAACTTTGAGAATTCGCAGCTCCGAGAATTCTAAACTTTGAGAATTCTAAGCTTTGAACACTTAAAGATTTAAAAACTTGAAAATTTAAATATTTCAACACCCTACTGCTTTAGATATCAATATCCTGAAATCCGAATTCACATTTTGATTCAATACTTTTCGTTATTAATATTGAAACATTAAATTCCTAGTATACTATATTACAGAAATATTTATAATAATGTTGCTGTATGAAAACTGTGGATAGCATCCTTACAAAAATAAACACAACAATTTCACCGAGAATGTTAATAAATTTACTTATCTATAACTGAATTGATATAATATCATATAATGTTCTCTAATAATTTCAATATAATTTCTTAATATAGTCAAATATTAAATGGCGAGGTAATTGCAGCACTCAAATGGTGTAGAAGTTTGCAAAGTTTGAATTACAATGTAACAAGAGATTGAAAGTGGCATATTTTTTTGTTTCTGCGCGTTATTATTACGTGTTATAGTTCCCACGATACTGCTACGCTTACTTTTCCCCCGATATTTCAACATGCCGCTCTTGGCCGGGAACAATGGTTCGGCGAGAAAATATCTCAATAACGCGAAGAAAGCGAAATTAGTGACATCAAATCAACACCCATCGTGACTGCTGCAAATTTTCAAAATTACGTATATAATGACTGATAATAAGAAAATTACTTTGGTTAGTATATAAATTTTGTAGATTGCAAAATAATACTTCCGCGTTCCAAATTTTTGTTCAGACAATCCTTTCCACTTTGTCAAACAATTATTTATTACTTATAATTTCATTTATTAAATATTACGGTATCTCATACTATTATATTATAATTCTATTTATTAATTTCTTAATTGTAGTGAAAGTTGTATTAATATTCATCTGAATAGTCTCTGAAATTTCATTTTTTTTTTGTAATATTTAGAGTAAATGAATATATTTTTATTACCTTGGCGTTAACACTGCATAAATAACTAAATCTAAATAAATGTAATAAAATAAAGACAAATTGATACAAGAAGTAGTAAATATGAAAATTAAGCAAAATAACGATTTTGTAATGCGAAGAAAGGAAAAATATTTACTATTGTATATTCTTCCTATAAATCTTAATTTATGCTCGATTATTTAAATTTTATTTCAAATTATAACAAGGTATGTGACCCCAATTTCGCCTTGCTAACGTTACAAAAATTGTATAATATTTCTAAGTACATATATAGTGAAATTATCAAATATTTCATTAAGTTTAGGGTCTTATCCGATGCCTACCATACATAATTATTCACAAAAGTGATTTTTAATTGTTTTTGTAATAAAATAGTAAAAGGCTGCAACTGGCAAAATCGTCATACCCAAGGTACGCAAATTTGCTATACTATAGCGAGCATGATTGTTAATACGGTTTAAGAACATTCTGAGAGATTATGGGTCAAACTAAAAGAATTTACATCCCCAATACCACATTTGCATACAGGACCAGTAATATAAAATTTGCTGTACCAAACTATAATGTAACAAAATGTAAACAATTTATGATAACATTTATACTTTATTAAAAAACATAATAAAATAGTCATTCGATGAAATAAAGATATTATCATCTCGACTGTCTTCAAACGCGTAGAGAAATTACGGGCCAATCAGCGACACGCATTTTATAGCAAATAATAATAATTAATTATGCAGTAATAAAATGAAAAATTATCTATAGTTTCAAATACTAGAAATAACTTAAGGATCAATAACATATTAATATTAATATTAATGTTATTAATTCAGAAATTATAGATTCATTAGATTACTATAGGCTCATAGACAGAATTATAGACTTATAGAAATTATAGAGCGTACAAAGTAAAACCGTTCATGTCACGTTTTACAAAACTATTTATTACTCATCAGTACATTTCAATTTTTTGTTGAAATGTTGTAAAATGAACTTCCTGCTTCCTACAAACCTTATGCTATTGTCATTTTACGTGTTTAACTACGAGTTAATGAATTGCTCATGGGTGGCGAATTTGAGAGCATTGATCTACCTTATTATTTAACTTGAATTAACTACGACGACGATTGAATTACTACCTAATGAATGGATTCAATTTTACACTTATAACATACAATAGTGTATTTTAGATAATGAAAATACTTCTGACAGCTAAATTGAACTGTTAATTAACTTGTCACGCGAACATTGTCGCTTGTTTTTTGCCTGTATAGAAAAAAATCTCGTCGCAAAGACGTATGAAGGCTATGCTTATGGTGAATTTCTTCTGTCTGTTTCAGATCCACGAACACATGACAAGGGAAGAGATGTTATCGGTGTTTCACACGGGACACGAGTCTGGTAATCGCAGTGAAAAAATAATTAATAGCTAGCAGCAGATAGCTGTATTTTCTTTCAATTTAAACTTCATTCGCGTTCACTGTACGCGAATGACCTTGCAATCAAACCGAATCCGTTAAATTAAATTTATTTACCATTGTACTATTATTAACTTCTTCGCGATTAAAATTACGGAACGAAATCTTTATTGTTCAAACAGGATCTATTCTATTTTAATGTTTGCAAAGGAAAACATACTTTCAAGTATATATCTATACGAAAATTTCAAGTTTGAAATTTTAATACAATAAAGGCCACGATTTTATATTTACAATATCTACGATCACGGACTGCATAGAATGCCTCGCAAAAAGTATACGAACGTTTATCATAGAAAACTTTTACAAACATTGTATTATGCGTGTTATATAAAAGTTCTTAAAATTTCATTAACACTGTAATGAAACTTGGCTAATATAATTATGTTGGTAAAGTTATAAGTAATCCGATTGAACATTTAAAGCATTCTTGTGGGAAGTAACATTTAGAAGCAACGAGTAAATTTTTCAGAACGAAGAAAAGACTGATCCGACTTGTAATTATTGACAAATTCGTATTTATTTTTACTTAAATATGTGACTGCGGATCGAATAACTCAAATGCATAATGAAATTTTTTATTTTTCGAATTAACTCAGTGAAAATTTTGCAAAGATTAATTTTATTTTATAGAAAGTACCGCATTTTAGTTTGTAGAGATGACTGTAAGTGCCAATTACTTAAATTTGCAAATACTGTAAGAGCTGGTCCTATTTGTTTCTAAAGTGATTGCATAACAAAACAGCGGGTTGTTTAATAATTTCCTTTTATTTCAAAGCATAATATTGGGTTCGGGCAAAAGTTTTGATAGATTCGATCATATATGCATAGATTGTGTTTTGTTGTCAACTATCATTTATTTAATAAATCAAGTAACCGCTCTTATTTTCGATAACTTTTGTAAATTATTTTGATTGCAGTCGGATTTCTCTATCATAAACAACTCATAATTTCTCCATCAAAAAGACGGCACGTCGTTTATCTAACAATCTTTTAAAAAGCAATTTAAATCTTTACATTTATCTAGTTCATTATTATAGTTCTATTTTCATATTGTTACAATATTTAATGATATGTCTATTAGCGAAGTGCAAAAGTTAAAGATTTATTTTTGATAAATTGCATAAAAATCACGTGTCACTATTTTTTTAAAGTCTAGGTAATTTCTATTATGGGGAAATGTGATTATTGCTAGAATGACTGGCAAAAGTTACTGAAAGTAACATCGATTCTCTGATTGGTTAAATACATTATTTTGAGTATAATAATACAATCATTTATGGTCAAACCCATCGAAACTTTTACATGCATCCAATATACATATATGTATTACAAAAATGTATTCCATTAGGATAATATTGTAGTTGTATGCGACATATGTAAATACGTGCTAGTAATCATAGAAGTGGTGTAAGTAAACAAAAATAGGAAATAGGCTTCTATATTTTTCTTATCTACATCTGTCATCTGTCTTGATTTATAAATGAATGTAACACAAAACAAGTGAAAAAGTAAAATTTGTTAGTTTCTTGACTCACACCATTTTCACAATTACCGACGCATATCATTAATGCCACCATTTGGCCCAGTTATAGGCTATTAGAAAAAACGAAACTGCACTTAAATTGCATATCACAGTATTTCCATTGGCACATGGAACACTTTTTTTTTTATAAAAAAAGAAGAATTTTAATTTTAGCACTTACGACATTCTTCACAAGAACGCTTCGTTTATGGGCAACAATAAAAAAAGGATTGCAAAATTTTAGTATAACTCGTGAAACAGTATTGAAAGAAAAAGTTATTCAAATACGAAATTCTATACCAATAAAAATTGATGCTTATTAATATGATGATTATAGACTGTGGATTTTTATGCAAAATCATGTTTTTGTAAACACAGTTGAAGAAGTGCAATTTAAATAGAGACTTTTTCACTCTCTAAATATTATAACGTTTACCTTACTTTGTTCCGTATATTTTTGCATATTAATTGCCTTTTATCATTTTTTGCACATTTAAATTTCCCATAAATGCACAAACATCCGCAGTTTAATGATAACAATTAACCGGTGAAATACTTTTGTGAACTGTGCGAAGTATAAATTTACAACAAATACCTTGTAATGTGTATGTAGAGTTTCAGGCTTGTTTCAAGCTTCACCAATATGGTCGTGATATCGTGTTTCATTATAGCACTGATGATATTCCAAAAAGTTTCTTATGACACGCATATCATATTCATAAAAGTTCTCTGCGGTAAATATTCAAATACCTTCGTGAGTCACAGCATATTTGGCAAAGGCAATAACCTTGAGCTGTACATTATAATATCTCAGATTATGAATTGTGAACTGTAGCAATAAAGCGTAAATCCTGGTATCTCTGACCTCGAGTCAACGCGAGAGACAATGTCAAAATAAAGTTCAACAACTTGATGAGTGATGTTATCGAAACTTAACTTTTAAAGAGCTATAATATTATAATTCCTAATTATAATTATCATTATCTTTCGTACCCAACCTTATAATTAATGTTTTTCATTCATGTTTTCTTGAAATTCTGAAAATAGAGATTTTTAGAGAATTGTTATTACTGAAGTTTATAAATTCAATTTAATTAACAATGGGCAGAGTAGAAATTCTTTGATGGAATCATATGACAACTTTTAATATTAATGATACAATATGTCAATATTATTGATACTACTGAGACAACTTTAATACCAGTGGTAGACTTATCAAACGTACTCAATGATGTGGATGCCAATAGTATTGTGAAAACGTGGTATTTCAAATTGGTAATTAAAATCAAGAGAAGAAAAGAGAAAAATCTATTATTTTTTAAGGCAACCTTAAACCCCTTTTGACATTACCTTTCTTACAATTTTGCAATGTGTAATTTACAATTATGATAAACATACATACTAAATTAAAACATTATATTAGAAACATGTTATACAGCCAGTCACAGAAGTCTACATACATATTTTACATTTTTAACATTAATATATTTTAGGATATATTTTAGAATAATCAAAATGAAATGAAAATTTATACAATACAAAATTGCAAACGAATAAAATTAGAGTAAATTGAAATTGCACGCTTCAACATTTAGTTCTAATTTAAATAAGTGAATAAGCGGGAAAACTTCGTGAGATAATTATTAATTCTCGGTATAAATGACTGTAATGAATTAATGAAATTCTATCGATTAAAATGAGCGTAAAGTCTAAGCATAAATTCAATCAGAGTATTACTTAAATGAATTCGTATCATGAGAATATTCTCGTTATTTATACGTATAATTTTCGTGTGTTTCCAATCGTAAAAGTAGCACAAAGTGTCGAATTTCGAGAATTCGAGAGGTTTCAAGGCTTCGAAATTTCAGGCATCCCATCCCTACTAATTATTATATAAACAAACGTAATATTTTAAGTAGCGATGATTTATATAGTCCTAAAATGGCATTAGTTTTACAAGTAAAAAGGCCACAACTTCGGATCGCCAATTTTGATAAAACTTATAGGATATATAATCGAATTCTTCTTCTTTATAAATCTTGTTGGTTGGAACGTTAGAAAAGTAGTGAAGAAGACAAATCGCGTTTCAATTTTAGTACCAGCATACGAGGTTGTGCCTGTGTTGCATTCGGTGCACAAGAGGAGTACAGAGAAGTCGGAAATACACCTGAAGGCCTTCGGGAAGGACATCAGTCTGTCACTGAAGCCTACAGAAGGGTTGCTGACAGCGAACCACTTGCCTATGTGGACTGTTACCAAGAATACGTCGCAACCTGACGGCCTCCACTACGAGAAGGTGACGGATGTAAGTTTTTAGCATCAGTTGCAAAACATACCCTCTATTTTTCTCCTTCTTCTCTTTTTTTTGTACGGCTACAATTATTTTTCGTAATCTTCCTTTTCGTGTCACTCACATTTTATTGAACACATTTTATTTTACGAGAAGGTAACGGATGTAAGTTTTTAGCAGCAGTTGCAAAACATACCCTCTATTTTTCTCCTTCTTTTTTTTTGTACGGTTACAATTATTTTTCGTAATCTTCCTTTTCGTGTCACTCACATTTTATTGAACACATTTTATTTTACGAGAAGGTGACGGATGTAAGTTTTTAGCATCAGTTGCGAAACATACCCATTAATTTTCTCCATCTTCTCTTTTTTTTTGTACGGCTACAATTATTTTTCGTAATTTTCCCTTTCGTATCACTCACATTTCATTTAACACGTTGATTGCCACGTTGCGCACCCGTAGCCAAAGTTTGTTTTCTCCATGGGACCATGGTGGTCACAATTCTTTAGTATAATTACTATAAATAATAAGTACTGTAAAATGAATATCGTAGACTAAAAAGTTTTGAACAGCATAGATAACTAGACGATATTATGAGATAAAACGTGTATTATTCAACAAATGAAAGTTTTTATTAAAACATAACATTTTACACAAATTAATCGGGGATAGTAGCAACACTTTGACTTTGAAATATAACAACTCGAAAAGTAGTACACTTACGATTAGACCAAAAATTTGTGTACACATGTATTATCTAATTGTCTGAGATTATTTTTTCACATCTATTTTATTCTATGTCAAGTAATACGTAAGTTATTAATAAAAAATGGAAAAAAGAAAAAATGTTACAACTGTCCATTACTCTGAGACGGTTGTAACACGACATGGAATTAGTAGTAACATACTTTTGTCTTTAAAGAAATCGTGCTATTTATTAAACTTAATTATAATATTAAACAAAGATAAGAATAATAAACCTTTTCTTTTTTCATAAATGGTAAATCTTATGTATCATCTTCAATACTTGTTTGAATTTTTGGAAAGAAAATATATCTTCCCACCGAATTACTTAATTAGAATATGAATCATTTATAATTACGTTAGAAATTAGATTTATGACGAAAATTTACATTTGAAAGCTTCTATTATTTTAACAGTTTTAGATCGATTCGCCACCGAACGATTTCTATTAACCGTCGCAGTATCAAAATGGAGGTACTTTAAACCAGCATTTCTGAACCTATTAACAGCGTCGCAATATTGAGCCACATTAAGTATTTTATAAACTGCGAAATAATAGCTTCTTGAAACTGACATTGAATATTATCTTGTATTATTTTCTTCATAATTTATGTAAGAGTCTTCAATAGGTATAATATAACCTATTTTACCGATTTTTATAATTTTGAAGCAGCTTGTGTTGTTTAAAATCAGTACTCTTAGGTTTTCCCATAGTTAAATATGAAATTGTAGTATTTGTTATAAAGCAAAATTCGTCTGAACCGCTCTCAGCAGAAATGTACTTAATGCTACTTTTCACATGTTCAGATTACTGTTAAATATATGGAATTTCCTTCATGTATGTAATATGTATGGCTTCAGTCAATCATTTAAACATTCTTATATTATACGCATTTGGCACGCGGTATCATGTAATCGTAGCCGCGTAAAGTGCGGTAAGCGATGAAACATTTCTGAAGCTAGAACATCGAGTTACGTTGAATATATATGTAGATGAGCGGTGAAATCATGTATTGTACTTCCGAACTTAAACATTCAATATTAACACTAGAGCTACCGGTGACTAAAACATATTTATTTGTACTAAAGAAATAAAAATGACAGACATCTCTTACCCAAACTGAATTGCTAATATACGCAAAAATTGTGTCTATTTAAATGAGAACTTTTCAAGTGATAGTAATGAGGTCATTAGACTTTGTTGTACATTTTCAATTCACGTAGTAATGAATTTATTATATTGCACACATATAAAAAGAAATGTTGATAAATAAAAGAGCGGTTAAACAATGTTATGCTCCTAACTGGAACGATTTTCAGGTCAAATACGTTCTCAAATAGTTAAATAAAGTTACGCGATAACCTTAAAGTGGCAGTACGTGATACATCTACCCTATGATGCAATTGAAGTGAATCTTTATTCATATTTTGCGCAGAAAATCGCGAAATGTTCTCAAAAATGTGCCGCTCCAAATTTCTATAACTTTAATAATAAATTACTGACCCGTTATTTTGACGGGCTTGGTAGGTCTAGTGTTAATTTTTGTCATTATTCTCATACTTGTTATTTGCCGCTTGAATACTAATTAAATAAATAACCGTCATTGAAAGCTGAACGATAAGAAATTATCCCTTCTCTCGGCCAATGCTGTCGTGTTATTGCTCAGGTGTTGCATATAAATATATGAATTTATTCATTTTATCGTACTGCTTACCATTCTCTCGCGTACCGCTCTAACTACTTACTACTCTTCACGTGACCGCGGCCTTAAAAACAAATATGTTGGGTTACGCGACAATAAGGTTGAGAAACGCTGCTTTATATCAACTAATACTGCAATACTATTTTATCTCTTAGAGAACGAAAAGCTCGTCTAAACATATGTAATGAAAGGACATGTAAAGAATTTCGTTTGCATTTCGATTTAATTATCGTAGCTTTACTTTGGAATGATATTTTACATCGAATAGCGTCACCAACTGATATGAAGTATCAACATTTTTATGAGTTTTTAATACCTAATCAGCTTTCATTTGCAATACGGTTATAAAGGATTGAAAATCTCCGCTAAAAGTTCTAAATAATTTAATTATTTATTTGCTAATTAATTAATCATTAAACGCCGTATAAAATTGTCTTCGTATGAAATCAAATACTGTTTCATAATTTGATATAAATTCCAACAGCAGTAAAAGATACTAAAACGATAAAAAAAACCTCCTTGGATAGTCCACGCAACAAAAACGTATTTAATACTGTAAGGGTTAATAATTTGTTTGCACGAAGTTCATCATCAAAAGGTTAATATACAGTTACTCACAAAATTGAGCCGACACCTATGAAGACAATAAACAATGTCAAAAGAATGGTTACTATAGGATATACTCAAATTGTTAATCCCCCCCAATCAATCACCCGATCGAACATGTCTGGTAAGAATTAAAATCCGAACGAATAAATTATAATTTTACAAATAGAGAAGATTTCAAATTTAAATCACAAACAAATGGAACAATATTTCACCTTGTTTTACAGAAAATGAATTAATTCTATACTACGAAGATTACAGGCGGCTATTGGTTCAAAAGGCTTTGCAACAATATATATATATATATATATATATATATATATATATACATTTATGTCCGTTATTAAATATAAATGAATAATTTATTTTATTTCAAAAACTTTCCACGAATTAATTGTTAGAATACGCGAATAAAATATATATGCATTGCGCTTTCACTTTCGTATATGTGTGTTTATACTAATTTTTAAGCTACGTTTCATTGCAATTATAGGCGTACGCTCAATTTTGTGAGTAATTGTACACGTAAGTATATTATTACACCTATTTTTCAATTTATACAATTCTATAATCTCATAGCTTTTCTTTCTTAACTTTTTCTGTCTGAAGTTACTTCTTTCGAGCTGAATCGACAAATTTTCTTCCATCCCTTTCATCATACCATCAATTTGCCCGACACAACACTATAGTGACAAAAACGAGGTCTCTTCGCAGTGATGCGATTTTTCCTTCCACTGACAACATTGAATTATCCCTTTAAATGGTCGAAATCGCATGAAATCGGCTACATATGGCTAGCCATCCACAGTGCAGCTAACTTGTAATTGTTCTTCCCGTTTCAGGCCGACATAGATATCGGTGACATCTATCAAGACACGACGAACATGGCGTCCATTCTGCTGCACCGGGACACGAATGGGAAAGTGCTCGTTGTAAGAAACCATTCTTTCTTAATGTACCTTTCGTCATTCCCGCCATTATTGCGACTCGTCTTTCGTCAACCATCGCGAGTTACTTAGGAACCGTCTCTTCGTTATAATTATCGTAATACCGCGATTTGTTGGGGACAATTAGCAGGGTCACGATTAGGAATGCCGTACGTTTATTGTTACAACGTCCAGCAATTCGAGAAAGAAGAGGGTAGTCATTCAACGAAACGTTTACTTTACTAAACGAAGGACACTCGACATACTTTGATTTGCAAAGAATATGAACGTTCTGTGGCAAAATATTCTAAAATAGCATAACATGGGGAAGTTGTAGACTTTAAAAGGTTCCTTTTAAAATAGGGTAGTTCATATGAATTCGATGGATTGAGGAAAGATGAGTCGCTGATGGTGTTGGAAAATTCTAACTAGAGGATAGTTCTTTAGATGAACAAGACAGGGTATTTTATCCCTTCATATCGGAGTGTTATGGTGTATTATGAGAGTCGCAACGATCTTACGTGACATGAAATTAATTATGCTTCAATACAGTGAGGGGCAAAAGTATTCATACATTACGTACTAAGACAACAAAGTTATAACTCTAAATAGATCTTGAAATAGAGTATCTGGATGGAAGAAAAAAATCTGCATTTTTCATGGGTTTCATCAATATTCCCACGTTTTCGCCACACCTTACGGAAAAACTGATTATACCATTATACTGATTGTACGCGAAAAAAAATTCACAAGACATCAATTGAATTTGACTTCTCGTCTCTTGGACAAAAATCGGCCATTTCGTAATACCTTTCTTTCTGTCTCAGTTTTGCATTTTTATCTGCATTCTATCAACGTATGCATTTGTATGAACATCCATGCTATAATGATAACCTACAAGAATCTAGATTCAAATCAAGACGTATTTAAGCTCTATTAATATTTCAACTTGTCGTTTCACGAAAGAAGATATTATCAATAGAATTCAGAAGTTTGCGGTGTGTGAATACTTTTTCAATTACTGTATACATATGTATGTATATTGATACAATTATTCAATGAGTGCAAAAATGTGTACAAATGCGCAGTGTATAACACAATCAGTATTTTGTACAGTTTAGTGGGTGAAAATTCTCAGATAATTCCTTAGAAGAATAAAAAATAAAACAAGAAAGGAAAACTTAACTTTAACTTTAAAAAATGGGTACGTTGCAAGTAACTATACCACATAAACGTACGTTTCAATTACCATTGCGCTTCTGATTGTCTTTCTTTTACAACTTTGATCTTATTCTGTAACGTTAGCAAAATGTGAAACATAAAAACTATTGCACAAGTAACATCCACCATGGACAAGACCATTGCGGATAAATGAAACCCAATAAAGGAAATTGCACAAAATAGCACTTTATCATAGTTTTGACATTTCTACTCCGAGCTCCGGCAATCGAAGTTTCGTCTGCGGTTTCGTATAAAAACCATTGCGAAGTTATTGCTTCGACAAAGCCAAAAAGAACAAAAGCGGCAATAAAATTTCCTATATTGGTTCCACCTTTCTGAACAGTAGACAAGTCAAAGAAGAAGGCAGCTATTCTCAATGATTGCGCGTCCAACCAACCGAGACTCAATTTCACTTAGGAAGTTCAATCTGTTATGAAGTCATACAGAAAACTCGAAATCGATCTCGAGTATTGCCAAAGATGCTACTTAACTATCGAATTGCTCAAAATACGTTGACAGAATCATAAATTACGAGTGAATGGGCGTTTACACTTTAAAATTGGCTTGCAGTCACGAAAAAACGATAAAAATTTGGCTGGAATTCTAATTAAACTTCAAATTATTTTTCCTTGTTTTCCTTCTTTTCGGTTATTGGCTTGGTTTGACGGAACATGTCAATTAACCAAACTAAATTATCACGCATTTGCGCCTTCTATTATGGAAACTGAATATGTTATGAGCCATAAATCATTGAGGAAGGAAATTATTGGAGAATTTATGTTCCTTTGGCTCTTTCAGTTGCGAGTAATTAGAAATTTACTTTAACCATCGAATAATGCTATTGTATTGTGATGATTGAATATAAATTTACGTGTAAATACAAAATGATCGTTGAATAGTTTTTATAGTAATTGAATTACTAATAACTAATGGAACTGTTCAGATGTGTAACTAATTTAATGGTTCGTAATTACATAATACCGTTAAAGAAACAAATTGCTTTATTGTAAATTTATGTTCACCAGTAAGAACGATTAAAAGCGACGTATTTCGATAGCAATTCCATTTAACATGTGAAATATGATCTTTCTAGTGATCCAATTAATAAACTATCGCTAACGTCTTTCACGATGCTAAGTATATCAAAGAAATGAACTCTAAGGATAATAAGTAATGTCAACTGGTTATGCGAAGATATAAACACGGAACTTTATTAGAAGTAATTGGATTAGTGTTTTTGTTCTCTTTTTTATGTAGAGAAACTTATAGATAATAATGTTCTATATTTTTGCTGTTGCATATAATTAGGTACTTACATATATAGAAAAAAATGATAAATGTTGAACTCTCTTAATATCAAATTTATCCAAGCAGTTAGAATAATCAATTTTTTTGTTTTATGCAAAAATAAGATAGGTGAATTTACTACAGCACATTTTTTAGATTTCCTACATGAAATATAAACAAATATTTCTTCTTCCTCGTTTTACTTATTTTTACTCATTTCGCGCGATTCTTGAATACAAAACTTCGAAATATTTTTGTCACCCTTTGACACAACTAGATAAACAAAATGCGACTTTTCTTAGAAAACGGGAAGTACATAAACGACTAAATGTAAGTAGCCAAAAAGTAGTCAGAATAATTAAAGACACCTGTTGGAAGTTTCTATCGCGTCGTAGCCAATCATTGAAAAAATTGTGTCCACGTTCACGATCGGAATTCCGATTCTTTCACCATGATAAAACACGTTGGCACACGAAACGCATATAACACAGTAATGATCATTTTTAGAGAATTCATGCCTGCAATTAGCATTCTTTGCATAGTACAAGTCCCTCTTCTTGCGATTTTTTGTTATTTCCATACATTAAAAACCCGTTGAAAGGACATTTAACTGGCAAACGATTGGTTAATTGCTGCGTGGGAGAAAACATGTCCTACGCTGTCTAAAAAAAAGTGAGAACAAGCTTCCGAGGACTGATTTCGACATATGATAAAGTATATAAACTGTAAAAAACGACACGTTAAAAATGACGATAGTATGTATAATTATACATTCGACAAATTTATCTTAACGCCGCCGTAAATGTCTCTACGAAAGATAATCTTTTCAGGTGAAGTGATAGAAGAAGTAAAATAAAGTAGCACTGAAAACATATATTTAATTAGGTAACCTTATAATAAATTTTTATTATAATCGCAATTTCCTTCCATGCAAAATTCATACCTTTGCAAAACTAATAAACTACCCATGATACCCATTAGGTTGGTGCGTGTGAAATATCATTTTCTCATGTGAAACTTTAACCACGCATAATTTCTTCGCAATACCATATTTAGTTTAAATAATTCCCAACAACACGATTCCATGTACTTTTCGCAATAATGAATCAATTTGATTAACCAATGAGAAACCAGCTTTGAATTTCACGAGCCAACATAAAACTGACCTAACACTTACATACATAAGCTCGTACAAATACTAAATTTTTACGCGTTAGAGACTTTAGTAACATTTTGACCAAGTTTGAATTCATTTATATGAAATCACGAATATTCTGATTATAATCCATGACAGCTAATGAAAAGATTTTAATGTTTCCGTTATAAACCTTGTTAGTTTTCGCTATAAATCAAGCTTCCTCTAATACAATGGTTTCTAAGCAATAGGTCACAACCCACAAGAGGATCAGTATAACACTGATTGCGTTAAAAAGTTGAACTTGTTACTTTACAAAATTCATTTTGATTTCAGTTTATTTCAATGAATAATTCGGTTTATCATACTACCATTATTTCATTATGTATAATCTAGTATTTTCTACAGCATGACTTTAATTCAATGCCCTGAGAGCGTATTCATGCTATTTTCATAGGAACGTGAGTAACTTTGGAATTTGCCAAGAGATCATTAGAATTATTAAGAATTATTACTTTTCCATCGATCCAGTATTTTTATCATAACTTTTTTAATGAAGCTTCGTATAACCTATACTTGTATAATATTTTCTATTCATTTGTAACAATAAAATATATTAACGAAATTTTACGGAAACAATCTGGACTACACTGTATTTATACCTTAGTTGTATATTTAAAAGTATAAACCAAGTACAATTCCAAATGTTTACTACATTCAAATTTCCTATCTCAATTTCTCTGTAAAGTTCAAATGTTCTATGTAAGCCGTTTAACTAATTGCTGCGTTAATAATGCAATATCTTGGCGCAATATTTGTTGCAAAAAATTATTGAGACTCTTACGTAATAGCGATTCAATTTTTTAACTGAAGGAAGAAAACAAAAAGACAACGCAAAGAAAATAATTGAACTTCAATTTTCTCGAAGGTTTCGGAATGCTAGATAGGTTATTTTTATTTAGGAGAGCAGTATGGCAGGCTTGGAGAAACTATCTTTGTTGGGGACACTGGGTACATTAATCGTTGATGATTCTACTCTTTAACCCCTGTAAAAATTTCAAGCGAGAAGAAATTCCAAAGACAACGAATGGCGTGGGTCTGCGTTACATAATGCCGTAAAAGCGTTGTTCTATATGACCCCATGTGTCCTGACCTTTCGCTTTCACTCTCCCTCCATTGATTTGACCAATGCACTTCTCTCGAACCGCGGATCGAGCAAGTTGATCCTACCCGGATCGATAATATTAATGATCTAACGAATCGACTAAATTTGACTATTCTTTCACACGACATGCTTTTGGTTTCTATTCGTTCGTGGAGTACATTGAATTAAGTTAGTCACGTTTTACTAGTAATTACACCCGATCTAGACGGAAGTGGTTGGTCATCTAATGGAAAATTGACGTAGAAGGCATGCGCGATTAAGCTGTTAACCGATTGTAGTTCGTTAACCCATTAAACAGGCACTTAACATTTTATTGGAACCGAAAACCTTGATCAAGCTGCTAATTAGTTGGATTACTTATTTTCTTCGTTGATGCCTAAAAATGTCGATTTTTTTACTTTAGCGTTGAGAGTCGCGTTGATTGGTAAGAAATGTAGTAATGAAATCGTTAGTAATTGGCACGAAGGATAAGAAAAAGAATTGGTAGAATGAAAGGATTTTCATAGAGTTTTAGAAACTCTATCTCGAGTTGTACATTGTGGTTTGGAAATTCGATAGCTAAAAATCTCGATGAATACACAACGAGAAAGAATTAAAGTAAACTAAAGAAGAAAGTGTTGTTAAACTTTCAGACATAAGTATGTACATATTTGGTTGAGGCACATGAAGTGACGTTTCTTCGATGTTTGCGATTAGCAGATGGATACTATTGTTTATTCTTTGATTTATCATTAATTGTAGCAAGCTATATTAAAGAAAACGAAATTTGCTATAATATACGCGTAGAACATATTATAAATAATTACAATGAAATTATAAAAACTTTAATACTTAACCTTTTATATGAGTTTAAATATGTAAAATATATCGTAAAAGCTATTAAAAATATGGATCTCGCACTTGAAAAAGTTTGTATAAATATTAAAGTAATTTAACGTTGATTGGTAAAACTTAAAGTTAATGCGGATCTTTACGCAAATTCGGATTTTTACAAATAAAACTTAAGATAGAGATCTAAATATTTCACTCTCTAATTCTGTTTCACTCCATCATTTTTATTTTCTAAATATAATTTATATTTTTGAATATCATTTATACCTTTCACATTTTCAAATTTCCTATCCACAGCCTAAAGATGCGCAGCCTACTGATGATCGTTCATTGAAGAATCAGTAAAGAAACGGACTAGAAAATTCTACAATTTGTAATAGTAGAACTATCAGCAATTAAGATATATTAATTTGCACCAAAAAAATTTAAATTATAGATACTTAACAAAATATGCGATGCTCTTAATAGAAAATCATAAAAAATTTAAAAAAAAATATATCCGTGGAAATTAATACAATTTTTATTAAAAAATACGAATGCATTATTTTGACCACATTGGTAATCCCAGCGTTAAAGATATTTATCAACATGAAATAATGAAACTTAAGTGAAGCGTTTTGAAAAGTGTATAGAATCAGTACTACACGAAAATTACTTTAATCAAATTTATATTTTGTATTTAAAATTATACTTTAGTCTTCAATCTCTTCAATTTTATTCACGAAATAATAATAAAAATTGGTTTGGATCAGGATGGCAATATTGGTTCAGAGCTGGTGATTCGACCACTGCCAGAAAGAATATTACACGAGATAGTGGAGAAGAATTCGAGTATTGACGGAACAGAATTGCTGCCAAACGTAACGAGAAGTAAAGGGAACTTGAAGCGAACGAATCATCACGTGGTGTTCAAGAAAGTGACTCGTCCGAGCGGCGACGAGTATAGCGATTTCAGTGAGTGATCTTTACGTGTTACCACACCACGAAGGTGAAATCCTCCGGAGATCAGTTTCTCGTGATTAAACATCGATTTCAGCGCTGATGGAGCCCGACCACTTGGCCAAGAGGTTCAGATCGAAGCGATCGATCGCATCCAGAACAAAGAGGGAAGCGCCGTACGTGATTTATCCGGAAATCCTCTGCATCGTGGATTACGATGGATACAGGTACGAGATCTTGATTAAGTCGAAGATCTTTGAAGCAAAGGATTTTACGAAATAAAATGCTCCATGTTGCACAGAAATATTATTCTTATAAAGTCTAACGAAATATGTTTATTTTAATTATTAGGGAATTTATATTATATAAAATGAATAAAAAACTTAAAAGTTACGTAAGTATTTAATTACAGGACGGGACATAAATGGTTCCTCCATGCTGTTTGCATTTATGAACGGTACTTGTTACAGCATATTTGCTTGCCAAGACACAGAGCAACTTTGCATACAATACAAGATCATGAAGTGCGAAGTTAATTTTTTTTTTTTTTTCGTAATGCAGAGAGCACATCGTCTGCAAATAGAACCTTCTAATTCGTGTATTAAATTTCTCCTTCCTGTTTCAAGTGAAACAACAAAAAACCTTAGTAGCATAGAATTTCTTTTATTGAAAGGAATAACAAAATGTTTTTATATATGACATCGCCTAAAATGCAGTTAGAACAAATGCGTTATATTGTCTCTAGATTTCTACAAAGTACATAGGGCCTTCTAATATTTACTTAAAAGGTAAAAAACGTGCAGAACTTTAAATATTTCTACATATCTTGAAAATTAAAAAAATGCGAGGTAGGACATTTCAACTTAGGAGGGGAGGATAGGTTTATTCTATACCTTATCTGTGCTTCAACATTCTTTTCCGACTCTTATAAGAACTTATTGTTAATCTTACGTATAGTAAAACCTGGATTATCGGAACACCCATTATCCGAACTTTCTATTATCCGAATGGTCTATTATCTACACTGCATGTTTTATACCATGTGCATGTGTAGTCCATATAGTTTTTACCTCCTCCTATTAAAATTATCAAGTCTAGCAATCAAAATGAAATCAATTCACAATATTTCAGTACAGTATTTATATTCGAAGCATTCAGAATTATAATAATGTCGCCAAAACGGATATGGATCAGTTGAAAAAAAAACATGAAATTATTAAGTTGAAAAGTAACAACTATACAACTATAACGCAAGAATATAGTAGTGGTAGTATAAAAATATGAAATCCGTAAGATTGTAGGTAATTTGATTATATTTTGTTGTTTTTTTCATCTTATGTTTCGTAACATGAAAATATATGAAATTTAGTATAAAGTCATCGTTGTATTCTCCGAAAATTATATTATCTGAACACATGACTCCCAATTATTTCCGATAATCGAGGTTCTACTGTATTTTGAATTTACCTTTAATTTGCTTTAGTTTGAAAGAAATATGAATTGAATTGGCGAAAGTAAATGCAAAATTTGAACCATAACCTTTGACGAAACCTACACCATAGTAACACCGACGACGCGACGTGACGTGCAAAAGTTTAATATACATCGGGTAGATGTACCAATTACTGCCACTTTAGTGTTACAGCGTAACTTTATTTAACTATTTTAAAAATGATTTAACCTAAAAATCTTTCCAGTTTGAAGCATAATATTATTCAACATCCAATTTATTTATGAAAATTTTTTTATATGTTGAATATAATGTAATTAATTACCACGTAAAGTGAAAATGTACAACAAAGTCCAATGTTCCTATTATTGTCACTTGAAAAGTTCTCGTTTAAATATAAACAATTTTTATACACATATATTGACACGTCAGTTTGTGTAACAGATATAAGATGTGTATAGTAAACGTCGCGCCTTTACTGAATTATGACACGTCCCAAAGTTTATAATTACATTGGTTACGTTTTAATGTTCAACAGCACATTTACCTATCAATATTTCGTTTTAAATATTAAGTCTAAACGAATATACAATGTCTATGTGTTGTTACGTAAACCAAAGTCCAAATTTAGTATCAAAATTTGTTTCTTTACGATGCTTCCATACATTACTTTACTATTAAATAAAATAATTAAAGTGTCGTTTATAGGGGCACTGACAGTAATTAGGACATCTACCTTACTATGTCCAAAACTAAATATTAAATTTTCTTCCTTCCAGATTACACGGCGGTGACAATGTACAGATCAAAAGGTACTTTGTGTCCTTCTGGAATGGGGTGGACCTAAGGTACAAACTGCTAAAGGGACCAAAAATTCGCATCAGTATTGCAGGAATCATTATATCACGGGTGAAGTACAATTAATAATCCCTATCAGCCATTACCAAAGCAGGATTTTTTACGAATCGACATTTCTTACAACTTTCTCTTTCTTTTTCTTAAATGTTATCTTCCAGGGAAGAGACGCTACTCCGTATTTGGAAAGAAATCGCGTCGGTCGAGACGCGATCGATTCGGCAGCTGCGCTGACCGACATGGGCAAATATCTCTTCCGAGAGCGACGACTTCCGGTCTACGACATTGCTGTCGCCGTCACAAAGTAAGAGTGCACATTTCTTTCAATTCACCTTAATTTCCGCACTACGTTTCACGAGATTACAGAATCTTCTTTCCTACAAATGTTTCGTCTTTATTTCCTTTTTAAACTTCCTGCATTAATATAATTTAAACGATCTATAAATGAAACAAATGACATATTTTGCATCATACAAATTAGATGATGGCGAAACGCGGAAGAATAATAGTTGAGATTGAAAATTTGTAAAGTTCTAAAGAATGCAGATTTGAATTCAGAATTTCACGCAAAAATGAATACGTTCTATGGCCCCCGACATTATGCTATTACTGTTTTACTACAGCAGCCTAGTGATTTCATACTGTTTGATTTTTATTTCGCAAAACAGGTATGATATGTGCCGTCGTAGGAAAGGCGGTCGCTGCACTAAGGGAACTGCCGGTATGGTTTATTACATAGCGATCACGCTTTCATTTTCAATTCATTTATTTATTTATTTATTTTTATTATAGTTTCCTCGTAACGTAATTAGCGTTGTACAGTATTTACACCCAGCTTCATTGTAGTTTCTGATGGTGCAGTGATAGGGCGTATTTCAATGGGGATGGTGCGTTTGTAGGGGTGAAGGGTTCAAAAGTGACATACTTTCTCGTCGAAATGAAATCTATAATGATAAAATAAACTAAATAGGAAAAATATATATATTATTATTTTAATGTTAAAATATCTTTTAAATAGCAGATGAATACCGATGGTTCGTTTTTGGGAATGAGAAAGCATACTCTTTTGATGCCTTTAATTCATTACAATATAAATATTGTATTGGATACAATTTTTGTTCACTCATAATGATTCGAAGTACCATAATGTACGCCATTTTAGTAGAGAAAGGGCTTATTAAACGCTAGGCGCATAGTTATTAGTATTGTCGTAGAAGTAAAGTACAAGATAGAATTGAACTTAGAGAGGTAATGGTACACTAATATACCTAATCAATAACACGCGGGCTTTCTTCCTGTTTTATCATTATTGTATACACATTTACTAGACTTTGATTATATTATACGAATTAGCAGCTGTGAATACAGGATCAAACATGAACAAAAATTTTAAATAAAAAACCGGAACTTAAGCATACTTCGAACTTCTTTTTTAAAAATCAATACGCATATGCATGTGTGTACATAGTATCGAAAGCTCCACTCGATTTATCCGAACGAAACGACTGTGATAATAAAAATCTCGTTGTACATACTGCGTCTTAAGAAAAATAATAGGAATGAAATTTAAAAAGATATTTCCAAATGGTAAATCGCGAACGTTCGAATCCGACGTTCAAAGGTGTACATAATCTGTTCCTTTTCCTAATAGCCGAGTCGATACAAATGGTATTTTACCATGCGGTTTCGAATAATGATGCGATCCAACGCTGCTAAATGGGAATCGGCTGTAATTATTCATACCTGAGATGCAACACTCGCTAATTGGCAATTATTTACACGCGTGCTACTCGTAGTGTGTTTGCTTTACCGTAATTCCACGCTATCGCCTTCCGCAAGCCGCGTCCTCAACGCTGAATGAAGGAGACCTCGAACACGGTGTGTGATATCGCTTCTCGGTGTTTGCTTTCTTATCAGTGTTCATACCAAATCTTTCTTAATTACGAAATTTTTCATAGCTATGTATGACATAAACTTTTATGATTATGATATATCAGAATGTGAGGAATTTATTATTTTACGATGCGAATTATTTATGAATAAAATACGTTCATCCATCTTTTCTTGGGATAAATCATATACAACGGTTGTTAAATAGGAACTTATAGTGGGTCAAAACTATATACGGTCAGTTACGAAAGTCCACATACATATTTTAAATTTCAAATGTTGACATGTTTTAGGACACACTTATGAAGAATAAAAGTAATGTAAAAGTTCATAAGATATAAAATTATAAATGCGGAAGATACCTAGAAGACGGTTTATAAAGAGAGAATCATTGATTACATGAACAAAATTGCTCCTAACATTAATTTAACATTATTATATTTATGTTAAGCAAATTACAAAACATTAAAAATATGCCAGAAAGTTTAACGAAGTATAAATATAGTTATAGTAATAACTTTTATGTACTTTAGTACACGTATGAAGATTTTTGTGAAATCGTACTTTCGGTTCATGTATGTGTTTTTTATAAACAAATGGAAAAACATAATCATTTTTCTAGAAACTATCAAATTGTAAATAATAGACAAATTGATGTTCTCGAATTCGTTGAAACTCTTGTATTTTTTTAAATATTTGAAATTTAAAAGTTTACGTAGACTTTTGCTAGTGACTGTATGTATTATAATAAAATATATACACCATTATGGTGTTTCAAAATTATTCCAAAAAATCTAGTAATAAATTGTATATGATAATATGATATAAAAAAGTACATCGACTATTCGCTGCAAAAATGACGCAACTCTTTTGTCATTTTTAAGTTGTTGGTATAAGAAGGACAATAATTGTGAAACTTATGACACTGAATGATCATATTATAATACTTTGTCTCAGTTCAATTGGTATTTCAATACAATGTTTTCATAAAATTGCAACTATACAAAACATTTAAATTCGTCCTCCGCAAAATCATATTATTCGAGCAAACGAGCAGCATAATTCATTATTTTTAATTACGTTATCTATACATGTTTTACTAATTTCTTAATTTTCATTTAATATCTAAAATTTTATTTCTTTCGTTTCCAAATACTTTCTTATACCTTCATTAAAAGATTTATCACAAGAAAAATGAACGGGCTTATCTTGCGCATAAGTAAATATAATCAGAAAATATAAGTTTATAGATTCAAATATATTTTACAATAGTATTGGAATATTTCCCTTGTTCATTATACATTACAGAAGATCATGATTCACCAGGAAATACATATTATTATGTATTATCAAGTTCAGCAAAATAAATGTACTTGATTATACGTATACGTACATATATTTAAAAAATATGATAGTTTATGGAAATATGTCGAAAGGATTCATTAGAAACATACGAGCGGCACGCTTTCAAGATTGTCCCGTGACGTGGTCCAGCAAACAGATTATGAATCCACATGATAAAGAGGAACTTTTGTTGTTGCATTGCAGATTAGATATGTGCAGGAGGCAATACGCGAATGACGTGTGCAATAGAGGAACCGCAGGTACGTTTCTCGATTTCGAAGGAAACGGGATTCCCGAGACGCAAATTGTCTTTGATATTCCTTATCTGTGTACTGCACTGCTCTGCGAACGTTTTTATTTCTTCAACTCTACAAAGAATCTCTTTTGCCTTGCAACCGCGCGAGAAAATGTCGAAAAAGATCGTCTTGCAAATACACTCTAAAAGAAGTCCCCCAGGCTTTAACGGTATAAATATCCTATAACTCGTCTACGTTGCTTTGATCTATTACTTATTCTTTTTGTTTCCACTCTCTAATAGCTTGAACGAACTTCTTCACTCTGTCTTTGAACTTAATTGTGACGAGAAAATGGCTGGACAAAAAAAAAAAAAAACAGCGATCGAAGCTTCCCTCGAGCTGAGTGTGAAAACACTCTATCGCGGCTTGCCACGCGTGTCTTCTTCTGTTTCTGGATCTCACTTTTCTCTTTAGTCTGGGATACGAGTTTGCCTTTCTCTCCCTCTGTCACTCTCTCTTTCTCTTACACACACTCTCTTTCACTATCCTGATTCTCACCTGTGATTCCAGCGAAAATGAAAGCTTTGACCTAAAAGGAAAAAAAAGAGAATTATTGTTTGAAAATTTTTCCTTTTAAATCTCTTGTTTTTTTACTCGTTCACTCTTGCACAGTGGCTACGGTTTCCTAGTTTGTTTGTGTGTTTGTGTGTGGTTCACGTGCATAAATCGTACATGACCTTGGCATTTATATCTACAATCGATTGCAATAATTATTTTTACATAGACACTTTACCACGGAACTCTTATAAATTGATCGTTCGATTCTAATGGTGCCTCGTTAGTTTAAAAATAGTCTGAAAATCTTCTGTCCCTACCACTTCCAAGTTCATAACATTCACTCTCCTATGAATCATTTACGAGTTCTTTGTATTTCTTTGGCTGCATTACTGACGAGGACCACCGTGGTTGGTAAGTTAGTTTAAATAAAAATGAGTAAGAATGTTTACAGTGAAACATAAGTGAAATAAAGGATTCGAAAGAAGTAGAAGTTAATGCATTTCCTTTTACGATAGTTAGAAATCCTCGATAAGGAAAGTGATCTTTGAATCGATCTTCACGGTAGATGAAATATTTCCGAAAGCCTTGGTTAATCGATCAAATTTAATATAAATTAACTGATGCATGCTGTCTATTAAACAATTAGAGTCTTTTCTTAAATACATCTCTGTTTCTAAAAGAACTTCTATTAATCTTAAGCTAAAGGGTATGAATATCACCTAATAAGCACTACTAACCAAAATTTTGAAATCATCATACATTTTAAAGAAACGTAAAAATTAAGAAAAGAGAACTTTTGAAATTTAAATAATCTATGAACGGAAAATAAATTATTATTATTAATACTTACAATATTGATTTATTAAATCAATATAATAAGTTTAAGTTATCGATTAAAATTATTCAAATCCATACTTAATCCAGTTCTTATTATCTATATATATAATAAATTTTACCATTAATTAAGTTATATTCTGTAAAAAAAAAACGTAGTACGCTGTTTGCTGTATTTTTTAAACAGATTTTAACAAATACTCTAATATTTAAGAAAAGGCCTAATAATTATTCTAGAGCTTCCTCTAATTAAACAAAATATTTAGTTGATCGGATTAATACTGCCACTAAATGTTCGCTAGAATTTCGCAGCTAACAATATATTATAATAATGGTAATAACTTAACAAGGAACGTGTCTTTGTTTTTGAGAACAGGTGATCAGCTAACGTATTTGAGGAGCAGTAATGGAGTTTCATAATTTAAGTTTAATTTACGGCACCGATCTAGTTGCAATATGGTTGCCATATACATAGTTGCAGCACTTTCAAACTGAGAGTATATTAGCGATTGAGTCATGGTTTCGTTATGATATATACGAACTTGAATTATCACGATTCAATCGTGGTTTCGTCATAATGCATTCACCGTTGAATTTGAATTTCCTTTCACAGTACGATTCTAGTTAGATCGTAATGTATTCAAATTTCAACCTACACTAATTTAGCCGAGTTTCAGTAACAGTTTAGAATACGTACTTTCCAAAATATTTCAATTTTAGTACTAGAAATTTAATGTAATAGTTACGACTCTGTTGTGTCAGCATTGAACTCTGAATCGTGATTATTGGTAATACAGTTATTACAAAATATCATATTTTCCTTGCACCAGTGATTCAGCTATTGTATACGATTCGATTATGGTATGTCCATGTTTGATTTGTATTGCTGGTTCACGACTGTACAATATTTGATACTATTATTTGGGATTGATTATTATCGTCGTATGCTTGGACTTGAAATACAATCGATTATATCTGATACGATCATTGCACAGAATTTACACTTGTGGTTGCTACCGAATCGTGACAGAGTTATTGTTGCAGCACAATGGATTCAAGTTTGAATTGGCGATTTCATCGCGATTCGAGATTTTATAATTGCATTAATCTAGAATCTTAATTTCTTAGTTTATAAAGTACGATATCTTTAAAATCTAGTCGTGAATTAAATTTAAAGTGTATTATACAAATCACAATCCGATTGGTAGGTTTGATAGTAATCGAGTAGATTTTGTAGAAAACAATGTATATCCCTCTCCATAATTCATCCGACACTTAATAAAATTAGAATAAAGAAAAATTGATCTCAAGGTTAGAAAACGAAACTGCTATTCGCTAATTATTTACTTCATGAAGAATATTAAATAATGCTGTATTCTTAAGATGCTACTAGAAGTCTAACTCAACAAACGTTTTATTAAAAACCAACAAGTGGTGATTTATGGACGAGATTGTAAGTGCCAAAAATCTAATTTTTTAAGAGGAAAAAAACACATTGCTAACTTTAGATTATTAACAAGAGTTGATTCATTTTTATCGTTAGATATCACTAAGACTTCAATAACCTAACACACATTACAAAATTTTGTATTTTTAACATTGATGTACATAAATTTGTGAAGAAAAGAATTGTGTTTGTAGAAAAACCTGTATGGGTCATATCTTAATTGTAGGAAGAACTAAAAGTACCGTTCATTTAAATCTATAAGCACTGTAAGTGCCAAACACGTTTGATTGCAAATTGCTTAAGAATATCAGAATTTAAAAAATATAAAAACCAAAAATATATTTCTTTAATATGACCCTTGCATTTTCTATTAAGAGGTATTGCAAGAATTTATTTGATTAGAAGTGACGTAAATTATTGTAAAATTCATGATGTTTAATATCCATTCCAACATAACTTGAGTCACGTCTGCATTGGCACTTACATATATTGTCTTCTACAAAAATAACATTCGACATATCGCTAATGCAATCTATTGGCATTATTTGTAACTATTTACAAGAAGATATGGTACTTAAATTGTATACTATCATATTCCCATTAGCACGTAGAATATTTTAAAAAGAAAGAGCAAATTTTTACAACTTCAGCGGATAGTTAGGGTAAACGTTGGTAATATGGAACACCTGATTTTGAAAGTTTGCCAAAAATAGAGAAATTTGTCTTTTTTAATCAAACCATTGTGAGCGGAGGAAGAAACTAATACACAATAAAAATTAACGGAAGTGAAATTCAGCAGTTCAAAAAAGTGGTACCTAACACGGAACACCTAGAAACTTTATAAAGAAAACTAAGGAAACTTCATGTTTATCGTGAAAAATGAATATTTGTTTAAACAAAATATAGAAATAAACAAATATCTTTTAGGTATTCCATATTTTCTCAATGCATTTTTTTCATGCAGCTTATCTCCACCAAAATGTTTAACTATTTGACTCGCCTTTCAGAAATTTTTGCACACTGCAAAAGAGAAGAACATTTCTTTTTCAATAACGAATATTCTACTGGCGCTTAATTGTCCGTATATACCGTTATTGTTTATAAGGAACTCATATACACGGTTGACGGTGAAATTCGCTATTTAATTATTGAAATTTACAAAGTTCCATATTACATGCTGTTCCATATATTACCTACACTTACCCTACTTACTTATTGTGTTCTACAAATGCTACTCAGTTATCAATATATATCGGTGCCTTTAATTAATTTTCGACTTAAACGAAGAGGATGTCTGATTTTTCTCAACAATAGAAAAACAATTTTATTGTAATTAAGTCAATATCGAAGTTAAGTCGGAATCGTAAATTTATTAAATCTGTAATATTATGCAATAGTAAATTTATTAATATTGATTTATCTTGTAAATTACATCGGAAAGAATTGTTATTTAAATATTCTCTTCTTCTTTTAAGTAGACTTAACAATCAGTTTTCTTATGTTTATTACAGAATTAATGAAAGCTTTTTTTGTCTTAACTAAATCATTATGTTTTTCAAAAATAAAAACATGTTCACGTATTTCGTTGCTCTAATATTCGCCAAAAATGCAGCTTCTTATTAATCTAAATTGAATAACAACTTAGTGGAGACAGTAACATTTTGATTAGTATTGTTACATACTACATAGGGGGATTAAAAACGTTTGAAACTAATGGTGCGTCTTTATCCAGGATTCGCGTACGTGGGTGGAGCTTGTGTCGTAAATAAGCGTCTCGAGAAAGTGAATTCGGTCGCTATTATCGAAGACACCGGCGGATTTAGTGGAATTATCGTTGCAGCCCACGAAGTTGGCCATTTGTAAGTCCATTCTTGCTCGAACACTTTGTCACTATTGTTAAGAATTCAAAAATTGCATTATCATTTATGTCTTTGATTTTTTAAATTTATTTAAAGCATTAAAAAATTAATTGTACAGTTTTAAAATATTGATACAAAAAGATCTAAATACCTGTTTCACTTGAATATATCAATCTTCCATAGAATTCGCTATTACTTTTAGATAAATAACTCTCACAATCAGCTTCAAATTGTAAGAAAAAAAAAAAAAAAATACAGTAGAAGTAATTTAAAGATAGATAACAGCTGTAAATTAAAATTTCGTAAAGCTAATGCTGATTTGTGTTGAAAATACAGATGAATTTCCAGAAAAGCTACGTCTTCACCGATTTTGATGCGATTGGGATATACATATGTGTTGTTAAGCATCTTTTTTCTTTGCATGCATGCGGCGGTCGGTTTTAGTTTCGCAAAAAACTTTCGGAAATATATAATTGAATTTTTCATACACCAACGCATCTATAGCAACGTATGCGTGAGCCCGTGGCTACCATTTACCTACCATTTCTATAAACCCACCGCAATGGCGAAAAACCAATTGGTATAACAAGTGAGCTTAAAAATACGAACTCGCGTGGATGGCAGTCTGACGACGATTGAAATAATGATCTATCCCGATACTCGCCCGAATCTAACCACTTAAGTTAGTGGCTCCGGTTTAGTTATTCGTACCACAAGAAGTTGGAGGGGGGTTGTCTTAATCGAAAGCTTTTGTTTCAACGATTATAATGGTAGCAGTGCCGCAAACAATAAATATTAATACAAATATATTAACACATTGCGTACAGCGTTTTGTTCATCGAACGTGTTTCCAAAGTCCGCAAATTTTTAAGCATGTCAGAGAAATTGAATACTATGCATATAAGCAAATTAGAACGCTGGCTTTCAAGTAATAAAATGTTGTACTACGATAAAATGAACAAAATGCTTTATTTAGTACGATACACAATCAGATCGAAGTCTTCCCGATGTAATAGTAATACCGGCCGTTTCTTTTCCACTCTTCCGGCATTTTGAGATGCATTTAGGGTAGATGTACCAATTGCTGCCACTTTAATGTTATCGTGTAACTTTATTTAACTATTTTAGAACGTATTTAACCTAAAAATCGTTCCAATTTGGAGCATAATATTGCTCAACCGCTCTTTCATTTATGAAAATTTGTGTATACGTTGAATATAATGAATTAATTACTACGTAATTGGAACTGTACAACAAAGTCCAATATTCCTATTACTGTCACTTGAAAAGTTCTCATTTCAATAGAAACAATTTTTACGTTTAGATATCACCACATCAGTTTGTGTAACAGATATAACATGTAAAGTAGACGTATCGCCTTTACTGAATTACGACACGATCCATACTTTCTGATTACATTGGTCACGTTTTAATGTTCAGCAGCACATTTACCTCTTAATATTTCGTTTTAAATATTAAGTCTAAATGAATATACAATATCTATATGCTGTTACGTAAACCGAAGTCCAAATTTAGTATGAAAATTTCTTTATTTTTCGGATTCTTTAAACATCACTTTGCTATTAAATAAAATGATTAAAGTGTCGGTTATAAGGACACTGGCAGTAATTAGAACATCTACTCTATTTGGTGATTTTTTTGTCATAAGTAACTACGAAGTTACGTTACCTTGACAACGTAACAACCCGATCAAATTATTTCTAATTTTTTCAGTCGTCTATACGCGCGTACAAGGAAACCCAGCCTCAACGTTCAGTTTATTATATACGAGATATCTCGTAACCCATATACAATGTGTTAATACTACTACATTGCATTCTGGCTATACGTACGCGTATGTGATTGCTTACGATTAAAACCACCCGGCCCTCCCCCCTCCACCTTGTTGTCCCAATAACTAAACCGGTGTCAAGTTAGTTATCGATTAAAGTAATTGAATTCGAGTTAGGATCGGGCTAGACTATTACTCCGGCCATGCGAATCGACATTTTAACACATTGACTGACATAGTGGTCACCGGTGACCGGCGATGCTGTGATTAGCTAAAGCATTCAAATCAAACAGTCAATCATATTTCTAGAAATTTCATTGATTTTCATATTACAGCAGCAATATGTAATATCGGAAATATCGTAGAAAAGTTAAGTAACTACATTTCTTAATAAAATAAATGTAATACACGCATAATTATAATGTATCCTACTGAGACAGGTAAAATCGTCGAGGCGGTGAACGTGTTAAGTTCACCTGGTATACGACCGCCATGGTATATTTATGAAAACAGTAGATATGTAGTGGTCCCATGTTAACGCATTCGCTGCTTCAAATGCACAGGTTTACGTGAAATTGAATGTGATGGCAGCAATCGTTTTATGCAATCATCTTAAAACCTAAAGCCGATCGCATTATTGGAAATGAAAACAGTGGTTTAAAATATCGTTCTTAACAACATATATAAATGCCGCCGAAAACAGTGGGGGTGTAGCTTATCTTGAACTTTACTAAAATACGTCTGAATGGAAGATAAAACGATATTGAAATGCAAATATGATAGGCTGGGTGCAGTTCACGACGGTTCACCTCCACCCAGCTATCTTGGAGGACCAGGAGCCGAGAAATGTCGCTGGGAGGATGGCTATATTATGAGCGACCTCAGACACACCGAAAAAGGCTTCAAATGGTCCCACTGCAGCGTGTCGTCGTTTCACCATTTCTTAAAGTACGAATCACCTTCTGCGAATCCTACGCGCCTTAAACTCGCCTTCAAGTTAAATAAAAGAGTAATAACACTGAAGATGCTGCACAAAATTGTACGAAACTAAGCAATAATAAGTATAATTAAAGTAGATACAGTGAAATATCCGTATCCGTGGTTTCCAAAGTATTCCAAATTGCGCAAACTTTAAAAAACAAAGTCACAAAATACGATCCTCTTATGGAACGAGGCATTAAAGTTACACGAGTGATTACAGAGGCATTGGAACATTTACAATGCAACCATAACCAGTTAAAACGCAAAAATCAACGTCCAATTGCTATCCTTTTTTTAAAAGATTCATATGTTTTTACAAGAATGTTCTACCACCGAGAAACCTAAATCAGCGACATTTTTATCACTCGCTGACACAGGATCGCCCGAAATATATAAATGGTCCTTCTCATATGTAATTTCCGCCAATAGATAAGTGATTAAAGTGTGATAAATATTTTGAAATGTGTCTACATTCAAATAATGTTATTGGAGGTGTGCGAGACCTCGAAAATGCCAAGTTGAGACGAAAAGAAGATTTCCGTTGGGATCGAGACGAGACCTGAACAGTATGTCCCCAATGGAGAATGTCGAGGTTCTCGAAAATTATGAAATTCTAGAAAATGTTTGTAGAACCTCGGTTTTTGTTACTCCTCTTACGAGGTTTGTTATACGTAGCGTATTTAAATTTGATATTCTCCGAGGTATTTTATAAAATATTGTTATAGATAGGATATAGGGTAGATGTCCCTAATTACTGCCACTTTAAGCTTATCGCGCAATTTCATTTAATTATTTTAGAAGTTATTTAACCTAATAATCGTCCTGGTTTAGAGCACAACATTAGTTAATATCTCTTTTGTTTATGACGATTTTTTTACACGTTAAATATTTGACGTATTAACTACTAATTCATTGAAAATGTATAACATAGTCCAATGTCCCTCGTACTGCCATGTGAAAAGTTTTCACTTAAATGGCAATGGTCCTTACATATATTAGCACGTCAATTTGTATGGCAGATGGAAGATAAACCGTAAACGCATCGCCTTTGCTGCATGAGAAATATTTCTATACTTTCTACTTATAGCACATTAGTCGCCTTTTTATGTTCAAACACATTCAGCTCCTAATATTTATTCAATATTAAATATAAACATATACACAATGCCCATGTGTTGTTACATAAACGTGAAGTCCAAATTTAGTATCGACATTTTTTTATTCTCGATTCTTTATGCATTCGTTCGCTATTAAATAAAATAATTAAAATGACAATTATAAGGGCACTGACAATAATTGAGACATTTACCTTAGCATATAGAATACTTTTATTCTAATTTGTAAAAATGGAATGAATTGGTTTAAAGAAAATATTAACACCTTTGAATGCTATTTTCAATTTGACGCAAAAACGAGTCAAATCTATCATCTAATGTCAAACAGCAGTTTCCGATTTGACTGAAAAGTGTGTCATCCGATGCGAAGGTGTTAATTTTACATAACAAATCATTATTTAATATAATTAATATTTAATTCAATTTAAAATATTTATGATTGAATTAGTAATATCATTCTAATTAGCAAGGCCATTAATTACTACTGGAAAATATAGACAAATTAGATTTTTTTACATACTTTGAAGTGAAATGTTGTACTTATCTATTATTTATTGCATGCATTATTTTTCATCCATACTACATGTAATTTTATTGTCACACTATTCAATTTGAATCTATTTACATAATTGAACGTCCAAAACCACGATCGTATGAAGGATAACTAAACCGATATCCTCATATTTTCCCCGAATTTTTAAGGATCTCGAGATTCTCAAGAATTTCGACGTTTTCAAGATTCTCAGACACTATCGAGAACCTCAACATTCTCCAATAACTAGGTACCAAACCGAACTCCCGTGAATATGAAGGTTTCACTGTAACAATAAATCATGAAACTATAAAGACACTTGGTAATTTATTTAAAGCCATATTATGTGCATAATTATATTCCTTATTGTAATCCAATTTCTTTACTTCAGTGGCGATACAGCAACGTGTTTATACAACGCACCTCACGAAGACGAAGCCCTTCCTAGAGTTCTACCTGGGAAATTGCTTTCGTTGGATGCACAGTGTCGAAAGGATCGCGGAACAAGCGCATGCTTCGTAAGCTTTATAAAAATAATCATTTTTATATCAGTAGAGAAACGTTATATAAAACAGTTAATGTTAATGCTTTTATACGTTTTGCTATTTTATTGACAACGGTAAAAATGTCTTCCATACGTAATACATATATATATGAAAATAATTTGAAGCGATCTTGTAAAAAAAAGCGTAAGTGCCAATATTAAAAAAATTTTCTTTTGTAAAAAAAATGTTCTGTGTGCCAATGAGAATACTGTGGTGTGAAATTTGAATGCAATTTAATTTCTTTAATAGCCGATAACTGGGCCAAATGATGGCATTAATTGCATGTCAGACGTTTCCTTCGTGGAAAACGCCGTGTGTGCCAGCTACAGGATTATTAACCCTTTGCACTCCATTGACACTGGTTTGGAGGCACCTATAAATTTCCTCAAAACTCAAGATTTTAAGACTTTAATTTATTTCCGCTAATTCGATTCTAATTTCTTTGAAAGCAAAGCAAATTGAAGATAATTTTTCCTCTTTCCGCAATACTTAACACTTTAAATTATCACAAGACCCATAAAAGCATATTGAAATTACTGCTAAATCATACTATTAAAATACTTCTGAAGTGCAAAGAGTTATAATAGAATATATTTTTCTAATGCATATATATTATGCTTCGAAATGAAAAGATATGTTTGTATCTCACAGTGTTTGTAAATTTAAGTAATTGGCACATAGAGTTTTCTCTACAAACTAAAAGGTAGTATTTACAAGAGTTTCAACAAAATCGAGTTACTTTCTGCAGAATTTTCACCAAATTAATTCGAAAATTAAAAAATTCCCTTATGCATTTTAATTATTCTATCTACATTCGCATATTTAAGTAAGAATAAATAAACAAATTTGGCAATAATTACAAGTCCGATCAGTTTTTCCGCCTTCAAAAATCTACTTTTTGACACTTAATTTACCTTTCGCACGAACACGAACGCCTCGATTGAAGATGATATAACATTTCTAACACTACCAGTAAAATAGTAACAGTATTAGTATTAAAAAACCGTTTTGTTCAACTTTTCCATGTGAATCTTTTTTATTCATCACATTGTACAATATTGTGCCAGTTAAACGATTGTTTGACATTTTAGAAAGACGACAGAGTTTGCGCTCAGCTATTTTGCTTTGACGCAGGCTCAGGATATTGCGTGGCGTACCGTCCAGCAGCTGAAGGCTCTCCGTGTGGAGATGGTCAGGTAAGTAATTAAAATAAAAAAAGTACTAATATTTATATAGTCAGTTACAAAAGTCTACATACGCATGCTAAGTTTCACATATTTACATATTTAAGGACGTATTCTGGGATAATAAAAGTGGCGTGAAAATTCATAAAATATAAAATCAGAAGTGAGAAAGTTTCTTAAAAGACGTTTCACAAAAGAAGCATCATCGATTACATGAATAAAATTACTCCTAAAACTACGTAAGATGTAATTTTATTTACGTTAAGCAAATTATAAAGCGTCGGCACATGTATCAGAGAATCTAATAAAGTATAAATACAATTATAACAGTAAGTTTTAGACTTCCGTGAACACCATTATTTTTGTATAAACTGTCTAATTTGAATTAATAAGTAAGTTACCATTCTTAAAATAAACGAAATTCCTATATTGTTTTAAACACTTTAAATTTAGAGGTGTATACAGACTTTTGCAACGGATTATGCATACAGATGACCATAACATTATCTGGCTGCTCTGTATAACTTAAGAAACTTCATCTATTTATTGTTTAGTTATATTATAACATTGGTAGTATCTGTTTAAGACCCTAACTTTACTTTACTACTTTTTATAAAATTGTTGATTCAGATTTGATTCATCATTTCAGTATTGCTTAAATGGAAAGTGCGTGGCCGAGCACGAAAACATTATTCCAGATTATACACAGAACATTCCAACATATGTGCGCCGAGATGGCAGCTTTAATCCCACAGCCCACAATCGGCCTCTATACGGTCAATACAACAACACAGAATACAGGTAATAATCTAAACTTAACACATTACTATACATAAATATTACTTCAACCAATCCAATCTATATATAATTTCCGTATATTGTTGCATTTTAATTTCTAGTATTAGGTGAGTGTGTAAATTTCGATGGATTTGCTATAAACTAAAGTTACTTTACAAAAGACCCTCCGTTGATTACAAAAAGTTGACGAAATAACCGAACAAATATTTTCTAGGGCTCATTATCTTTAACTGGTTAGAAAAAGCTCTAAAATTATTTTTTTATAATTCTCAAGGTTGTGAAAGTTATGCGACTATAAAAAAAGGCACGTAGACGTATACCATAACAGTAATTATTGTTGTGAAGTAAAACACGGATAAATGTTCATGTTAAAGATTCTACAAAAAATGTGTGGTGAATTATCAAAATTCATCGTGGCTTTCTTATGCGTTACATTCAGAAAAACAAGTGGTCATGATTTTCGATTAATCAGGCAGTTTTTATCATTTCCGTCTGCGATTAATTTACAAAGCTTGCTCTAATCATGTCTGGATAAATATTTGAGAAGTTGCAACCATTAACCCTTCTTCGGATTTCCAAGATTAGTTCACAATTTACTTATTTCTTTAATATTATCATCATGTCAATAAGTCCAAACTACATACGCAACATTATTCAAAATTTGACGAGGCAACACAGAATGAAATCAATTTTTAAATATGTAATTATAATCATACCCATTAAAACGTACTGAATTAAAATTCGTACGGATTTTACGTACGACGTTGTGCCCCCCCCCCCCCCCCCCCATAATTCGAAAAACGGTTAAATTTCACAAAATATTAATTATAATGCAAATCCATTATAAGTTTTGCACTCACTCAATGTATGAAGTAGACTCCCGGTTATCCGATCCCGCTTTAATCGGGCTCCGTTTTAACTGGTTACATTTTCGTTGAGATAAAAACCATTGACCAAGAGAAAAATGATTAAAACTGCATTGAGATATATTAACAGGCAGAATAATTTACCTACAATTGATATATCATTTTTAAAAAGATGACATGCATTATTTAACTTAATTATTAGATTGCGGATCTTTATGCAAATTCATATTTTTATCAACAATATTAAAGGAATAGGACTTGAATGGGAAGTTGTTTCAGCCTCAAAAATACAATAATTTTTACTTCACTTTGTATATTGTATATCATTTTGCATCTCAAATACCTTCTGCGCTTTTTTGAACATTTAAAATTCCTGAAAATGCATAAAAATCCGCAGTCTAATTATATTACATAAATTTTATTTACTTTTTATGTACGTCTTAAGAATAATTTTTTTCATTAATAACCGATGAATAATAATTCGCCTGTATTTTTGATTCAACCGATTAGGTACCGATTAAGCGAGAGTCTACTGTATTTTAATTACAATAATTAGCATTATTAATTTTTAGTTAATTATTCCTGAAATAAAATAATTCGATTTATATTCTTTAATATTTCTGCACTTTATCAAAATATTTATTATCTATTGTAACTGATAATCATCCAGTAAAGCAGTTTCAGGTAATTTTCGTGCATCTCCAAATCGTTGTTTAAATATTTACCATTATAGCATTGTAAAGATTACGAAGCTCAAGTAAATAATTACATATTTTCCTCTGCTCAGGGAACATATTATCAGAATATATATGTTGTGGCCACCAAGAATAATTCATAGAAAGGTTTCTTATTCATCGTTTCATTGATAATACTATAATGCTATGTCATACAGGTATCCGTGGGAATCAACGACACACAGCACGCCACAATCGAAATTCAAATATTATTCGCCGTCGTTGAATCTCTTCTCGTCAACGAGTAATTCTTATAAACGCGTCACATCGTTCACGACCACCCCAGCAACCAAATACACCTACACCACCGCCAGTTATTTATTCGCCAATAAATACAAGACTAAAATAAACAACAACAACAATAATAATAATAATAATAATAATAATAATAACGATACTAGTTATAGTAAGAGTGGATACAATGGTAGCACCACTACCAAAAAGTACACCAATTACTCATACTATACGCTTAGTCCGACGTCAAAGGTCACGAATGACCTGAATTATCCGAAAATTAGTCCGTTCAAACATAAGACTACTACAACTTCAACAACAACCAAAGGGGATCGAAACGGGCTTCAAAACGATGCTCGCGGTAAGAGAATAATTTGTATCAAAAGATACAGCGATACTGATTTCCTCCTTGGATTGCAAGAAACTTTTCTTTATTTCTTCCATTGATCGCCTGGTTGGTTATTATCATCTTGAAAATGATCTTCCTCCTCACTACTTTTGCTCTATTCTATTTCTGTCTTCAATGTTTTATAATTCTGGATATTTTAGAAGGTGTTCTTCTATTTCTTCTGCTATTTTATTTATTCACAATAAGTAATCTTCTTTGTTATCGTAATCATTATTAATGAACTGAGCGTAGCCATTAAAACGCAACGAAGTAATAAAAATGGTGACAAGCTGACACGTCGCATTTTTCATCGCTCAAGATTTCCCAAGTCTGATTCGTACAATTCACTTGTGGGACAGTGAATATTTTCTATTCTTCTCTGTATACCTCATCAACGTTCGACTTCCTTTTCCGCTGTTTTCATATACTACGACTACTTTATTCCGGATTCTTGGTGTTCTTTTCTTCTATTTGAAATAATCCTATGCTGATTCTGGGTGGATGTATTATTTATATAATAGACAACTATTTCCTCTTCATTTCGCAGCTTTTATTTTGTTGTATAAATTAATTGTTATACAAATTAATATTTTTCTTATGTAAATATATCGATATAGATTCCCTATTCATGAAGCGCAATACAAATTGGAAAAAAATTTATTACGATAATTAACACTCTGTCCTGTAAGTTATATAAAATTGACTCACAAAAAGATAGTAACTTTGATGACAATATTTTACGTCTAATCTTACTAACGATGTACAAACATTTGTAGATTTTCAGAAAGCTGTTTTTTATTGCAACAGATAATTGGAAATATTCTTACAATTTTAAAATATTGTGTATAATTTTTTTATATAGTTTTATAACGTCATTGTAATTAAAAAAAGAAACAGAACAAAAGTTCTGTACTCTGCTTTCAATTCATAATTTTAACCCCTTAACACCGGCCACCGAAAGACAAAAACTTCATGTTGAACTGAATTTCATGGTAGCTACTTGAGGATTAATGGAAAGCTGACAACTTGTTTCTCTAATAGTACACTCTGTTTCATATTTATAAACCCGCTACAAATTTACATTTATTTCTGATTAAAGCAAAAAATAGATTTATTTTCACATATTTTGTTTAACATAATAAAAATATTCTTTATTGGTAAAACTAATATATACCTAATGTACCTAATAATTAGAAAACAAAATTTAGAAAACAATAGCTTTTTCAAAAAATTGTACAATTAATATCTTAGTTGCTTTCATATTTATAACAGATATAATATAATGTAACAAAAACAGGAGTTTAATAGCAAATTTGTCTTGCTTTCATAAAAAAGATATAAGATACAGATTTCAGATTTACTATAATTGTAATTGATACGTACATTGCGGATCTTTGTGCAAATTTATATTTTTGTTAATAAAATTAAGGAAGTGAAGCCTAAATGAAGAATTGTTTTATCCTTGAAATTCAGTAATTAGTATTTTACTTTTAATAATTTGTATATTTTCGCATATAGCGTGCATTTTGTAGTCTATTTCGCAGTCTGTTTGAACGATATTCTCTTGTTAGCTAGAAATCACTCAAAAATAGGCGTGACTCGAAACTTACTGTCTAGATTCGCGAAACTCGTTAAACAACTTCGTATCATGACAATATCCTCATTATTTATAGAAACTATTATTTACCTAAGTTTCAAAAGTTTCGAATTATAAAAGTAACACAAAATATCGAACTTGGAGAATTTAAAACTTTTTAAGCGTCTCAGCCCTAATCGAAAGTTGTATGTGCGTTATAAATGTGAAACAGAGTGTATACACAACACCTGAAATATTTAATTAGATAAGTAATACAAAAATACAAAATACTGAACCCAGTGTCAAGGGGTTAATAAATATCTCAATGTAAATACCAAACTATTAGGTTGTTCGGAAATTTCGTAGCGTTTTTGATAATATTGAGTTCTGTTATGTAGTCAAAAGGATTGGAAAGGAATTATCTTAACGAGCCTGTGTTAAGTAATAATATTATTCATTTAAATACTATTCACAGTTGAGTCGCTTAAATGTAATAATTAAGAAACGGCTTCTAGAGTTGGTTAAAAAAGAGAGAGCAGCGGTAATTAATAAGTTTATTTCGGTAAAGAAGCAGTAAAACTTATTATATCCGATGCATCTTATTATAGCTTGCTGCAATGTTTATAAAATCGTATCAATGACCAGAAATTGAATATGCAAATCGTATCAATGACCAGAAATTGAATATACCAGTGGCTGGGAAAATGTACTTGAAAGAATTCGTTTTTGAAAAAGATGAAGATCCAATTATGAAAGTTTCTAATAGTCTTTCCTTTAATAAACCTTCCTTTCAATTGTAAAACTTCTTAAGAGGCGTAGAGTCACCAAAAAACATGCAAAATTATTAAATGAAATGAGAATTTCTTATACAGAGGCATTGAATGACTTCCGAACAGTGGTGTCAAACATGCAGCTCGGAATTGATCCTATTAAAACAATAGAATGGAATTTAAAGGAAATATATAATACATTTTTAAAACATTGCAACTTATAAAGGTACATTTTATTATAATTTATTGCATTGTTTGTAAAATCGTATTAGTGATCAGAAATTGCATACTCTAGTGGCTGGGAGAAATGACTTGAAAGAAAATGAAAACTTCCTTCCAATGATAAAGTTTCCTAATTAATACTCCTTCCTTTAATAAACCTTCCCTTCAATAATGAAACTTCTTAATACATAGTCATAGAATCACCAAAAACTATGCAAAATTATTCAATCAAATGATACGTGCTTACACAGTGACATTGAATGATTCTCGAATATCGCTACGAACTTTCCGAACAACCTAATACAAACAATCGTTTGTAAAATCTCTCCAATTCCGACAGTATAACTCGGCAGTTCCGACAAATGCCTAATTTCTTGAAATCCAGTGAAACTATGATCTTTTTGCAGAACCAGAGGTCGATGAGTGCACGGACGTAGGGTCAGATTGCGCGGAGCTGATTGACAGGCTGAGAACATGGCTGTGCCATTTGCAATCTGTGAAAAATCGCTGCTGTGCGTCCTTGAAGACGATCTGCGCCGCTTGATGGGCAGCGTTGGAACGATACTTCCGGTTCTTTAAGAAGTTCGCGTGGCCACGCATCCATAGACCGCCACAGATCCGACATCGAAAACAATCGGCGCGCACTCATTGTCAGCACGCGTTCAGCTCATCGAGTAGACGTATTCTCCATCGAGAGATCGGGACTAGGTGAACCGTGTGATCCTAAGTGTCATTGGGTCACCATGATTTCTAAAAGACATCTCACAAAGTTAAATCGCGGTCGCAGCCGCACACGAACAATGTGCAATTCCGTTCATTAAGTAGTTACGTAATCTCACTGTGTTATCCAGAGAATATAACTCCATTCTTTCTCCTTTCTTTCTATTCTCCCTCTCTTTTTCCTTTTCTTATCTGTAGACTGCGGATGTTTATGCATTTATGGAAAATTTGAATGTGCAAGAAAGTATACAGAACGCACATGATGTGTACAAAGATATGCAAAATATCTGAAGTAACGTGCACCGTGTTATATGCGAAAGGCTAAACTATTTCTTTAACTTTGTTCGTAAGAAAATGAATTCGCATAAAGTTCTGCAGTTTATTTATCTATTTTTTTACGGTAGTACCGCAGGAGCTTTGTACAGACGGGTGTAAAAAAAAAAGAAGAGAAATGAATGTGTCGAACACGAAAAATGAAACGTTCGATAAATAGGCTTCTCGGAAGTCAAATTAACTTCACCTTTTGTCAATTTCTCGATTCCATTGCTCGAATTTATAAGGTGTCTCATTTAAAACAAGCCATTTAATTGTGTTATTTATTTGTGACGGCACAAACAAATTTAATCGATCAAGGCGAACCGGATTGAAATAAAAATTCAGTTGACAAAACAATTAACCCTTTAACTACGACCGTCGCCAATAGACGACAAAACGAAATTTTCATGAGATGCGAGTGCCGTGAATAAACGATTTTAAGATTTTGGTCGAGTTTATTTGTTACCGTATGAATACGTATAGTTTTGTACATATATTGTACTTTTTTCTACAAAATAAATATTTGTGTTTGTACGTGAATGTATATATTTATATCTGAAAATGTGTAGAAACTTATACCTTAAACTGGATTCATTTATCGGCATATATTAGTTTTGTCATATTTTACGTTTGAGGAGCACGACTTCTCGAAATATACCCGTAATTAAAGGGTAAACAGGCTATTGGGTTAAGTGTATGAGAGGGAGAGATAAAATAATATAAATGATTAAACTGTTCGTTCCTATGGCGATGTAATAAATATAAACTGAATTCTTATTTTGATTCGATTCGCCCTACCATTCACTTCGGCCCTATTAACCCTTTGCGGACGAGTGTCTGCAAATAATCGCCACTTTCCTGGTTTTTCTGGACGCACGTTTACCGTTAAAGCAAAATGTTCAAATTAATATCGTTGATAAACGCTTCAATGTTTTGGGAATTTGTTGACCTGGAATTCGTAAGCTTAGAAATTCGTAAGGCTTGGAATTCAAAGTCAAAATACTCTTTTAAGTTTTATTATTCGTCGTCCGCAAAGGGTTAATGCGTGATTTGAACCATAGTAAACGTTTCGGGTACAGTGATACAACCTTTATGTTTTTGGCTATTATCTAATTATTTTTATTTCTTTAGTAAATATGAGTACAGTCATACCACACGCTTGCCTACTAATTGACTGCAGAGCAGCCGATGTAAGTGAAAAAATACGTAAGTCGAAGTAGACATTATGTACGTACATATGTACAGTTACTCACAAAATTGAGCGTACACCTATGTTGCCGATGAAAAATAACTAAAAAGTAAATATACACACACATGTTCAAAAATAGAAATTCAATATATTTCGCATATTCTGACAGACAGTACGTAAAAAATTCTTGAGATAAAATTATATGTACTAATAAGAAACGTAAAAGTATAACTTTTTTGCTGACACAAAATTGTTATTATACATATGATACATATAGATTACTATTTTGTTAACCACCTTTAATATTCATGGCATAGAATTAATTAATTTTCCATAAAGAAGGTGAAATATTGTCCTATTCTTCTTTTAATTTCATTTTGAAATCTTCCCTATCCGTAAAAGTATAATTTATCATTTTGGATTTCAATTTTTCCAAAATATGTTCAATCAGGTTAATAGTTTGAGTACACTGAAAATTAACCATTTTTTAGCCATCTTTTTCATTGAGTTTGAAGGTGTACGCACAACTTTGTGAGCAACTGTACATATGTGTATTTTTGACGAGGTTTTTGGAGAATTTACTCTTTTACTTATTTTTACAAGTTCTAAATCCGTCATTCAGAAACTTTATGACATTCAACTTTGTTTGCAAATTAACGATGTTTGTTTTTTTTGTCGATTGCAATATAAGGATAAAGGCAACTGTAGTCTCGGTATCTAATGAGTATACGAATATCTTCTTAAATTAATTACACTATTCATTTCTTATTTATATATATAAGCATCGTTGCATTTCTGTACGTTTGTTCAATATCTTGTCGAAATTATGTTCGCCAATACAAAACTAAGTTTTTGATAGAAACGGTAGAAACGACGTAAGTGTCAGAACAACGCAAATTGGAGAGACGTTAGTCGAGGTATTACTGTATTCGTAAAATTGGAATTATTCAAAAATGGAAAAACCCGATTTAATTATTTCTTGGTACTAATAATGTTCTTGGTCTCTGTACCTAAAATAGTCAAAAGATGATGGTAATTGAATTCCAGTCTAACGATATGTATTCCTAAATATTTTTAAGTTTTCATATTCCATGTAAAATAATTAAATTAATATAAATTAATTAGGAGACTTGTTTCAAGTGCAGCACTCTATATAGAGGCGAATTTAAATATAGTCCAAGTAGTCTACAGTCCGTGGCAATAACTTTTAGGAGACGGTGGTTTTTGCGGAAAATTTCGCATTAGATTCTTCTATACACAGTACAAAATCATATAACTTCAATTAATTTTGCAATTGTGTTGATGATTATGGAAGTGGTATAAGTCTAAAAAAAAAAAAAAGGAAAAAGGCTTTCATATGTTTGTGATGTAAATCAATGCAATGCAAAATAAGTGAAAAATGCAATTTTTTTAGATTTTTTACTTACACCACCTTCATAATCACCGGGACAAATGACCATCGCGAATTGAAAAATATTTTTTATTTTTTACGTACTGCATTGATTCAACTAAAATGAGTATTTAGTTGCGAGACGCCATGGACAAGCCTAGGGCAGCAAAAACGTAAATCCACCAAACGTAATTCATTTTATGGAGTTGAGTTAGTTTGGCTTCCAAGTAGCTTAAATATACATTACCGGCCAACAGTTTAGAATCATTACACATTGCGAGGAATGTAAGACTCCTAAAGCAAGAGAGTTTAGAGACGTGCTTCCTTTAAAAATTCCCTAATTAAGACTCTATGAGCGTAAAGGAAATTGCTACTAAGGACCAGATTATTAATGTTTAATTAACAAAAACATGATTAGAGTGTTCTATATAGGTACAATCCAGAAAATGATTGAAAACTTTTGGCCGATAGTGTATTCGATAGATTCGACCATATATTTATTCGATGATCGCGCATGAAAGATTTTTGTGTCACGATAAGTATTTTACTGTGTGCACATGGTGCATGTGAGAAACGAGCTTCCTCTAAAATCATGAGAATTGTAGCGCAAGACAAATAAATGGTGATTATACAATGAAACCATGCGTTCCCCTTGTTCGTTTCTTTTTGTGAACTTTTTTTTCTTATACAAACTGGAATATTAAAATAATTTTCTTAAGAAAGAAAAGCTCGGAAATGATTTTTGAGCTGTCTCTGATAATAAATATATTTGGACTACTTATATTTTATATTGCTATTTTTAAGTATTGAAAATGATTGGGAAAAGATAACTTAATATTTATAGATAGCGTTCATTACATATAACGATGTATTGTGATACAGATGTACATATTCGAAAATTTTAGAAAATTTCGTCGTCTTTTTTTTTTGTATAATTGAACTTAATAAAATAGTCGACTAGTGTTCCCATGTATCTCATTTAAAATGATTAAATTACCTTCTCTAATAAATGTAAGAAGATCTTCCTTTCCTAGCCATTCCAAAAGTACCAACTAAACTAAATGCATTTGATTCAATCTTATTAAAATTCAACTTTGCACCAAAATTTGTTATCAATAACATTATTAACCCCTTAAGCTAAAGCAACTAATTGTTCTGAATTAGGCAGAACAGTCCTCAATTTCAAAAGTTAGCCCAGCATAGTTTTGAGTCCTAAAAATAGTCTGCAGTTTATACAATTTGTTCCGATTATCCCGCCTTTCAAAAAATCATCATGATTTAAGAATCCTTTTAATAGCATTTATCAGTTTAAAAACGTTCTCGCATTTGATCCCAATGTGATCGGTGTTGTACACATTTTTATTGATGAATAAAGTGTGGACATCGAGAAAAACAAAAACGAAAGTGGATACTATAACAGCTATCCTTTTTTTTTAAATCTAACATGGAGTCATGCTTTGGAATAGTACTTTCATAACGAATTGTGCAACAATCCGACAATACTAAAAGAAATACATCCAAGTAAAAAGGACTGAAATATAATAAACTGTAATAAACACACATGATAAGAATAAAAGTTTGTTTTAATTAACTTCAAATTAATATTTATTTTTCTCTTGCATGAACATTCAGCGATTATAATTTCGAAAGGTGCACATATATTATGTATGTAAGTACGTTGTACATACTCTCATTTTATACATTTGTTTCTTTTCGAATTCTTAATGCCGTGAACACATTAATAAAATTTATAACTGCAATTGTAAAGCAATTTAGTAAATTTACATTTTACAATACGTATGCAGCATTTAGTACTTATAATTAAATTAGTAAAAACTACAGCAAATATTAAATTTATCCATCAGAAATTTGTATGCAATGTTAAACAATGTTAATAAATTGCGTATACATATTAAATTTTTTGGAAAGTTCGTAGCGATATTTGAGGACTAATTACAGACAACATAGAACGATAAATATGCTTTATATCATTGTGTAATGTTATATAGGACATCGACTAATTTCATAGACCTTTCTCATCAAAAATATTTGTTTTTCGAAAATTAATTCCTGCAAACAGTTTTTCTGTTCCCCTAATGTATGAAATTCCTGATCATGAATGAAGTCTTCATTGTTGGTAACTAAAATGAACGATAATATAATATTGCTACATTTAGAATATATTAATTGAAGTTTAATAATTTTTCTCGCCATATTATTTGTACGTGATGCCAAGCGTTGTCTCGTTAGGAAACGTCATGTTTTCATTTGACTAATTCCGAATGTTCCTCTTTAATTATAACAATTAAGGTATTTAATTAATGGCATTTATCCGAATTAAGAATTTCAATTTCTATAAAACTCTTTTAAGAAGTAATCCTCTAATCCTACGTTACATAAAAGAATTTAATATTGATACTATCGCAAACACAACGAATTTTGCAAACAACCTATAATACTTCAAAGAATTAATAGAGACATAAATAGTAATTGAGTCGTTCAGGGGCCAAAGAGATTAACTCAAAATTTTTAACTATTTAAAGTTTTAGCGCGAAAACACTTGATTGAAGCTTAATTTTGTATATTTAAAATAAATTTCCTCAACAATTGGTCTTAACACCACGAAATGAGAAAAATGTTTTCGATCGTGGAATAATAAACAATTTATTAGGAATAATAACGATTATTCTAAGGATATATTATTCTATGCATTTTATATGTTGTTAAATAAAAGCTACGCCTGCAATAATACATTCTCCAGTATTTATTTAAATTTAAATTTTAAAAGGAATTTTAAAAAGTCTATATTTATTTGATCAATTTCTCTACTTTTTGTTTTGTGCAAATTTGACAAATGAGCGGCACTGTTATTGTCAGACTATAGTAATTATTACTTGTACAAACAAATGCCTACCTTTGTTTCGTTAGTATGCCTGTCCTCACCATTTGCACATAAATCGTTTCACGAAAGGAAACGAATTATGAATGATTTATTTGTCAAGAAATCAAGTATAGTAATATATCAGGGATTCAACGTGCTGTCGTGAAGATAGTCACGATAGTTACGAGGAGAGCCTTCGAAACGTAAAATTATGTATGCGAGTACTTGTTCCGAACAAGTATTATTTGATAGACACAGATAGACCATCAAAAGTTGTAACGGTGCTATGCCGTTTCGACTAATCGTAAGATAAAGAAAGTGACTCCCGTATGATAAAATTAATTGCACTTGCACGAAAACATGACTATTTCTTAAGCAATTGATCGTACAAGGAAACATTCATTTCAACTGACTGAATTTTACTGCAAAAGAATAAATAAATAAATTGGAAAGAAGGTTGAAATGAGTTTACTACACTTTGCAACACTTCAAAGTTTAAGTAGTGCCTGAACAACTATTTAATGTGTACAATAGCAATTATGAAAATAATTATGAATCGTTTGATATACGTGAACTTAATCATGAAATAGTGTCCATTATTTGGTCCATTTTTTGCCCAACTGCCGAATTCTATCGCATAATAAAACCTAATCTATTAAAGCTAATAGCTTTAGCAATAAATACCATCAATTTAACTTACACACCTAATAATTTAGGAGTATAATTACGTTAATTAATTTCGTATGAAATGGAAACACAAATTCAGTGATTTTTATCTCGTACATTATGTCTGTAATTTATATGGTAGAATCATGTTATTAATAAATTCGTAGTTACTTTCAATGGTTATACAAGTTTAAAATATAACAGGTTTAAGTAACTAGTTATGTAAGTAAAAAGAAATATAGGCTTGAGCGTGTTAACGGAAATGATGGCGAAATATTAAAATGTTCTACCTTTTAAAAATACAATGATTTCCGTTTCGTAATGCACGATATAATATGACAACCGTGACGAAATTGCTTTTTCATCGTTGAATTTCAACAGATTGAAATGAAATTTGCAGAGAATTATATCTTATCAGGTTATTAAAAAATATTACCTTTCTCACGAAGTAAAATTGATACAAAAATATTCATATTATCGTATATTGACAGAGGGACTGCGTAAAATGGGATTCAACATTCGACTAATACATTAATCATGTAATCTCCTTCTCCTTGTAAATGATCTATCAGAAATTATACAACGTGTGAACACAAGTGTTTTGTATCATAACCGTAAATAAATATCGGAGTATTTAAATGCCACTTGAACAAGATTTTCAACATTATTCCCAGTACTACTGCTGCGAATTCTCCTCAAATATTTTTAGTTACAATTAAATCAACAGTAGATTTTTTTCAATTTTTAACACAATGTATATCCTAATTTATATTTGTGTAGCTACAATGCCGTCGGCGCGATCATTTTTGGTAGATTATATTTCACAAGCGTTTAATTTTCTATTGTAGCTATCTAAAAATATACACAAACTATTAAGTAGACCCATAAATAATGTAAATATTAGATAAAGTAATTTATTTATAAAAATGGATCGTCAATAAGTCTACCTATATTTTTCAAATATTTTCCTCTTTGTTTGCCAATTTCTTCAATTCTCTCTTAATATATTTTTCTATTTCATTCTTGATTTTCCGAAATATCAGCATTACGTATAGATTGACGTGATATCAATTAGTTGATTAAACAAGAAAACAATTAAATTAAAAAAGTACTATTTTTAATATTTCTTTATATTAGCAAATCGACCGTTTAATGACACCTTCTGAAGTGATGGGAATATTTCACACAACTCCTGATGCCGGTACGTAAAACAATAAATATACAAATATATATATATATAAAAGAAAACATTTAGCAAAAAAATAGTTATAGAATTTAAAAATAATGATAAGGCGAAGGAAAATAAGAAGAAATGAAGCTTATGCTACCCTGTTAGAAAAGTTTCAACGCAAGCTCGCTTACAAAAAGCGGTAAAACGTTATATTAACGTTCTCTATTCTGTTAAAGTACATCTAATGTTAAGTATTTGTGCGTTTTCTACTAGAAACCAGTTGAATAGTTTGCTGATAACTATACTGCAGATTTTTATGCAAATTCATATCTTTATAAATATGTTTGAAGAAATAGGGTCTAAATTTGGGGTTGTTTCATCCTGGAATATCATCATTTTTATTACGCTTTGACTATTTTGTATTAATTTTGCAGATTATATGGATTCTGCACATTCACAAAAATCCGCAGTCTACTGATAATATATGTTTTATGTGAAAGAATATTTGAGCGAGCAGAGATTTTTATAATGTCCAAAATCACCAATCTCTACTCACGTCTCATGTATTCATCTGATCAAGCATCGTACAACTTTTTCCTACTTTCTCTATTAAAAAAACCTCTACGGGGACGTCGTTTTAAATCGATTGAAGCAACAAAACCAAACTAGCTGAACAAGTTGAAAGCCACACCAGAAGCTGAATTCCAACAATATTTTAAAGCAGTGATGAGCAACCTTTATTCGTTTGCGGGTAAAAAGTGGAGACATAGAAATCCATATGGACCGTAATGAATGTAATATTAAATCCTTGAATATATTATTTAAAAAATGTTAATTAATGGAGTCAAATTTCTCACTAGACTATGGATTTTTATGCAAATTCATATTTTTAAAACTAAGAATGAAAGTGGAGAACGTAAATAGGTCGTCGTTTTATCCCCCGAATATAGCAATTTTTACTATATTGTGTATATTTTCTATATTGTTGCATATTTATAAGCATCTTGCATTTCCTTACACACTTAAATTTCCCGTAAATACATAAAAATGCTCAGCCTAATTATCATTTTTACATTTCAACTAACTGAAAGGCAGGCCGCTGGTTGCTCGTCACTGTTTATCCCTTTCGCAGCTTACAATACTTACATACTTGTTAGTATGAAGGAGATTCGAGAAAGCTATCGAGTCCAGCATTATAAATTTCGCAACTTAAATTGTATTATACGCAACATAATTATAAAAGTGTATTATGTATGAATACGTGATATTACCTATTTTTTGTATCGGGCAATCGAAGCACAAAAAATGTTGCAATACAGAAAATAAACATTCATTGTGCCGCCTTTATCCCATTCTTCGTCATTTTATTGCACTGTAAAAGTGTTAAAGAATGTAAACAATGGGAATTGCTTTAAAAGTGGCTAAAGAGAAATTGATGAATAGATGAATAATTTGGGTTTTATTTGACTTTTTGAATATGATAGTAAATGAAGATTTACAGCCGAAAATTGCTGCATCCGTACTCATAAATTCTTACATACTCCATTTTTACTGGTAATAAACTTTCTTATCTTTTGTTATTGCAGTACCTTATTATGAACTTGTACCTGTCCTGTGCTCAATGAACATGGGAAATAAAAGTAGTACTTCAAGGTTGCGTCTTACGGCTTTCAATCAAGATGTTGAATTAGGTTTGAAAGCTACCAGTGATTATCTTGCCAGCGAAGACACTCCCCTATGGATTGTGAAGTCTAATCAACAATCGCCCGAAGGATTTCAATATACTTTAATACCTCATGTACTCTTAATTCATGGTTTATTATTGTAATATAAATAGATGTATGGTTCCGATCATTTTTATTTCATAAATAAATTTAGCGGCGAAACATTTCTTTTAGGCGTTAGAAGATATCGGTGTGCCAATGCAAGATGAAGATTCGGGAGCAGCAGTTTTAGCCAAACAAAGAAACCATGAGCTACACATTTTTGTAAGTAATACATCACTATTTTTAAATGAAAGAGTAAACTTGTATGTTTAGTATTCATTCCTTGCCACTGATTTAAAGTTTCACTTTTATCGTAATATATGTGCCAGTGATTATGTGATGTACATACATACATGTAAGTCAAACGTGTAAAAAATTGAATGCGTCACTTGTCTCGCGTTACATTGATTTACATCACAAAAATATGAAAGCCATTTTTCTCTTTTTTCTTTGTTTTATTTAAGTACACCAATATCATAGTCACCGGCACATGTATATAGCAAGCCGGAAATCATAATGATGTTTACATAAAATATTTGTTGTATGTTAACACATTATTTACCGCTAGCCGATTAACACTTAGAAGGCTGGCAAATTACGAAATATAATCAGTAAACTGCGGATCTCTATGCAAATTCAACGTTTTACCATCGAAAATAAAGAAATGGAATTTAAGTACGAATTGGTTTTATCCTTTAAATGTAATAAAGTGCAACTTTACATACTTTTGTACGTCGTGTACATTCTGTAATTGTTTGCACATTTAAGGTTCCTATAAATTGATAAAAATCCGCTATAAAGTCTAATAATAATCTGATCTAAAAATTAATATATTCACATGTGAGGTATTTCATAGAAAAATCTCAGCATGAATAGAGCCAATAATTTCCGGCCCTCTAAGGTTTAATAAGCTGTTTATTAACCAGTAGCCTATAAATCGGCTTTTCATTCTCTATTTCAATAGTCCCCAAATTTTTTGGACCCGCGAGCCACATTTGAAATCTATAATTGTTCGCCACCCCTCGCTTATGCTATAATATATATATTTTTAAAAAGAAGTGAATTGCGACCAACAATTTTCGATAGGTAAAAGTCTCCTAATTACCATTTTAATCACTCTCACGTCTTACAAGTATTTGATACGAGCCGCTTAAAATCATTTCGCGATCCATAGATTAAGAACCGTTATTCTACATTATTAATAATAATTCAACCAGCAAACAAAATGATGTTTTAAATCCTTATTTTACTACACATATTTCTATACGATAATCAAAACCAGCCAGTATACTGAAGAATCTAAGCTTGGCTTGACCGGTATTTTATATGTGTTCGGGAAACGTAGAGTGGTGCTGCAGATTTATGGCTTGGCGACGGGAAGCTACGCTATTTTTGACAATGAAGCCAGCAGGAAGGCAAATCCCTTGCTGGCAGGCTGGTATCAGATAGTGACCACATGAAGGTTCTGGTCCAGCGCGATAGTCAATAGCGGATAGCGAGCCATAAAACATTTTGCAGTCACTCGTCGGAGAAAGTTGGAGTTTCTTCGCACAGAATTTCCGACGCTTGGAAAATCCGTCTTCCCGCCGAAATGGTCGCCCCCACCTTAGCGAAAAGACAAACGCGAGGGGATGGAAAGGGAAGGGTCCGAGCGTGGAGGCTTCCCATCCGCTCGCGGAAACGGGGAGAGCGTCTTTGGAGAACGTCTTCAGACGACGAAGTAGACACGTGAACTTCGTAAAGATCGCTAGCACCAAGAAGGGACCTTTGGTAGAGACACTGGAAATAAAGATCGTGGTCCGACCGCCGGACACGATAGTAAAGTCTTGAGATAGAAGGGACCGTCCCTTAATAATCAAGCGTCCGAACACCATTTTCTACAGTCCACTATTATCATAGAATTCCGAATCGCATCTTTCTCATGGGCACGCGCATTTCAACCAGCGTATGATTCCGGGCGCGAATAATATGCATCCGCTTAATTCTTAACCGGCAGATAATGCGTTAATATACTACAATAATATAAATCTCTTCTATCTATACGTTATTAGTAACGAATTGTTAAATTTTAGGATGGCTTTCTTTCTTCGGATTTTATCATACGTTCTTTACCTGAACGTCTGATAGAAAAAGTTTTATATGGCAGAGATGGAATATTTAAGAACCACCTTACGAAAGTAGGATTGCATGATTTAATATTTTCGTATCATCACATTATCTACAGGAAAGCTGCAAAGAAGGACTATGAAAGCTTTAGTAAGGAAATTAATTCGGTTTTTAATTTTTCAGATATTTCATCAATCAGGCAATAACTTACACATTGTGTCCTGTTATCTTTTAGATATAACGAATCCATTAAGTCGTATGTATGATATTCCGGGTGTGATATACCCGGAAATCCTGACAACTATCGATTATGATATGTACACGTAAGTACCAGTATTTACATCAACTTTAAGATACCAATTTAAATAAAACTATTTTTTTTATTTTCATTTGGTTACTTTTTTGCAGAGTGTTAGGTGAAAGTATTGATTTTGCTAAACAATAGGTTGTTTCATTTTGGAATGGAGTAGATTTAAGGTATCGAGTATTAACAAATCCAAAAATACGATTAAATATCGCAGGCATAATTATTGCTATGGTAAATCTTTTACTATAAATTAAAATTGCGGTACCTGATATTAAAAACAAAATTTACATCTTTAGTACAACTATAGTTCTTGCAATAAAATATCTGTCACATTTTTAAATGTTGATTTGATACATATTTAAATTTTGATCGTAGGATAAGGATGCAATTCCGTACATAAAAAACAGTCGCGTTGAATCTAATTTATTGGACGCAGATAAAGGATTAACTAACATGGGATATTACTTCTATAGTGAAAAGAAATTCCCATGGAAAATGTATGACATTGCTATGACTAACACAAAGTAAGCTTGCATTAAAATTGTTTTTATTGAAATAAAAATATTTAAAATCTTACATGAAGCATCATCAATTATAATTTTTCTTTTAATGGTTTTATAATGTTACGCCTTTTTCTTAGATTGGACTTATGTAACAAAATAGACGGATACACATGCGATCCTTCGACAATGGGTAAGCATAACACTAAAATAAAAACGTAATACTTTGCATTTAATCCAAAAAATACTAAAAAAAAACACAAAGATTTAATTGAAAATTGATGTTTATAGGTTACGCTTATGTAGCCGGGGCATGTAATAGAAATCAAACAGAGAAGTTCTCAGCAGCTATTGGTATGGCTGAAGATAATGGCGGTTTCAGTGGAATTATACCTACAGCTCACGAACTGGGACATTTGTAAGTCTTCTTTTTATTGTAGCTACTACTATTTACTACACATAAGTAAAAATCTCACTACACTTTTATTGAAAACAAGATCACGTTAGAATTATTATAAAAAATGCACCACCTTCATTTTTTAATTTCAGATTGGGGGCCTACCATGATGGTACTTCAAACGATACCGCAAATTGTCCTGCAGAGAATGGTAATATCATGAGTAGCACTCTTAGATTGATCAAGAACGAATTTATATGGTCGAATTGTAGCATAAGCGAATTTCACAAATTCCTCAGGTATACTTTTCTCTTTATCAATAAATATAACAACTAATATTAGATAATTTAAATAATAACATAACATACAGATAAATGATAATGAATGAATAAATATATAAAAATGAATTCACAAAGAGGATTAAAAATTTTAATTTTCGATAATTTTTATGCATATAATATACATAATATTACCATATAATATAATATAATATAAAAGAAAATCTATTTTTTCTAAGAAATAAATAGTGGAAATTATAATGTACAATGTCTTTCAGAAAAAAGAAAATTAATTAAACAAATATGTATTCCTAAGATAGAAAAAATAATGTGATATACGTACAATATTTATGTTACTTTTTTTAAAGACTGGGAAATAATAAAAAATTGTCCTGGTTAGAAGAGCTATTCTACTATCTCTTAACAACCTTCGATTGATCTATTATGTTTTTACAACCCATTCTATTATCTCTTAACAATCTCGGATTGATCTATTATCTTTTAACGACCAATTCTACTATCTCTTTGCTACATTTATATGCATGTAAATGAGTTTCATAATGTTTCCGTAAAATACGCGAATCAGCATACATGTAAGTACATGTATATTTTATCCAGGAATAGGACACTTAAAACCTCATACAGTTTAAACTTCTCAAATTCGAAACTTTAAGCTACTTTTATGATACGAAACTCTCGAAATGTAGATAAATAATAATTTATATAAATAAAAACAATATTGTCAAGATTTGAATTAATTTGACTCATAATCCAATTGAATTTGCGTTTAAAGTTTATACTCATTTTAGTTGGTAAGATTTCATCATTTTGTTACAGTTGTTTATACTGAGAAAAAATAAAGCATACAGAAATTAAATTTTTGCAAGTTAAAAAAGTGACTATCATTCCTATTGGATTTTTTATATTCCCATAACTTCTTGCAACGTTGAATGTGTCGGATCGAATTATTTCGTAAAATTTTGTTGTTTATTCGTTTAATTAAATTATAACTACATTTAACTTTTATTTAATTAGATAATTTAACTTTTTGCTTATATAATTAATCATGATAATTTAATAATAGAATTTTCTCAACAGAGTTTGTTAAGAATTTTACTTCCTGACAAAATAGATGACCCTTACAAACAAAAGGAAAAAAATAAGCATTCAGGGTTTCGAAATTTGAGTTTTGCGAATGTAGAAATTAGGTTTCAACCCATTTCTAATTTTGTTCCACATAAACGTCTATTATTTTCAATATATCGCAAACTTTCTTTCCGATAAAAATGAAAGTTCAAAACTGATGATTTAAATCTACTTTTTAAATTAATTAAAATTCATTTATTAAGTACCGGAAAAAATTTGTACAACTTTTGCATCGGAAGCAACGAAACTATTATAACAGTGGTAGTGTCATTAAAATATTTTATTTATCTTTTACATCGTTAAATAACATTATATTTGAAAAAAATTTAGACCATTTAAATATATATAATTGGATCTTTCTACCAGAAGTATGCCGAAATGGAATTTTTTGCTGAATTTCGTAAAATTACTATATTAATGCTGGTTTTATAGCAACATTCAATCAATTTTTAACATTATAAAATGAAATTACGCTTGATAGAAAAGATCACTTAAGTCTTATAGATTTTTTTAATTAGGAATGTATTCAAATTGAATCTCTATAGCATTTGGCAATACTATTGCAACAATGGTGTCATGAACAGAATTCATCCGTCTTCTACACTATTAAATAAAATTACGTTTGAAGGAATTTCAGTTCGCTTAAATTTTGTAGGATAAATCCGCACGAACATTTTCCACCACCTAATATGTGTGTTTTAAATTTTTAATGGAATATCTATATTTTCAGTACAGATACAGCAAAGTGTCTTTATAACGAACCGCCAAAAGCTATAGCAGTAAGACGTATTTTGCCTGGAAAATTAATGTCCGTCGATGATCAATGCAAAAAGTCCTACGGTGGCGGAGCATGTAACGTAAGTCTTTGCAAAATATGGAAATGACTACATTTAATAGTAATTCTCAATTTTGCAGAAAAACTCGACTGAAATGTGTTACAAGTTAAAGTGTACAGTTCCCGAAACTAATGGTTTGTGTATACCGGTTACGGTAGCTGCTGATGGCTCTTCTTGCGGAGATAATCTTGTATATTATTTATATTTTCATTCTATGAATTAACAATAATCTTTTACGATACTTGAAATTAATAATAATAATATAAAAGGCTTATTTTTTGTTGTGATAGATATGCCTTGATGGGGAATGTGTACTGGAGGGATCAGAATTAAAATACGAAAAAGTTTCCACATAAAAATAAAAACAATCAATATTTTCGTTTATACTACGTAATAATTCGGTTATTCACTTCGAATTAAAATAAAATATTTTAATATATCTTTCAATTTACGTTCACTTACAAAAGTATTTGTACATTTTTTAAAATTTCAAATATTTAAAGAAACATGTTTTTTTTTATCTCTATTTTACATCGCATCAACATCGAGGTCATTAGCGACGAGTTCGTGTCGAGACTTTATACTTTTAGGTACATGTTCATTTCTTGAAGAAAGTTTATTGTATGTTGTGAGGTTAAATATTTAATATAGTGCATATTCTCTTATAAACAAATGAAAGTAAATTCAAGCTGTGTCTAATTTCAACTAACAAGCAAAATCAATACCCTTAAAATGATTGTAACTCATGTATTCTTTTATATATTTGAACTTAGATGTGTGCAAAGACTTTCATGAGTGACTGTTTATGAATACAGCATAAAGAAATAAGATAAATATAATACTACATGGTATATCACATGAAGTACAGCATAAGATTATTTAGGCACTTAGTTAAAGGTAAGTTTTACAAATTTATATTAATATGTAGTAATAATTAAGTAATTTTGTAATTAGATCTTTTTTGTAAGATAAACCTACAAATTACATAGTAAATGAAACTTACAATATTAATAGAATAGTCAAAAGATTATCAGTCAATACAATGTATCTTAAATATAATGTACATTATGTTACATTCAAAAATTATAATACTGATATCATTGAACAACTTTAGGTACTACTCCTACTTCCTCAAACAATTCATTTTTACTACTAGGATAATTTTCCAAGATACATTCTGAAATTTCAGTACACAAACGTTTTCGTTTCATGTATTCACGTGAATACTCTTTTAGTGCACTTTCTACTCTTTGTTTAGTTTCAGTTAAATCTTCAGTACCAGATGTCTCCATTAATGCATCCAATTTTTTTGTCAGTGCATTGATGCTCTCTTGGAGTGTAGCTTTTTCTTTCCTAGCATCTTCCTCTGAGACACTAGACTTTAATAATGCCTCCAGTACCTTAATTTCCTTTATCAGCTCCTCGTGTTTGCTTTCATGTTCATCAGCATGCACTTGTAATTCTCTATCTATTCTCATTAACTCGTCTACGTCAAGAGTCGAGTCTTGAACTGGACAATAAACTTTTTGTTTCTTGGAGACCTTATTCAAACAAAGTTTAGTTATACCGAATAAAAATTAATTGTGGTGATTTGTCTCACTCTTATTTGTCTTTAATATCTTACTTTTTCAAATATCTTTCCTTCGACCACCAATTTGTCCATGGCCTTTTGAACTGCTGTTTTACCATACTCATTGTGCAGATTTAAAACTACATCATTAATAGTGAAAGGTCTGTTTTGTAGTTTCATATATCTGTATACAATATCTGCCATTGCTACTATTCATTTATTCTACTCCTTTCTATATTAATATATCCTTAACTATTTATGTAGGTTATGTTGTTACTATTTAATTAATTATAATTACATTAGCTACGATAATGATGATATCAGTTCATTTCAAATTCAAACATACAAACTACAAGCTTATTATTAAGATTAATTTATTACGTTGTATGTTTACATACGTATCTTGCGTTACAATGGTTTACTAACTTGTATTAAAATTGATCGTAATTCATTTACTTTTGTTTGAAAAATTAACCCAACTGTAGCGTTAATTAATAATGACGCGATCAATTTGACATCAAACACGTTTGTAATCATTTACATTAAAACCTTGTTATTTTTAATAACCAGTTGCGCTATCGCATGAACTTGGCTTCGCTGTGTGTGGCGCCGCGACGTGAAATAGCATAAACATTACCGCATCTGGTATCACCACAGAATAACTACACAGGCGAAGCTTCTCGTCGGCAACTTTAATGTTCGTGTCCTCGGTTTTCTGCACACCATACAGACAGCGTTGCCATATTTCTGGCTGGATGTATCTTAATCACTTTCTATTGATTATAGGGTAGAAAAGGATAGTAATGCGTTGGAGAAACAGCAACAAGCGCGGCAATATTTGGACATAAAAAGCTTAAAAAATAGCTTTTACTTAACATACTTTATATGTATTACAATAGAAGGAGCAATATGATAATGATTTTTCGGTTGCGCACGGCTGACCGCTCTGTTCTGTAAAATAGAAAAACCCAAGTGGCCTTTGTATTATAAATGACAGTAACCCACCAGCCGCGGACACCTTTTAAATTTCCAGGTCAATAACGCGAGCAACTTTTATTACATGCTTTAAAATTCTTCATAGCTTATTCATGGACATCATAAAATACGTAAACATAACGTCTTCTACTATTGACAAAGTCCATGCACCGTATGGATACTAATTTCTTTGTATGGGAATAATTGAATAATTATTTAAGGTAGTGTTACGTACGGATCCTCCGGAGCGTCGAAACGGGCAGCGTACAGCCCTGCGTTGGACTCTCCGACGCGATAAGAAGTAATTGCTTCTAAGAATGTGGATAGTAGGAGATACCCCCACGACCCGTCCCCTAAAATCTACGGATTTTTGGGTATATAAGGAGCCAAGAAACAAGGCTCGGGGGTTCAATAGAAGCGTAGTACGACGTCGCGACGAAACTCTGGGCGAGATCGGGTTAAAGTCCCCTTCGAGCAATATTTGAACGACTACATGAGTCTTCATGTCGAATCGTCTAAAATTGGTCCCGCACTCGTGCTACGTTAATGCCGAGAAGGTTACTCTCGCCGTCAGACTAGACTAGGAACTGTGTAACTATATACATATATATTCTTATAATACATATCGTTTGTTAAAGTCTGTTAATTCCTTTTCTTACAAAACCCATCTTAATAGTTAAAGTAACGCAACCTTCGGTATTCCGCACAAGATATACCTTTACCGCTCGAGGTATATCGATAAACGACAATTCCTAAACCTTTACCTTGTGACTCCCGGTGGTGAAAGAGACGCCGCGCTGGTTCGTCCACACTTTCAATAAGTGGCACCCGACGGTGAAAGAGACGTCGGCTCATCCACGAAACTTACCTAGTGACACCCGGTAGTGAAAGAGACACGGGTTCGTCCGACTTTCCTATGACATCCTTATCTAAGCCTTTACCCCGGCTACGACGCCTGTGCGTTACCCACGCCACGGCACCGACAGCCGTAACAATAGAAGAACTATTCATTCGCGAGTATCTTGACGCGATGTCAATATCTATGTTTTAAGTTAATTACGTCATATTAAATTACATTACTGGAATAATTTACCAATCTCTTTAAATGCATAAATCTCTTCAATCCACATAAGAGGAACAGAAAACTGCTCCGTCGTTGAAGAATTAAATAATTTCGAAATCAGCAAAATGATTACTTAACCCCCCCCCCCTTTTTCGCATATACTATAACATATTCCAATTTGAATCAAATTGCAGTTATCGAGTACAATAATGATCGATTTAGCGTGGAAGGACCCATATGCAGTATTTTGAATTCATGTTGCACAATACTCAAACGCATGCGCAGTATTTTGCGGTTTTCTTCATGGCATACACCATAACTTTGCAGCTCCCTTTATGGCGTACATCATAATTTTGCAGCTCCCTTTATGGCGCACACCATAATTTTGCAGCTCACTTCATGGCGCACACCATAAATTTGCAGCTCCCTTCATGGCGCACATCATAAGTGACGCATGCGCAGAAAAAAACGGAGACAGAAAGTGGGCGGAGCTTCGCCTTTGGAGTTATTCTGTGCCCATATATGGACATACTACGCACATTCTGGGAATGTCCTGCCTGGGGATTTAGGATATAACAAGGACATTCCCGGACATTCTCAGAACGTTCCAGGATATTCTCAGAACGTTTGGGCACATTCTTAGATCGTTTCGTCTGGACATATTCAGGACATTTTCAGGGCGTTGTTTAAATGTTTAGAAATAATTACTTTTTTCTACAGACAGAATGTTAACATTCTCTGTACATCTTATAAACGTTTTAAGATTTTTTAAAAATGCTTCAGTGTAATAATACCATATAAACGGCATGTAGAATTAATGTCTATAAAACACATGTGTTTGAAATAGTTATTCTTTAGCGTTCAGTAAGAAAAATTATTCTGATCGTTCCGCGGAAAATCTTCTCTCGGTCCTCGGGTTTTCTCCCCCCTCCAGGAAAATTCTGGATCCTCCCTCTGGATCGTCATGGCCCAATCGGAGTTTGCGCCTCACCCCGTTCATCGATGATCTTCGATTTTCGATCCACCCTCGAACCGGGTAGAGGTGGAAGCTGCGCGGCTATACTATAGGGTGATTCGCCCGCCAGTAGACTCGAAAGGAATACCGCCGCCTAAACATTAGAGGACGATTCTTTTGTCACTGTATCATCAGCGAGTCGACGGCGACGGGTACTGCCGCGAAAACTGCTGTGTGCGTATATGTGTGTGAACAGAAAAGTTGAGTCCCAAAATTGAAGTGGACCTCTTCACTAGCATATCGCAGACACAGAGACGTGTTTAGGCGGCGGCATTGCTTTCGAGTCTACTGGTGGGCGAATCACCCTGTAGTATGTACAAGTTTCATTTGGGAAGAGAAAGTGCGGGGGTCCAGAGAGAGAGAGAGAGAGAGAGAAACGCGCCAGCGGTATAAAGCAACCCTTAAGAAAATTTATTACCCTCTTGGAAAAAGTCAACGAAAATGCAAGGTGAAGTACCGTGAGAGTCTCGTCGTGTATTCAGGGATCTCGCGAGTTTTAACAGAAACAGCTAATTCGACATGGCCTGTAATATTTTTCTTTTTTAATAATTATCAAGTATTTTCAATGTTCCCTTTTTCTCTCGAACTTGCCCTCGACTTTCCCTTTGGTCGATCGTCCACGTTGGATGTATCAAACAGTGGCACTGGTACATACAATACATTAGCTCATTTGAATTTCGCTCTTTAATTTGAATTCTGCTACGTTATACCAGATGCAGTAATATTTATGCTATTTCACGTCGCGGCGCCACACACAGCGAAGCCAAGTTCATGCAATAGCGCAACAATGCAAAGAGGAATAAATACTATACATGCGGTAGCGAGTACTTATTTGTCCTATTTATATAATTTAAATCTTTCTGTGTATAATTGATTGAAAATATATACTATTTTGAGAATGTTTCAACTCTTGAGGATCAAGTGTCATTGGAACCAATTTCGATATCTCGTGACCCGGCACTAATTGAGCAGATATACTTATGTATACACATCTTTTGGCTTCCCCCTCTTCCTTTTACGCGTTAGATATAGATGGCGGTACAAGTACCCGGTTAAATACTCTTAAAGTTAAAATTACACAATCAACAGGCAACAAGTTATTTTCACTACTGTAAATTGAAAATTAGTAAATCACGTGACCTATTCGAATGCAACCATTTACAAATTCCGAAAGTGCGCAAAATCTAATCGAATTTGATTCAAGCTTCAAGAATCAGTAAAATGTAATAAAAATATAAAAAAGATAAAGACTATAATATTCTGATACTACTTATTCTTTCTATTAAAAGTCATATTACTATTTTCTGCTATAAGTTCTATACTATGTTTCCTCAAAAATTACCTATCTTTTTATTAGGAATATCTTCGTCTTAATTAAAGAATTTTGCAACATGTAATTGTATACTCTTATTCTTTTTTAAATCATGCAGCTGCAATGGCAACGAACATTCGTAAAAAATAGAGATGAAGAAAGTGTGTTAACACAGCCCCGAGTCTCATGTTGTGTGGGTCTCGCAATTTAAGATCCTCGATTTCCCAAATTGCTAGATAATTTCTTTTAAATATATTCATTCAAAATACTTTAAAAAAAAAACGTTAACCCTTGAAGGATGGCTCGTACCGTACAAGATCTATATATACATCGTATAGATCTTAGGTTTCTGCTCAGCGTACCGCTTTCATAAGTCGTAGAGACCCAAACTTTTATCGTATCATACTTTATATAAAACCTTTATTATTTATTTATTTGACTTATTACAGCCCCTCTTCCCTCGTACCACGATTTTCTGTCAAGGAAGTTTCCACTATGAGTTAATAGTACCAGGCCTCAGAAACTTAAAACCGAGCCTGCGTTAACAGTATTTGACGCAACACATGCGTCAGAAGCAAGCTGAAATATAGGGTGGGGTGAAAGTAACTTCCCGATGTGGCGTGGTTTCTATTAGGAGGTAAATGAAACAATGTAGTATCGATGCATATACGATGTTCATTTATAGTTTCAATTTTCCTTGTCTCATTTTGCAAAACTTACTTCGTTTAAATGTCCGTCCGCAAAAGAAAAAATAAGGGTTAATGTCATATTATCAAATGCAAACATATTTTCATAGGAGAGTTACTTTTGCACCACCCTTTACTTTCTTATATGATATAATAACATGTTCACGAAGCAAGCTATGATATGCGATATCTTTATTGCACATAAAGTAAACAGGGGAACCAATGCATGCAAAATATAGAATATATCAGAGTATTTACTATAGAAATCGCCTATATAGATCAACATGTGTAGATCTTACCGCTAAAGGCGTAGCTGAGCGAGTTATGCTCGGAGATCAAGTGTGAATAGTGTGATCGAAGGAACGTCTTGCTCTACATTTGCAATGGGTGAATCAATTATTATACAAACACGTTGGATCATCTGACTAATTTGCGCTAGATCACTCAAATTATCACGGTGGCGGTGAACGCTAAATTACAATCGAGTTACCGTAAATTTTAATTCGGAACACTTAAACGTCTTATGTCATTAAATGATCGTTCTCAAGATTCAATAAATGCATTTTCACGTTTGTACCACGTACAATTTTTTAACGATATTCCAATAGTTAAAGTTAGTCCAAAATAGAAGCGGATTAACTTGAAAAACTAATTTGAGAACTGAATTATAATATTGATTTCAAAGATCATAGAATGTATTTTAAGAATTTTTATTTTCATTTAAATTTCTTAAGGACTTTCTAAGGACTTTCTAAGGACCAAGTTTAAATATTAACTTTGAAGTATTAACAATTTAAATTTCTAGATTAACTAAATTGGATAAACGCAACAAGGTTTTGAGTGATCCATGCGTTTTATAGGAGCATGCGTGTGCAGAGATTGGATGTTGGAGAGTTTGAAAGAGTCGCTAGCGGGTCAGTTGCTTACGAGAGCTCATTGAGAGGACAATAAAACTACTTTCGTTAGTTTAGTGAAACAACCAGTGCGCAACTCAACAGAATCCCATAAATGTCGGTAAACGTATATGTGACGTTGAAGTTACAATCTCTAAACTTGGAGTAAAACCCTCCTTTCTGAAAGCTAAACGCATATCGAATAAAGTTGAAGAAATATTTGTCAGACCATTTGTATTATGAATTCATATTTATCGTATTTCATATGATTTGCAAACCATAAACAATGATATTGTCTATTTCTTCTTCGTCATGTAAAATTCATTTAAAATGATCGCGCAAAATAAATGATCAGTACATGGCTCTTATCATTATAACTAATGATTGATCTTTGATCCTAATTTGTTAGTAACACAGATTAATTTGTCAGTTTTTATTTCGTATTATTATTAATAAATAAACATTACTTTCTATTAATGTTTAATATAATATTTTCATTCTAATAGTCTTTTTATAAAACTATTGTAAACAATTATACATATTTATAAAATGTAATGCTCATTTTTTATCTAACACAGTTGTTGATTGAACTTGCAACAAAATGTGGCTATAAAGTTAAATACCACCTATATTTAATCGCGGTCGAGAATATTACATAATTTACATAATTCATAACATATGTGATCCAAATGTGGACAAATTTGGCGCGGCACACAACCCGTTCAAGAACATTTATTCAATTCAACTTTCGCATGTAAAACAGACAAACCTTACTGTATGTATGTACACACAAGCCACAAAACCTAATCTAGGTTGGCAAAACAAATTATAAAACATGTGATTGCTTTCAAATCATTCGGGCGCGGTCGGACGAAAAATTAAACACATCTGTTGTCTGCTGCATAACGTATAAAAACACTGATGGATTCGAGTTTTCGTCAGTCTCTGTGAAGTAACTGTTCCTGGATCTTTTCCAGGCAACTTAGATAAGTACTGTACCGGTAAAATGATGTATGTGAACTTTGCGGTGTACTTATCGGTGCTGCTGTTCGTAATTGGCCTGTCTGTAGAGCTAAAGGTACAGAAATTCAAAGGAAGCGATGCCCTCGACTCTGCACCACTTATCGATGGGTAAGCGATCATCTATTCAAATAGATAAAGTCAATTAAGATTCAAAAAATTCAAGCTTCACTCTAAAATGATTAAAACTTTCAATCTAGATAGTTTTGATCGGGCAAAATTAATATCGGCCGCCGTCATTTTGTATTTCAAGAGGGTGTTATATTATAAATCAGTGATGAACAACCTTTGTTCTTTAATGGAGCAAAATTGAAAATAGATATAGATTATTACCACTTATACATTTCAGTTAACTGAAATGCAACCACAGACAAAGTATAAGAATTGACAAATCACATTACGGGACTTCGTGTTCCATGTACTGAAATACCACCATCTAAAAGAATCAGAATTTTCGGGAGAATATCTTCCTCTTTCATTACGTGAAACGGAGTTTAAATACTTGTAAAGTATTTTAATATGCAAAATGTAAAAGCAAACACAAAAATTATAGATTTTACGCAATCGAAAATGTAAAAATGAAAATTGTAATGGGATTTAAAGCCTCAGCAATCCTGACCACAAAAAACATTGCATGATTGGTCTACTCCTATAACTTGTCCGTGATGCAATATTTAGAAGAGCCGCAGGTAAATAGTTGGAGGTCTGCTTAATTATCACTGTTATAGACAACCGTATTCAATATGATATTAGGTAACCAATAAAGTTCATGCCGTTTTAATCAATAGAAATAAAAGATTTTTATTTACTCCTTTTTTATAATTGATAGAATGTGCGTGTATATATGTAGGTACACCCATCTGCAAAATTAAAGGCTCAATTTTTTAAATACTATAACTCCGCTAAAAATAATCATAGAATCAAGCTGTTTTTAATTGAAGCTTGAAGCTTCTACTTCAAGATATCTTTTGATTTTAAATTTAGTGCAACCCCATTATTGTGGCATCTTAAATACGAAGGAATGTTCATGATATTGAAAAGTGGCAAACTTTAACACCCTCTATGGATTTGCAAACATTTTTTTCGAACATGCCGTTTGCAGTGTCGTAAAACTCAAACCTTTCCCATCGATTCGAAAAAAATGAAGTCGCTACAAAACTTAAAAACAGCGCAATACTAGTTATCCAATATTTAAGAATTAAATTAACAAAAATACCTATATTACACCTATTAAGTTGGCATTTTGAATACGTACTTATACATGTTTGAAGTACCAATAAAAAATTTAACAAGCCATTTTATTATAACTTCTATAAATTATAGATTGATCTGTATATCACCTCGTAGAATAGCTCTATAAAGAAGCACGTTAATTGTAGCCTTTTCAGTCATTCGATTTGAATAAACAAAATTTAATTTTATATTATTTTGTTTATTCTTCAACACCTAAATAATGAACAAAAGAATGGACAAAATATCGGCGCCAAAAATGAAACGCTCCAATTTTTATGAAAAAATTCTCACTTCTCGTGACCTGAAAAAGTAATAATTTTAACACTCAAATTGTCAAGGCAGTCAAAATGATTGGTCACTAATTTACAACCAAAATTATATAAACTTGCAGCGATGCATTTTTAAGAACATTCCGCGATTTTCTGTGCAAAATATGAATAAAAATTGATTTCAGTTATACCAAATACTTTTCTCAATCGTCTGTTATTTTTATTTCTTTGCTACAAATAAGTACATCTTAGTTGTCGATAGTTTTAGTGTTAAAAATATCAAAAGTTGGAAATTCGCCTAATAGTATCTGAAAAAGACATTTAAAAAATATCGTTTCTTATAAAATCGCGTACATTGTTTTTTTAATTTAAAACGAACTCCGAAGAAATGATTGCTTCACACCTATGTAAGTAAGCAGCGTAGCAAGCGAAAGTGAGTTCCGTGGAAAGTGCGATGTCAGAAAAATTCGATAGCTATAAGTCTGCCAGAAATCATTATGCAAGTATGTTGACATTTGCATAGGTTGAAGATTCTGTAAAATCTCTTTCCTACAAAAAATCGTCAAAAAAATTAATCACGAAACACCTAGTGCTTTGAATGATGAACAATGTCTTAAATAAAATTATTTTCATTTGACGACTATTGTTTAGCACTTTTACTTTAGTAGAAATTTCCTACTCGATTGTAATTATACATTCAATGTTGCATAGTAAGTACATACGTGGATAATTGTATAAGAACAAACTAACTATCTTTAATTATATATTACTTTACAAATATCTTTCATATCTAATGAACTTTCGATGTTAAAAATATCAGAATAACGGGAGGAAGTACCACTAATGATAGGTACTTAGATGCTATAACGTCCGCGGTAATTTGGCCACCGGATCGGCACAGAGGCAAGGGGGACGTACCGACGAAAATACGGATCTAATTCGTTAAAGAGCCAGGGTCTCTGGCACATCGGTAAACAAAAGTCACACGTATTGGCATTATTGGCCGAAACATTCGTAGTGAAGGCGGGGACAAGTGACACGGGCGAACAAAAACTAAATTCCGCTGGGCGCTTGTTCCAGCCCCCGGTGGTCAACTTACCGCGGACATATAATACTTTTCCATAGATAAATTAACGTAATTAATCAATTAGCGTAAGCTTGTTTTTTGCGAAATTTAAATTTTAACGTAAAAGTAAAAGCATTTCATGCTATAGTATTTAAAATACATTTAACTACACAACCTTTTTACGTAGGCATTTAACTCTTTAAAGAGTTCTATTTACCATTTCTATACACTATATACAGGATGTTACCCCTAACGCGACGCACGATTTTTCACCCACCTACAGCCATCTGACAAAAAAAAGTTTAGAACAAAAGTTGAACTGTATAGGATTTACAATATTTGTCAATAAAAAAAAGATACATGAAAACAGTTTGTTTCATAGCGAAATCAAGATCATCTTGGGTTAAACAAATAGAAATACGTAATTTATTTTTATCATATTGTAAAGAACAGCTAGACGAATTCCAAACACATATTATACGATATTTTTATTATTATGTTAACCCACATGCAGTAGTAGAAATATGAAATATTTAGCTGCCATCATTGAACAGAAAAAATGCGCTTACATGTTCAAAGTGCATTCCACCTTGCACAAGGCAATCTTCTACACTTTTAAAAAAGTTTGAATGCATTGCTGTAATTAGGCTTGCTGAATTAACAACTCTGAGATGATTTTCTCTTGCATCTGTTCCACTACTGTAACTGGAGTAACATGATAATAAAAATATCATGTAATATATCTTTTGAATTCGTCTTGATATCCTCTACGATATAATGAAAAAAATTATGTGTTTCTATTTGTTTAACCCAAGATGACCTTGATTTCGCTATGAGGTTAAACTTTTTTCCTAATTTTTTTTTATTAAAAACTATTGTACATTCTACACCGTTCAACTTTGGTTGTAAACTTTTTTATGTCAGATGGGTAAGTGGATTAAAAATCATGCATCGCGATAGAGGTAACACCCTCTATATATATATATATATATATATATATATATATATACATACATGCAACTGTTATTAAAATACGTAGTCAACCATTTTTACGTTATCGGTAGATAATAGTTACAGTCGTCCCTAGTGGTTTAACTAATGGCTTGAATTTCAGGGACGAAAGAAAAATTATCTTCTCTCAGAAATATATTTTACGAACAATCGAATCTATATTAAAATGGTTAAAATATTAAATACTTTAGCATGTTTTAGCATTAAAATGATCGAATGCGCATTTCTCTAATTAAACTTAAGGAGTTCTAAGAAATTATTAGCAAACGAAACTTTCCTTCTGCGTAAATATTTAACGAAAACTAACAACTAGCTTAATTAAGAACCTTATATTTTGATATTTTTTAAACTATACATGTTAATACTGTTTCTATTTTGATTGCCTTAAAATAAAATTGTATAAGACTTTGATTTCTCTCATATAAAAGATAAGGTTTATTTAATACCTTCGAATTGTTAGTGTTCTAAGCCATGTTTTATAAATAAACTAACATATTTTATTAGAATGATAAATATTTTAATCTTTATTTAAGCTTGGCTAAACGAATATTTTCAAGTCCTAATCACAAAAATGTTCTTTTCAATGATGACTTTTTTTTTAAATTCCTTTTTATAAAAATAAAATAATTGTGTTCCTTCTTTTAATTTCAGTCACAATGATTTGCCCTACAATTTGTATGAGTTCTTAAATAACAACTTGGACAAATTCGATTTCACTAAAAACTTGTCCGACGATAAAATATGGGGGTCAAAAGCGTGCAACACTTGTCACACCGACCTTCCAAGGCTGAGGAAAGGAAAGTTAGGCGCACAAGTGAGTTAGAAATTTACAAACGGAAAATGTAAATAATCTACAGAAATTCCGCTCTATCGTCTGCGCCGTGAAATACATTAGTTGACTCAGTTAATTGAGCTTCTTATCGTTTTAAATTTTATACTGAAACACTATTAACGTTGACACTTGGAACATATGAAAATCCGACATAAATTTTACCTTTTGTTTAGTTTCCACTAGAATAGACTATTAACACTTATTTGTTGTTTTAATTATACTAATATTTAATTTTTCATTATACAAAATTTATTTGTAATTTATTTCGTATCGCTATCGGTAAAAACTGCGAAATTTATGTATTGTTAATTTTAAACTTAAAAAAAGATAGCGGGATTCCGGGTATCTAGGTTAAAAGAGGTCACACAATTGTATTCTACATTATGGATTTATATGAAAATTTAATTCCAAACAGAATTAGTTTAAAACTATAATATTTATCACAACATAGTATGCATTCTTTACGTTTCTCAAATTATGTATAAACTACAGTCAGTCGTAGCAGTCTACATCCATATCTAAATTTTAAATATTTAAAAAAATACAAGAGTTTCGATCATTTTGAGAACATTAATTTAGCTATTAATTAGAATTGTGCACATTATAAATGAAACTGATATAAAACGCACTATATAAAATGATTGTTATAGCCATATTTATGCTTTGTTAGATTTGATTGATGTTCCTTAATTTGTCTAGTATAAATGAAATTACATTCTGAATACTTTTAGAAATAATTGCATTCATGTAATTAATGATGCTCCCTTTGTGAAACACTTTCTGGGAATCTTATTCATTTGTAATTGTCGAAGCGAACGACCTATTCGCTACCCTCCGTTTTATTGCGAGCGTTGCTAATTTCGTACCCGAGAACTGGCATCCTATACTTGCAGCCCAGGTAAACCGCGCGAGGGCACGACACCCCTAAATATTAAGAACAATATGTACCGTCATAAAAACACGTGCGCTGTAGCTTCGACCTGAGGATCGGAACAGCCAAAACATTTAAAAATCAAACACTAATTTCCCACTCCAGTCTGGAAATCCGAACGCCCAGCACAAGAACAGCACCCCTACCACCTAAGCCACCACCAATCACATTTTAACGCGACATACATAAATTGACGACACACCACCAGAAAAATAGAACGCAAAAACTTATCGAACGATTAACATAAACTTCCCTGTCAATCGTGTATCGGCGACACACTTCCAATATACCTATATACACAACAGCGTCAACAGTTTCCTATTTTTCTTTCTCCTATAAACTACCCACACAAGGTTAATTCGGCGTGTGAGGTTGCGCGTACGGCAAGGCGATTGAGTACGAGTATACGCGCACGACATTTTTGGTCCTTCGAGTCGGATCCAGCGAACTTTGGATCCAGTTGAATGTGAAAGTAGTGAAACGATTGGTGCAAAGGAGCATTCCGAAGATTAGCAGGAAGTCAGATAAGCAATCTGACCTTCCATTTACCTCAAGAAGAAGTGTGTCGAGCATACGTCAACTACCGGACATCAAGTACCGGACATCAGCTTCCGAAACCTGTGTAAGCTACAAGGATAAGTCATCTGGTCCACGAGGCGGCCGAGCGGACAGCAGCTTCCGACGGAACAGTGGACGCGCCTGCAGAATCCTGTGTCGGCACTCTTCACGACGCATCTCGCACCAGGTTTAAGTGAGTACAGCGGTTATCCTTCATTTTTTCCTCCAAGCTTCAATCTCAATTGATTAAAAATGACTAGCAGTGAAGAAGCGGTTTCACTTAAAGCACTTAAAAGACACCGAGCGGTTATTAAGGGGCAAGTCACGAGATTATTGTCTTCGCTTCAAAATACTACGGATCTAACAGTAGATTGCTTAGGGACACGCGGTATAAAATTAGAGGAATTATATATATCATATTGTGATGTACAATTATCGATCGAGGAAGAAGACACGCAGTCGGATCACGATGCTGAACGTGCTAATTTCGAACAATTGTATTTTCAAGTCTCAGATTTTATAACTACGCGAAAATGCGCGCTTCAAGGCTCAAATCGATCAATTTTAACGAATAGAAATCTCGAGTCATCAAATACCGTTATGATAAAGGAAGCCAATGCACTTTTACCGAAGATCGAAATTGAACCTTTTGACGGTAGCCCCATACAATGGCATTTTTTCCGAGACACATTCAAGTCTCTCGTCCATGAGAACGACGATTTACCCGCCGTTCATAAATTCCACTTACTAAAAAATGCATTACGTGGTGAGATCGCGGCAATCATTACATCTCTCGATGCCTCGGAGCAGAATTACCAAGTAGCATGGGATTTATTGCAGAAGCGATGCAATAAACCACGGCAAATAGTTTACGCACATCTAAATTTAATATTAGCATTACCAGAAATTACACGCGATTCTCCTACAAAACTTCGTTCATTAGCAGAGCAAGCCCAGGCTCACGTCAACGCTCTTAAGGCATTAGAACAACCTATTGAACATTGGGGTACAATATTAGTTTACATTTTAATTAAAAAATTAGACAAAAATACGCGCAGGGCATGGGAACGCACACTGGAAGATGAGGAATTTCCAGATTTCGAAAGACTAATCGCATTTATTAATAAACAAGCTCGCAGAGATGATTTAGAAATCGAACAAATTAATATTCAGGATAGACCAGTTACACGTTTTCGTAATAAGACAGCTAATCAAGTTTATTTAGCCACGAATACCAATTCAAGCAATTGTAAAATTTGTGAAGGAAGTCATCCAATTTTTGCATGTTCCAAATTTCTAAAATTGTCGGTTAAGGAACGCGTAGACGCAGCGAAAGGAAACAAATTATGCCTCAATTGTCTTCGAGCAAATCATATGATTAATAGCTGCAATTCAGGTAGTAACTGTAGAAAATGTAACAAAAGGCATCATACCCTTTTACACTTAACATTTGACCAGCGAACTAATGAAACCAATACAGGAACGAGACCTGAAGCTTCAACAAGCGTGGTAAAAAACGCATTAACAATAACTTGCAATAGTGAGGTTTTATTAGGAACTGCATTGGTAAAACTTCTTGATCGCAACAATAAAGAACATTTTTGTAGAGTTCTTCTCGACAGTGGTTCTCAAGCACATTTAATAACAGAAAGTTTCGCGAATAAACTAGGATTACAGAAACATGAAATAGATTTAGCATTTCACGGTTTAGCCAATTTACAAACGCGATCTAAATATTTTATAAACGCTACGCTTAAATCACGAGATAATAAATTCTCCTCTAGGGTTACTTTTATCACAATACCGTCTATTACCGGATTGTTACCGTCACGACAAATTGACCGCAGCGGATTTATAATCCCAGATAGAATTAAATTAGCAGATCCCGAATTCCATAAATCTAGGACAATCGACGCATTATTAGGCAATGCCTTATTCTACCAATTATTAGGTACTGGTCAAATTAAACTTTGTAACAACAATATTTTACTACAGAAAACCGATTTAGGATGGATAGTGACTGGTTCGATCAACTGGCAAAAACAGTTGCCAGTGATGAAACCATTGAAGGTTCATCACGTACGTTTAGGGACTCCCCTCGATAGTGCATTAAACAAATTCTGGGAAATTGAAGAGATCCCTGAGAAGCGTTTGTTTTCTGATGAAGAACTTCAATGCGAACGCCATTTTTCTATTAATACGCGTCGCGATGCAACCGGGAGATACGAAGTAAGGTTGCCGTTCAATCAACTAAGGGAAAACATTGGGGATTCCCGAAGTTTCGCGTTAAAAAGGCTTTATTCACTCCAGCGTAAATTCCAATATAATCCTGCCCTATTCGAAAAATATAAGGAATTTTTGGACGAATATCTCGCTTTAGGGCACATGGCCGCGGTGAGCCCATTGTCAGAGCATGATGGTAAGGGTTACTACCTACCACACCACCCGGTCATAAAGGAGTCGAGTACGACAACGAAGGTCAGGGTCGTTTTCGATGCATCAGCGAAATCGTCTACGGGTGTATCGCTTAACGACAGCCTATATACAGGTCCCACTATACAGGACACTTTATGGTCTATTCTCTTAAGATTCCGCTTTCACTTATTCGTCCTGACAGCAGACATTGAAAAAATGTTCAGGCAAATTAAAGTACATCCTGATGATGCTATTTATCAAAAGATTTTATGGCGCGATTCATTAGATTCAGACGTTAAAACATTCATATTAAATACTGTTACTTACGGTACTGCTCCAGCTCCCTTTCTCTCAGTACGCTGTTTACAAAGGCTCGCGGAAGACGAACACGACAAGTTTCCTATTGCAGCACATATTTTCAAAAGGGATTTTTACGTAGACGACGTGCTTACAGGTGCAGCCACCTTTGAAGAGGCAATAAGATTAAGAGACGAATTGATCGCGTTAGGAAAGTTGGGGGGTTTCCACCTTCGTCAGTGGTCATCGAACGAGGTTAATTTAGTTAAAGATTTGCGGGATCGCAGCAATCAAACCGCGTTATGTCTGGATCACACGGAAACAAAGAAAACGCTAGGCATTTTTTGGAATCCGTCTACTGACAATATATCCTATTCAGTTAGATCAATTTCTGGGTCACATCGTATCACGAAATGTTTAATCTTGTCGGAAATTTCTCAACTATTCGATCCATTTGGATTACTCGGCCCTGTAATCATAAAGGCAAAAATACTAATGCAAAATATCTGGAAGGCAAACGTTGGTTGGGACGAGTCCGTTCCGCAACACATTTATCACGCGTGGAAGGAATTGAAGGAAGAGTTGCCCTTATTAAACGATTTTTCCATTCCACGTAGAGTAGTATTAAAAAACAACTCCACCACACAACTTCATGGCTTCTGCGACGCCAGCGAAGGCGCATACGGTGCATGCATTTTTATTAGAAATTCAAATAATTCAGGAGAACATAGAGTAAGTTTATTATGCGCAAAATCGCGAGTTGCGCCCATTAAAACAGTATCCTTGCCACGTTTAGAGCTTTGCGCGGCTAGATTATTAACGAGGTTATATAAGGAAGTCACAAGAGCTCTCGTAGACGTCAAATTCGATTTAGTTAGATTCTGGTCCGATTCGACTATCACACTTCAATGGATTAGAACACAGCCCCATACACTAAAAACATTTGTCGCAAATAGGGTTAGCGAAATCCGAGCGGACACGGATACGAACAGCTGGCAACATGTACCAACACATGACAACCCGGCAGATTACATTTCGCGAGGTCAATCACCAGCACAGCTTATTAATAATAGCTCCTGGTTGCTAGGTCCGTCGTGGCTAGCACGAGATGACAATTTTTGGCCCAGACGGGAAATACCGATAAGTGACGTACCAGAAAAACGCAATCTCGTTTCATTGGTAATAAATAAGGGCGTAAATGAATTATATTTACGATATTCATCGATTGGATTCTTAACTAGAGTGGTAGCATACCTACTTCGATTTTTTAATAATTCTCGGAACAAGATTAAAATCACGGGTGAATTATCAGTTCAAGAAATTAAAAATGCGCGTTTACGAATTGTACAACAGATTCAATTAGAAGAATTTGCTATTGAAATTCAACAACTAAAACAGGAGAAGCCACTACCGAAACGATCTAAGATTTTAAATCTTAACCCATTTCTCGATGACAACAAGCTATTACGCGTTGGCGGTAGATTAAAACACGCTCCTTTGAATTATGAGCAGAAGCACCCCATTCTCCTCCCTCGCAATCATCACGTTACCTGCTTAATTATTCAAGACGCTCACGTACGTCAATGGCATGCAGGTATACAAGCTACCTTAAACGCGGTCCGCCAAGCGTACTGGCCAATTGATGGCAAAAACAGTGCCAAACGAATAATACACAAATGTACTCGTTGCTATCGACAAAATCCTAGAATACCAAAATATATAATGGGCAATTTACCGAGAGATAGAATAACTCAGGCGCGACCTTTCCAGAATGCAGGTACAGATTATTGTGGGCCTTTTCATATTAAGGAACGGAAATTCCGAAATCGGTCTTCGGTCAAGGTATGGGTAGCTGTCTTTGTTTGCTTCGCGACCAAAGCAGTTCATTTAGAACTAATTACAGATTTAACAACGGAAGCTTGTTTAGGTGCCTTGAAGCGTTTTTTTGCTAGACGGGGTAAATCCCTCAACCTATATTCGGACAATGGAACTAATTTCGTAGGAGCGAAGAACGAAATTATGAAACTCCAAGCATTATTATTATCGCAAGGTCATAATGAGAAAATGAAACATTCATTAGCTGACGAGGGAATAAATTGGTATTTTTCACCACCGCGTTCTCCACACTTTGGAGGACTTTAGGAAGCCGCAGTTAGATCTTTTAAAAAACATCTGTTTCGAACCATAAGCAATAACTTATTTACCTACGAACAATTTAATACAATTATCATTGAGATTGAAGCTGTCCTAAACTCCCGACCACTCATCCCTCTATCATCAGATCCCAACGACCTCACAGCCCTGTGTCCCAGTCACTTCCTCATAGGTCAATCGCTGGCTCAACTACCTGAGTACGATCTTCAAAAAGTGCCGAACAACCGGCTGTCACTTTGGCAGCATATACAGAAGATAAAGCAGCAATTTTGGAACAGGTGGCACAAGGAGTATTTGCAGATATTACATACTCGCAGCAAATGGCACCTGGGTGACAACGCCCAAATCAAGGAAGGTACACTCGTCATCGTCCGGGAGGACAACACCCCACCTTCAACCTGGAAGCTGGGAAGAATCGTGGAGACTCATCCCGGAGAAGATCACGTAACTCGTGTGGTGACTGTTCGAACTGCCGATGGTACCTATAAACGTAGTGTAAAAAAACTGTCGCCACTACCGATAGATACTCCAGATTAAGCAATAATCTTCAAACGCGTTACTATACTCATATATTACTATTTTTCAATTAAGTCATATCACGTCTTGTATTATACTCCACATTCTATAAGCATTGTATTATATTTGTTCTATATCCTACATGGTATGTGTCATGTTATGCGAGTAGTATGTTACGATAAGTTAGGATAAGATACATTTCTCTATATTATAGACGTTATTTATATTTACTGTCATGAAGGTAGTTTAACGAACTAGTAGTATAATATTTAGTCTTTTTGTTTTTTGTTGAACGTGACCGTTCAAGGCGTGCGGTATGTCGAAGCGAACGACCTATTCGCTACCCTCCGTTTTATTGCGAGCGTTGCTAATTTCGTACCCGAGAACTGGCATCCTATACTTGCAGCCCAGGTAAACCGCGCGAGGGCACGACACCCCTAAATATTAAGAACAATATGTACCGTCATAAAAACACGTGCGCTGTAGCTTCGACCTGAGGATCGGAACAGCCAAAACATTTAAAAATCAAACACTAATTTCCCACTCCAGTCTGGAAATCCGAACGCCCAGCACAAGAACAGCACCCCTACCACCTAAGCCTCCACCAATCACATTTTAACGCGACATACATAAATTGACGACACACCACCAGAAAAATAGAACGCAAAAACTTATCGAACGATTAACATAAACTTCCCTGTCAATCGTGTATCGGCGACACACTTCCAATATACCTATATACACAACAGCGTCAACAGTTTCCTATTTTTCTTTCTCCTATAAACTACCCACACAAGGTTAATTCGGCGTGTGAGGTTGCGCGTACGGCAAGGCGATTGAGTACGAGTATACGCGCACGACAGTAATTTTATATTTTATGAATTTTCACCCTCATTTTGATTATTCAAAAATATGTTTCAAAGTATATTAACGTTGAAAATTTAGAGTATGTATGTAGACTTCTGTGACTGACTGTATTTTGGAGTATTATCGTAATTAAATAAGTTTAATAGATAGCCGGTTTTAAGTATATTTATCTATAGAGGATAAATAGAGGATTGGAGAAAATACGCGATGGTATTAACAGTTACAGTGATATTTGTTATCTAATTGATGTTAAACATTAAACATTCTGAGTCTGTTTTCAGTTGAATCATATCTATCTGTACTATATAGGTATTTAAAGGCACAATCAATATTATGCACTATTTTTTTATGGCTCTCTAATTCATGGCACATAACTCCGATTTAACTCCGAACGATGTGTAGACTTTGATAAAAGAATACTTATAGTAGAGTGGAAATTGCAAAAGTACTGTATAAAAATCTTAAGTAAAAAAGCTACTGAATTATAATAATTCCAATAACTATTATTGGATAGATAGATATTAAATTATCAAGGATATAAAAAATAAAAAAGTAGTAAAAGAACTTTTTATACTTTCTATTACATATATGTATAATTTGTAAATTATCAAATTATTGAATCTTTAAATATGTACAGTCAGTCACAGAAAACTGCATACATGTTTTCAGTATTTAACATTAATATATTTTACGACATATTTTCGAATAATTAAAGTCGGGTGAAAATTCATAAAGTGTAAAATTACAAACGAATAAGGTTTCCAAAAGACACTTCACAAAGGAAGCATGATTGATTACATGCATACAGTTACTCCTAAAAGTGTCCAGAATGTAATTTTATTTATGCTAGACAAATTATAAAACATCACAGATGCATCAAAAGATCTAACAAACCATAAATATAGTTATAACAATCAGTTTTGTATACTTTAATACACGTACTTACAATTAGAGTTGAACTCGATTCGTGAAATCAAGCTCTTGTTTTGTTGCGAAAAAATGGAAAACAACATCACCATTGTTTGACAATGTACACAGTTCTAATTAATAACTAAATTGATGCTCTCAAAATGATCGAAACTTTTGTATCTTTTTAAATATTCGAAATTTAGGTATGTATGTAGACTTCTGCGAATGGCTATATAATTAAAAATTTTGTTACGTATAAACTCGATTTATAAAGTAGTCTGATGGAAGAATCACTAAATGTTGAAAAAGATTATTTAAAAAAGATAATATCGATACTAAAGGAGCTTGTCGAAATGATTAGTTTTGCCACGTAATATCAATTACGTAAACATTATTAAGCTTTACGAAACATACCAATAATCTTGTGATCAAAATGAATGTTAGCAACTATTACATTTTGAACTTTTGTAACGTTAAATCATAATTTCGTTATTTTGTTTGATAATTTTATTAGCTCAAAGCCTGGACTATACATTTTCTAAATGAAAAATATAGAAAGATGCTTTATCATCTCTTTATTTTTCATATTTCTATTAAATCTATGCCTGTACCGAGAATTTTTACGTCCGACTGTACGAAATCTTCGACTAGTAATAAATTCAATGTCCATTTTAGTTTTGGGCGGCGTATGTCGACTGCAAGTCGCAATACAAGGATGCAGTGGAGCTGACAATGAGACAAATCGACGTTATCAAGAGATTAGTTAAGAAATATCCGAACGACCTGCAATTCGTGACAGAAGCTGATCAGATTGAAGAAGCATGGAAGAACGGAAGAATTGGTTCAATGATTGGTGTCGAGGGTGGTCACTCCATTGATTCCAATTTAGCGGTCCTCAGACTCTATTACGAACTTGGTGTACGTTATATGACTCTCACTCACCTGTGCAACACCCCATGGTATGTTAATGATTTTTGATTTAACGAAAATTTTCAATATTTCAACAGTTCATCGTATTTTTGGGATAATTCATAATAATATTCAATTGATGAATTGAAATAGTAAAGGATGTATGTGTCAAAAGTGAACATTTTCAGTACAAACCAGAAACATGAAGACATAAAATATATTGTTAATTACTGAATAAATTACTGAATAACAATTTAGCAACTTATTCCTTTTTAATTAGTTTGACACTTCCAATATTTATCAACGTATTCAGCATGAAATTTACCTTTTTCCTCACTCAATTCATCAAGAATCGTCTATTATAGAAGTAAGATATTAGGTCGTTGCATAATTTCTGTCGCAGTTTTGGATAAAATTTAAACCACCAGAATTTTGGAAAAATATTTAAAAGACATGTCAAATTATAAAGACAATACCCAATAATAAAGAAAGAATTCAACTCAAGTTCTGCTTGAATTAGTTTAACGACTATTACGAGATGTAGAAAATATTAATAAGAAATACAACAGAAATTGTACAGCGACTTAATATTTTTAATTTCAATATGTAATTTATGTTTGAAGAAATATGAAATGATAATAAAATAATTATTTTATGACAATGAATGGATAATATTTTCCTAGGGTGTTAAAGTGCAATAAAATTTGAATGAATGGAAAGAAGGAATAAATATGTTTGTTTTGCAGGGCTGATTCGTCAAATGTGAACGATCACTCTGTGCACAACGTCACAAAATTCGGTCAAGTATGTTGAATTTCTTTGCTTTCTTCTTATGAAATTTACACGTGATATATAATTTATTGACTTCACATTTTTGTATAGGCTGTTGTTTACGAGATGAATCGGTTGGGAATGATTATCGATTTAGCTCATGTGTCGCACAACGTTATGAGACACGTGCTTCCAATAACAAAGGCCCCTATTATATTCTCCCATTCATCTGCCTTCAGCATATGCCACAATTACCGTAACGTTCCTGACGATGTTCTTCGCATGGTCGTAAGTAATTTTTCCACTTTATTTTTCCACATTATCTTTTAACAACATGTAAAACATAAATTTGAGTACATTTACAGAAAAATAACAACGGTCTCGTAATGGTGAACTTCTATTCCCACTACGTAAACTGCAACTCTTCGAGAAATGCAACTATCCATGATGTCGTAGGTACGACACTCGAAACTAGAGTTTTATCTTTTATACAAAATTCAAATTTAAAAAGAACGATTTAATAATTGAATGATTTTGTTCGCGTGAGCTATCAATGAGCCAGGTTATTGGATCTTTTGTTCAAATTATTTTACTTTTAAAAATTTATTTACCTTCTTTCTAAAATTTATTTCTATAGTTATAATAATATCGCTGCATTTAATGTGTTAATGATAAGATTTAGATAGAATTCATCGTGAATTGACATCGTATTAAATTCAATTATTCCTATACTTTATCCAATGAGACGAAACACTAGACGAAAGCAAACGGCCAAGTAATGAAACGTATTGAACGTCGATATTAACAGTCAATGAATAAAGACAGAATTATGCGTTTGCTGTCCCGTTTTGTTGGACACTGTACAGTTCGTTTTGGTTCGATTCGATTGTTTTCGTTTAAATTCAACTTTTGTTAGTAATCGTGATGATTATTTCGTGTGCAGTAATGCAGACTTAAATTACAATGAAATTGTTTAATTTAAATTATAACTACCCAGTACCCACCACTGCCATCCGAAATTTTTAGCTCGGCATAACCTGGGCCTGCTATATCTCTCATTTACTCTCGCTATTCTTATTTTCTTTCCTTGTCGAAGAGTCCGAGTTTCGATAATAAAATCGCTACCTGCTATGCAAAAATTTCAATGCGCATACCCGACCTCATTGCAATTTAAGCCTGCATTACTAAATAAATTGAAAACTCTTAATCCTATCGTTCCCAAATTACTTAAAAATTACAAAGAAAATATTTGTCTTGCATCATTGTTCGATACGAAACGTGTAAGTGAATCACAAGAACATTCTACATTTTAAAAGCGTTTAATTGCAATCTTTAACAAAGATGTCTTACTGTAGTAATTAGTTTGCTTAAATATTGAGTAAACTCTAATCTACTGTGCAGTCAAGAAAAAAACTGAAATATACTGTGCACAAGACTAGAACAAACTATTATATACGCTTATGCGTAAAAAAATAAATAATACAGTAATCTCTCGATTATCCTGGTCGTATAGCAAAACAACTTATTAGCTGCAGAAGTGACGAATTATGAATTTGAACTGTTTATCAACTTGTTTTATAGTCACTATTGGAATAAATAAGCGATGTGTACATACATTGCATATTTTCGAATCCTTACAAACCCCGAAAACGTATGTATATCTACCTTGTCCTGCGAAAAAAATTCCCCGATTTTCCGAACTCTTCGATTGTCCGATCAATCCACGTGCCCTTATTAGATCGAGTAATCAAGAGTCTACTGTACTAATACTTTATTTCATAATTAAAATATGTTAAAATGCGTAGGTATACAACTACAGAGAGAGCGAAAAGATTAAGGTAATTACGACCCCAGTCATGAATAATCTCCTATGTGTATTTCTGCCTTATAGCTCACATCAATTATATTCGTAATCTTATCGGAGCCGACCATGTTGGCATTGGAGCCGATTTCGATGGTGTTCAAGCGTAAGCAATACAACAACCCTCAGATAGGATAATTTGATATCATTTTTTACATTTTGACATTTCAACATTTGTTAAATTATTAACTAATACATTGCAGAATGCCAGAGGGTTTAGAAGACGTTTCTAAATATCCAGCCTTATTCGATCTCATTTACGAAAGCGACGTGGAACCAAAATGGACCAAAGGGGAACTTGAAAAGTTAGCTGGCAAAAATTTGATCCGTGTACTCAAAGCTGTAGAAGAAGTATGTAAAACATATTATACTTTTACCAGAAGAATTTCTAGTATTAATTCAAAGATCGCGAAAATTTAATTGCTTCTCGTGTTATGTTTTCAAAGGTGAGAAATCAGTTAGCAAAAACTGAGTTACCACGAGAAGACATCATAAACGCAAGGGAAATTTACGATGCTGAAGTAGAGAGCCACGTTGAACCAGGTTCATGCTACACTTCTAAAGAGTAGGTGGACCAGTTCGTGTGTATTAACAAATTTGTATATCGTTCAATATTTATATTTTATTTATTTCTGCGTAATTCTGTTTACGCAGGTGGAAAGGCGTCAAACCAAACGAAACCTCACAACACTGATCGGAATATATTCAAAGTACAAAAAAACATGGCGCAGCATTGTATGACTAAAAACTTATTTTCTTACAGAAATATGTAAAATCAAGCAGCCAACAGAACCTTCGATAAAAAATTTAAAAGACCACAACATTGTTGTTTAAAAAAACCCAGACCTATTGTAATCCTTTCGTTTCGTTTTAGTAAAAATATTTATTAGTAGTAAATGTTCTGACCATAAGCATTTACACAATTGATTAAATTGTAAATTTGAAGGTACATTATTATTAGACTGCGGATTTTTATACAAATTCATATTTTTAAAATTAAGAAGAAAGGAGAAGAACATAAATAGGTAGCTCTTCCGCTCTCCAAATATTGTAATTTCTACTATACTGTGTATATTCTGTATATTTTTGCGTATTATGCGCATTTTGCAATCTTGTGCACATTTAAATTTCCCATAAATGCATATAAATCCGCAGTCTAGTCATTATTTATTTTGTTCGATTATGAATTGTAATTTAATGTGAATTAACAATATACTACACATGTTATTGCTACGTTAACAAATTTGCTGCGTATGACGACATTTGGCGGTTTCATTCATTCTATGTTTCATAATTAATATTATTTGTTCTGTACATTAATGAATGAAGTCGCTCTATAAATAATTTAGAAAAATATTCAGCAAAGATGAAAATACAGAAAAAAGAATATTGCAGCAATTTTAGTATGATTGTCATTTGGTTGCAAAAATACATGCCGTATATTTTGAAGATTTATTCGTCGTGGTCTGCAGCGAATGTGTTTAAAAGGTTAACCATTGTAAGCAAATTTTTATTTTGAATTTTGTATTTTATAAGGGCGAAACGAACAAAAATGTCTTCTTATATATTTGCACTTACACATTTGTTTTATTAAATAATTAACTATATTATATCTTCACTATACATGTTGTATGTCCTTATTAATATTTTCATCATTCGACACGCTTCTTACATATATTGAACGATAAACAAACATTGTAATTTTATAAGTAATTTTATGAATAAGAGGATTTCGACATCTATAAAGCATGCATAGAACAATCTAGCCCTACGAAACGTGAATATGATATCCACTAGTTTTAATAGACTCATTCGTAAATCTATTTTGGAATTCATGAATTAAACTTTCTTGTCTTTTGCGGTGCTTCTATGAAGTTGGCAAATTCTTCCCTGAAAATAAGTAAAGTTATTTGAAATGAGCAAAAGTCGAAACAGGAGAATATTTTACAAGGAATTTCTTATATCTTGTTTATATCTACATATTTTCACGAATCGATCGTCGCATCTATACTGACCATTGGTTTTTCCTCGCAAATGGGTGAATTTTGGGTGTGTCAAAACCGTTAAATGGACTACTAATTCCTATACTGTATGATCCCATGTCTTTCCAGATCACCCACTGTTTAGGATGAACTTCTGGTAGGAATACGTTTTTCAAAATACAATCTAAAGAATCACAAGTTGGACCCCAAACGAATGAAAGGAACTTCTCATTGCTTGCTGGCTAAAATAAAATATTTAGAATATGAATTTTTTAAGGTAAAAATCGTATATTTCTATCATGGGTCTTCGGAATAACTTCGTACATTGAAATTAATAAAATTATATACGGATTAACTCTTTGCACTCGAGAATTATCAAAACTGATTCATTTTAGCAACTGAGGATCACCTTACTTGTGTTCAAAAGTTAAATAGCTGGAATTAGGTTGTGTCGAAAGTTCTCTTCTATGCATTCGGCTTTACTATGCAAACTGGTTTTACAAGGCTTCAAGAAATTGCGTTAATGACTTTTAAAAAGATGGAGGAAGCTGTTAACCCACTTGCACTGGCAAGCGGAGTCTTAAGTAAAAGAACTCGAAATTTTCAGTGCGATACCAGCAAGTTTTACCTCTTTCATTGTTATTCCGTCGTCAACGGTAAGTTGGTATCACATTTTGTAAATTCAAATTCAAATTGCAAGTCAAAATATTTGTCGATACTCAGTATACGCAGAGATACGGCAAAACTATTAGCTGAGCGTCTATGATGCAAATGGGTTAAAAGCAGAAACGCTTTACATACTTCAGTAAATTTCACTTCTCATCAAATTTCATTCACTTAGTATCTAATAAAGGGACAAAAAGTACTTTTAGAGAAACCTAATGCACTACGTATGTCAGATCGCAAAATCTGTCATGTTTCCGTAATTTGTCAGTGTAGCGATTTGAAATTTTGATGAATTGTAAAAAATCAGTACGTTTTTAAAAAGTACAATTTCATTTTTCTACAGATTGTCTGATATATACGATTTTGCCAACTTCCTTCACAATCGAAATTTAAATATTCACGGACGATAATGAAGATTTCTTAAATTGTTATTCTTCATTTTTTCATTCTTTATCCCATATTAAAAAACCAAACATCACAATATATTTATGTTGAAATCTCCACCGATTTCATCAAAATCATCTAATTCGTCAAATTCTACAGCATCGTTAGTGGCCAGTAATGACGTATAAAACTCCTAGCAATCCTCATCCACAAGAATGGAACAAATGACATATCACGATATGCCATCTTTCCATAACAAAATGTTTGATATGTCATGAATTTCCACCATGCCTGTTTCCTTAAATACGTGATAAAGAGATTCCATTATTTACAAATTAATATTGATCTCATTTAGATACGTATGGAAAACTATATACATATTTCAACCTTTACGAAAAAGTGATATATCAGGTTTTGCCATCTGACCACAGATACAGAATAGAAGATTAGTAGTCGTACCTTGTCCAATGTTTCCGGTAGTCTCGCTTTTAAATTCAGTAATTCCTCTACGAAGCCATTGTACACACCGCAGTTCAAGTAATACATTCTAATCAGTTTTTCGTTATTGGAAACGAGCCTCTTTGTATGCACTTGTGCCACTAGAGTGTATGCTGATGTCGCGTAATACTGTCCTGGTTCGCTAATAATTGTGATACGCGGATCAATATCTTTTATGGCATCGTTGATAATACTGGCAGCCTAGGTATTCCGAAAAAAAATAGTAAATAATAATGTCAAAACAATGTGTAATAATTAAAGGAATGTAATGATCTCACTTTGTCAATAGAGGATTGTTTTTCACCAGCAAATCCGCCACCGATATCGATCAATTTAAGACCCCTGCATCCTACCTCTTTGGCAATAGCAAGCAGTCGTTTGCATATCGTAATTCCCCTCCTATAAGCATCTAATTCATTACATGGGCTACCGACATGAAAACTAAAACCCCATAATGTTAAATTAAGGCTTTTAGTTAAATGTATCAGTCGAACTGCTTCCTCTTCTGGATCACAGCCAAATTTAGGTCCAAGTGATACCAAACAGTCCTTGGCATCGCAACGAAAGCGAATTACCACTCTGTTTACAGCACAAATAAACCGAATGGTTAGTTTCAAAATTCGCTGTCAAATTTGAAATACAGTGAAACTTCCGTATCCTAAGCTGCAAATAATAGCGAACTCCATATACAGAGTGTTACCGAACTGCTGATACAAGCTGAATCTACGTGAACATGTAAGTCGAAAATTTATAGTGACATTTTCTCGTACGAAGTTTCATTATCAAATAAATCGCTATTAAGATTAAAGATATAGAAAAATTTTGCAAAAATATAGTGATTGAAGGTGCTTACTTTCTGCATTTTAGATGGCTATGATTGCACTCTAAAGATCCTTATGCCTCTGTAATTATACGTGTACCTTTAATGTCTCGTTCCGTAAGAGGGTCGTAATTTATGATTTTGTTCTTTAGAGATTGTGCAATTCCAAACGCTTTTTAAAACGGCGGATATGTTAAACCGTGGTTAAGGAAATCGGGGATACAGAGGTTTCACTGTACAGTCGTTATTCTATTGATCGAACAAAACAGCAGAAATACTATTTTCAGAGCTATCGAATTTGAAATATTTCAACGAGATAAGTAGCTAATTCGCCGCTACTTACTTCGCCTCTGGGAAGATTTCACTGATCTTGCGAATTTCCATTTCGCTGTCCGCGGTCATTTTCTCAACGTTCACCTTTTTAGCGTATTTTATATGATTAGGCCATTTAGTTGGATTCGCGAAGATAATCCGGTCCCCAGACACTCCGTGTTTCATTACCGCTTGTATTTCGAGCTAAACGAAAAAGAAAACAGACAAACACAGTGCATTATTGTAAAATAATAATATTAAGTTGGCCAAAAAGTCATTGTCATTTTTTTACAGTGTGGCACTTCAATTGCAGTGCTCAAGTAAATGTGAAAATAATGTTTCAAACGCAAATAAAATCTGTTGGTAGACACTTCAAACTATCGTTTAGAAAAAAATGTTAACGTTTGATTGGATTGATCATGTTTAACGTACCTTTGGAATGGAAGAAAATAAAGGTAAAAATGCATTATAAACAAAAGAAAAGTGATACGAATAGTAAAATAGGCTACTATAGGAAAGTTATCGCCTTCTTTAAAGTCTTTACGAAATTTTTTACTAGAAAAAATTCGAGAATCTAAAAATTGAAAATTTCGTTTAAACGTACTCTTCGTTGGAAAATACGTAAAATTAATCAAGGATGGAATGACCAAACTGTATAATATAACAAAAAGTTGTTGAAAATGGTAGATAATACAATGTTTAATAAGGTTTTGCTTCTGTACGGTCTTAAAATACGACATAGCTTGTTGGCCAACCCAATATTTAACAAATATCATTGTAATAATTAGATTGCAGATTTTTATGCAGATTCATGTTATTGAAAGCACGATCAGCGGAATGGAAGGTAAATAGAAATTAGTTTCACCCCTCAAATATAAATAACGTGTGCTTTACTGTGGATATTTTGTATAACTTTACATATTATGTGCATCGTGCACATTTATTATAATTAAGTTCCCCATAAATGCATAACAATCCGCAATCTGGTAATAAAATTGAACTGATTGTATAATATTTGTTAGACTAAACACACGTACATCGGAGGCACAATCAAACGAGACGTTCATAGCTGCTAAAATCTTGATAAGCTTTGGATCCGAATTACACTTGATCGCTGCAGTTCAAAGGAATAATAATTATTAATAATCTTGCATTCACAAACAAAATTTTTAATTATAATTTGCTACAGTTTGAAAGTCGAAAAAAATTATGTGAAAATTTGTACATCATTTGATATGCAATTATGATCTACCGTTCGTAAATATTCGATCACCCACTTCTTTCTTTTATTGAAAAATGGAACAAATTTGAAAAGAACACTTCGTGACAATAATTATGTATGAGCAGTGATCAATCTTTACAGTTTTTTTAATAAAATATTTGATTTGCATTAGTATATTATAATAATAAAAATGTGTCTTATGGATAATTAAATATTAAGTATGTGCAAAAGTTTTGATGAATTCGATCATAAATAAATAGATTGCGTTTTGTTACCAACAATCATTGACTTAATAAATCAGATAGCCGCTATTATTTCCGATAACTTTTGTAAATTATTCTGATTGCAATCGGATTTCTGTATCATAACAAACTCATAATTTCTCCTTAAAAAAGACTACACGTTGTTTATCGCACAATCTATTGAAAAGCAATTAAAACTTTTACGCTTACCTAATGCATTATACTCCTACTTTCAGATTATCACAATATTTAGTGATATATCTATTAGCTGAGTGCAAAGTTTAATGATCGATTTTTGATAAATTGCATAAAAAACCACGACTCATTATCTTTTTAAAGTTTAAGTAATTTTTATTATGGGGAAATGCGATTGCTACTAAAATAACAAGCAAAAGTTATTGAAAATAATAACGATTCTCTGACTGATTAAATCAATTATTTTGAATATAATAATACAATCATATTTCTTCCAATTAGATATATTGAGCTTTTTATACCCAATATTTCCAAGCCAGTAATGTACCATAATTTATGAGACGCTTCTTCCATTAAATTTAAATATACCAAATTAATCGAATAAATGTAGCAGTAATTAATTCCAGATTACTCAACATAAAGTAAAGGTAGAAAACTCTTATACTACTTACATCTAGCAAAGTCTTCAGGCACTTAGGAAACTAATTAAAAACGCTAAGTTTTTGTATTGCAAAATGCAATTGTATAAATATAGAACCTGTTAGAAAATTTATAGACAATTCATGAAAAAAGCCCAAAAATAAAAATGACTTTCGAGATGTAATAAAATTATTATGGGAAAAAGCTCCACTTACACATTACGAAAATCTCATAGTATTAACGCCATAACTTACCAAAAAAGTTATTTATGCACATAAGAATATAACTAAATATTAGCTAATATAAATGTTAAATACAGTGTCTTTCATCTCTTTGTTGATTTATATTATCGAATACCTTTTCAAATACTTCTTCTTCACCGTTTCTTTTCCTTTTAATTAAACGACAACTTTTATTATTTGTTTTTTCTGATTTATTTCATATCAAATTTATTTAACTTTCCCATGTCTTTCTTATTTATATAGAAGCATTTTGCACCTCTTATTGGACTGAACCTCGCGCCGGATAAACGAATAGCTGGTTAATACGAAAATATACGCCAATTCATCGGTTGTTAATAAAAAAATAATTCTTTACATGTCGCTAAAGAATATATATAATTTATATAATATAATTATATTAAATAATGCATGTTAATTTTGAATTTTCTTGGCGCTTAATATACATACATATGTCATCGCAATTACAATATATTTTTTTGCCACTTGTCTTTTTCTATACAAAAATATAATCGGTTAAATCAAGACCGGAAAACCGGGAATTTTCTATAGTTATATATTATCGTGTTCGACCGAAAACTTTTTGCCAGAAGCACTAGGTACATATTACCGTAATGCGGAATAATCCTTGGCATCTTCGCGATCCAATTCTTATGTTTTTGCATCACATTAGCAACATCCAAGATGCAAAAGGGTTCTTCCGAGACTTCATGCTCTGTTTTAATGATATTTCTAATTATGTCATCATCTGTCGCCGTGTCTTCGAACACTTTTATTTCGTTAAAGTTCAAACTAGACATTTTAATGAATTTAAGTTTTCAAACAGTACGATGTCCCTACACACTATGCGTTTTGAAAAAATGAGAATTCTCTTTAAGTATGTAGGTTTAAATAACCTGACAAACATCGATAAGATCTTGTTCAAAATATAATTACCTACAGATAATGATGTCTTGACTTACAATTAGTGATAAGAAACGTTAAATCTTTAAAGGACAAAACGATTGCTTTAATGAAGCATAACTCGCACTTCCAGAGATAAAAATTTAATTTTGTCATTACGACACCGCAAAATTGAAAACTGAGAATGTTGATGAAAACATTGTTTATTGGTATGGAAATAATTTCGGTATGAACTAAATAATAAATCAAACTTTAATTAGGATGTAAATGATTGAAAATGTGCGGGGTTATAAGAAGAAAATGCGTAAGCTTCTAATAAATGTTTCTAGAATATACATACATGTCCTTCGTAGCCAAGAGATTAAAAACGTACAATTCGTACAATATAGTAGATTAAAACCAATGAAAACATATCTCAATTTTATATATCGAATAGGCGCTTATAAGGTAAATAAATATCCAAATGTAATTTAAATAGAATTTTTTCGATTCTTTAAATATTATAAAATATACTGCACTTTAGATATTTTATTCATTTTTGCATATTACGTGTAGCCTCCATTCCTTCGAACACTTAAATTTCCAATAAATGCATCAAGATCTGCAGTGTGTTTATTACATGTTGTGTGCATATATTAACATACATTTGACGAATGTATATTGTGATTCTTGTAGTTCCTCAAAGTCACAGCTGCGACAATGTTTACTTACATGAGCGTTTCCGTGTACGACATAAAAGTACAAATATTCGAAGTATGCAATCCAAGCAAGTTTCACTACTGGAACCTATTACGGATAGATAAAAGCTGCTTATCTTCGCTTTCTTGACCAACTAAGGTGAAAATAAGTAATAACAGTTTCAAATAATTTCCCTAAATAATTGCAACTGATCGTAGAATATTTTTATAAATATTATTGGGATATGGGGTTAAATTAATTAAAATACGGTTTATTCTATATGATATGATTTTATTTAGTAACGAGAAAGGACGTCTTAACGTTACGAAGATCGAACTAAAAGTGAGGGCTTTTCTCAAGCACGTAGAAAATGTGGCGCCCAATTCAGAAAGAAAATAACGGCCTGGGTCTGCAACGTGTCTGTCACACAGGCCCTTAGACACATGGGCCAGAGGCCCATAACTCTGGTAATAGAGTTAAGGTTTTCCTTTATTACAGACCCAGTGTCTCTCAACACAAAGTTTATTTTTGCGTTAGAATAAAATAATAATCCAACAAATATATTTTTCAACAATCAAAAGAAAGTTGAGATTTTGCTTCGAAAAGATAAAAAGGTCACTTCACAACAATATCTATGCATTTACGTATTATCTAATAATTCTTGCCACTTGCTTATGTAAGAGGAGGAGTGCTTCGGTTAATCCTCCATATCATCATGTGTCTCACAAATTATACACCCGTAAAGCTATTTTTTTAATGATTTGTTACTTTGTAGTTACCCAGATAGCACCGTATGTCCCTGGGACGTCCATTTTATGTCCAGTTTACATCCATATGTCCTATGTCCGTTCTAGACATACCTGGCACGTCCCTCGGACCTAAAATCCGTACCTTTCTGGTATGTCCCGAACGGGACATTCCTGGGACATTTTTGGGACGTAAATTTTGTAAGTTTCTGGTACGTCCCGGACGGGACATAGCTGGCATATCCCTGGGACGTACATTTCAGAACGTTTCTGGTATGTACCGACAGGGACATATCTGGTACGTCCATGGGACTTAAATTTCGTACGTTTCTCGTATTTCTTAAAGAGGACATACCTGGGGCATCCATGGGACGTAAATTTTCATACGTTCTGGGAATGTCCGTCGCCTAGGTCTTATGGACGTTCTCAGGACCTTAGTTCTGTACGTTGCAGATATATTTTCTAAAGTTTGAATTTTGTATATTTGTTTGATATACGCATATATATATACATATATATGCATGTATATATATATATGTATGTATATATATGTATGTATATATATGTATGTATATATATGTATACATGTATGTAAAATATACATATATGGTTCTAACTACATTTAAAAATATACATACAATTAATTGTATAGGCTACAAAAACTATCGCGTAAAACGCGTTCCAATATTATTTCTACATATCTGTATTTCAGAGTAAAATATCTTTTATATTATTGTCTCTTATTGACATATTGCATGGTTAAGGATTGCAACAGAATGGCAAGAAAAAAGAAACAAACTTGTGCTGGGCGCAACCTTACGATCAAAATCCTTAGTACAGGTTTCAAAGTTTGACCCCACACCACTCTGCCAACCTACTACTTGAAATAATTCTTCTTAACAGACCTCATATACGGGGGATGGCGAGTGTGTGGGTGAGTGCATGTAGTATGCCTGGCGCCAATGAACGATGTGCGAAGCGAGGTGTCTGGGACCCTGCGGAAAGGACCTACGTGCCTGCGTGTTTTTCCAGATTTGAATGAAAGTGCGGGTGGTCGTCCCCGAAGTGTGAGAGTGTGTGAATGCGTGTGCAAGGGTTTTAAGGATGAATGCAGCGCGTGCAAGGGAGACTTTTGGCTTGAGCAGTCGTAGCGATAGGAAGAGCGTAGCACATCGTGCGATGATTAGCATTAGTAATTTTGTATTTAATAAATAGTCATTAGTTTTATGTTACAAATACCCTCACGATTATTATTCCCTACATATATATAGGAAATGATAGTTTCATTTAACTAAATTTACAGTTTATTCTATTTATATATTGTTCTTCCGACAAGGGAAGTTAGGGAACCTGGAAATTCAAAACAATATGAAACTCGGTGAACAAGTAGAGTAAGTCATCCATAACACATAACTATTTTTCGTTCGTGCCATAATTCACTTTTAAGGGGTGATTTCACCCCTGAAAGAAAATGCTAAATTATCTTTTTCGTCGAATATCTCGAGAACGGTGCAAGATATTGAAAAAAAGTTTAAACAAAAGTTCAATGCTATTTTTATGTTTACAAGAATGTGAAAATTTTTTTTAAAAAAATCGATACTTTTTGCGTTACCCCTTCCACCACCCCTTAAATTTCATTTTTTGATTTTTTTAATTTTACGTTGAAGTGGTTTTCGGTACCCCCTATTCATCTTTGTAAATAGTTTTTTTGTATATATTTTTTTATAAATAAATAAAGCGTCTAATATCGAACTTAAAGTCTGCTGTAGCATTTTTATTATTAGAGTGGTTTCATAACAGATAACTTACATTATCACGTATATAAATTTCAGACTGTAATATGAAATTTTATAAATTAATTGTTCACGTGTACCTACGATTCGTAATAGCAGCACATATAGGCATGTGTACGTGCATTGCTTAATGTGATATCTTATCTGACTGTTTTTCTCTTAAAACACGTTACATAAGAATGTGCTTGAATATTTTGAAGTAAGGGTAAAGCCGATTAACTGAAGCATTTTTAAAAAATTTAAAATGTTTATAAGATGTACAAAGAATGTTAACATTCTGTCTGTAAAAAAAGTAGTTATTTCTAAACATTTAAACAACACCCTAAAAATATCCTGAATATGTCCTGAATATGTCCAGACGAAACGTTCTGAGAATGTCCCGGAATGTCCTCGTTATATCCTAAATCCCCAGACAGGACATTCCCAGAATGTGCGTAGTATGTCCGTATGAGCACAGAGTAACTACATAGGCGAAGCTCCGCCCACTTTGTATCCCAATTTTTTTTCTGCGCATTTCGTCACTTATGGTGTGCGCCATGAAGGGAGCTGCAAAATGATGGTGTGCGTCATGAAGGGAGCTGTAAAAGCAATGGTGGGCACCATGAAGAAAACCGCAAAATACTGCGCATCCGTTTGAGTACTGTGCATCATGACTTCAAAATACAGCATATGGGTCTTTCCACGCTAAATCGATTATTCTTGTACTCGATCTCTGCGATTTAATTCAAATTGGAGTATGTTATAGTATATGCGAAAAAAGGGGTGGGGGGGGGGGAGGGTTAAGTAATCATTTTGCTGGTTTCGAAATTATTTAATTCTTCAACGACAGAGATTGGTAGATTATTCCAGTAATGTAATTCAATATGACATAACTTAAAACATAGAGATTGACATCGCATCAACATACTCGCCAATGAATAGTTCTTCTATCTTAAATAATTATTCAATTATTCCCATACAAAGAAATTAGGATCCATACGGTGCATGGACTTTACTTCCTGAAGCTACAATCGCTATCAACTATTACGTCTATTTTAATATAAAATATAAAATATATTGTAACTACTGTAATGCTGTTATACTTTAAATAAATATAAGATAATATTAGAATTGTATATTGTTTTACCTTAGTATTTATAAAAGTACAAGCATAATAATTCTTTTCAGTTTTTAAGATTTAATTATATATACAATATAATGAAAGTCATTCTCAGCAAAAATAAAGTACATGAAATTATATATAGTAGCTGTCTTCTCTTTTTTATCGAATTATTTTTTATAATGTTGTTACGAGTGGATAATATTTTAAAATATTATTTCGTTCACTAGAATTTTTTCCAGCTCTCGTCTAGAAAGGAAAATGAAAGGACACAGGTTTAGAGTTATCTCCCCCGATACGAGGGAGCTTGCCCCCCGGATTGCTGGAAGCGGAACTGACTCAGTGTCTAACCCCTTCATACATTTCCTTAGACGGAAATCTTCAAGAATTCCTCGCTCGATTTCGGTGTATATAAACCCCCGAAATCTAAGCCTCGGGGGCAATACCAAGCAAGAAGTCAAGACGTTACTCTGCTTCGCGTACGTTCGAGAATCGTCTGTTCCAGCAAGATCGGGCGCAAGTTCCCTTTCGGACCAACATGAAACCATATAAGACCCGCGAGTCGGTATAAATCCTATTACGGCAACCTCTACACTCGTTTCTGAATCAAACCCCCGCATTGCCAGTACGTCAAAACCGTGCATCAAATAGGTAATATATTTTAACTTCTCAACACTCAACTTCTGCGTCATTGACAATTGTATAACACTATTCAGTAATATATTGTTCATTGCCCGTGATAAACTTGAGAGTCGTTAATTAAACCCAACCTTAAATATCATAATCCAAATCGAAGTAACGATCCCACACGATACAGCTTTACCGCTCGAGCTGTATCGATATATTAAATAATTACTAGTTACGAGGCCTTTACTAACAATCCTTGCGACTCCCTGATTTCGCATCAGGTTCGTTCGCAACATTCTATATCCAAATTAAAGCTCATTCCAACCTTAGTGACTCCCCGATTTCGCATCGGGTTCGTCCACGCAACTCGCCCATCCTAGCGGCTCCCTGATTTCGCATCAGGTTCGTCCGCATCCTGCAGCTCCCCGATTTCGCATCGGGTTCGTCTGTGCCTTCAGCCTCCTAGTGGCTCTCCGATTTCGCATCGGTTTCGTCCACGACGTTTCAACCTCCTGCGGCTCCCCGATTTCGCATCGGGTTCGTCCTCGTCGTCAATAATTCTAGCGACACCCTGGCTTCGCGTCAGGTTCGTTCGTGCTCCAAACTAACAAATTCATGCCATATTCCTAAACAAAACTCCGCCGGCCTCTCGCGCTACTCGCGGCCCAGGCTCGTAACAATGTTGTTTAGCAAAAAATTACTTGTTCAAATATTATGTTCAAATATTGCAGCGCTTTTCGCTGTTTCTCCAATGCATTTCCATCCTTTTCTACCCTATAACCAATAGAAAGAGATAAAGATACATCCAGCCAGAAATGTGGCAACGCTGTCTGTATGGTATGCGGAAAAACGAGGACACGAACATCAAAGGTGCCGACAGTAAGTTTCGCCTCTGTAGTTACTCTGTGGTATGGGACGTCCTAGGGACATTCTACGATATAAATGGGACATACCTGGGACGTATACAGAACGTAACCAAGACGTATCTGGGACATTGGGGCAATTTCTGAGCGCTCCAGGTATGTCCCGTGATCCCGAGCGGGATCTACTATGGACATACATACGTAGGACGTCCGTGTGCTATCTGGGATATTATATAGTTATATTGTACTGGTGTATTATTAAACCACCAGCAATTGATTTAATTATAACAATTATTATTTCCTAGATTGCAGATAATAAACAAAGAAACAATTTCCTTCCAATGAAATAAAACTCGGCTTACAAAGTGTTAAAAATGAGTTTTGAAGAAAAGGTCTATTTAATACGAATTTTCTAAACATTTTTTTCCTTAAGTATAATTATCACACGTGATAACAACAACCGAAGTTTAATTATAATACACGGATTATTTTTATCTAATTTTATACAGAATGATTTGGGACCGGCTGATTATGATAAAAATAACCGATTAATAACATTATGCGTGATCACAGTAACTAGTTTCCACTGTATTATTTACTTGAAACATTTTTTCTATTTTGCCTGGTTAAAAAATTATAAGGAAGAATACATAATGAAGCTTCCGGTCAGTATCGAACGATTCGATTCGCAAACTGTTCGAATATTCGAACATTTTGCTCCTCAACCCTGTATATGGAGCTTTCACCGTCTATATATCTATAAAGTTGATACTAAAAAATGTGATACTTTTTCGTAACTAACGCCAGCAATTATTTATAATTAGACTGCGAATTTTTTGCATTTATGGAAAATTTTTGGTTTGAAAAAAATTGCAACATGCACGTTGTATACAAAAATACATAATATATTCAAAGTAAATTACATATTGTAACATTTAGGGAGTGAAACAAATCTCTATCAAAGTCTCATTTCTTTAATTGTACCTGTAAAAATACGAAATTGCATAAAAATACGCAGTCTATTTATAGTATATATTTTATTTGACAAAATATAATAATAGTAACACATAATTAATACTTAATCAAACAATATGGTCACTATAATTGACATTGAAGATAACGTAATAATGACAAAATTATAAGAATGCAAATTACTTGTCGAAACTCGACCAGGTGTTCTTTTCCTTTAACATCTAGAATTAAATATAAATACCATTAATTATTACTATAAAAATTCTTTACGTATTTACGCTAAATGCGAATCTAGATAATATAAATTGATTAAATGCAGGAGAAAAAAGTTATGCATTACACATACATGTCATTATACATACTTTGAAGGAACATGCTGTAAGCTGTGATAAAACAAAAAAGGAACACTCCTGGTTATTATTTTATTTATAGTATTTTTTATGCAATTTTCTTAGTTGTTAACTTGTTTGTGCATAACAGAAATAGCAAAACATAAAATATATGTTTTGTTGGCCTTGTAAAGCATTATCTATCATGCTGATAAAATTATAAGAATTTCTGCAGCAATTTTCGATAACTACAATTGATAACAGTTTATAATAGACGCATATAGCTTCTTATAGTTATTATTTACCTATGATTAGATAGAAAATAATAATTTTGTGTAGTTTGCAATAATAGATAAAAAGAAAATACCTAATCAAGATAAAAAAAGGTAATTGATAATCGAAATTTTACTTGTTTCGCCAGTGGGCAAGAATGGACAAAATCGTTTAGATATCAACTAATGTTGTTTACTATTAATATTGTTATTTATGAAATGACATTGTATATTTTCGACGTTACAAAGTTGTAGCTGATGTCAGAGCAAATCCAACGATCTACACTACTATGACTTTTAGATGCTCATGAATTGAAAAATTCATTCTTTGTGGTCATATCGTTCAAACTTACAACTTTTATTACAAGTTTCGTCCTTGTTATACCATTTCTTATTATACGTTCCCAAATTGCAAGTTTATGTTACTTTTGAGTTTAATAAATGCTTACGTTTATCTTACGAGTATTCATCAAAAATCATATTATCTGAGCTTGTATGATTCATTATTGTAACACATGCGATATCTTTGTTATTGTTGTATTTACATAATAAATCTATCAGTTTGACAGTTGTAGTGTTATTTTCAATACGCAAATTGAAATAAAACAATTTTCCATTTATAAACGTTTTTATGAATTAGGCTCGAATTTTCTCAAAGCCATAGTCTTGTAGATTGTTAAATTCGTCTTGATGTCAACTACAACTTTGTGATGTTAATAACCTACAGTGTGATTTGAAAAAGTGAAGTCAATCTTGATTTTTCGTTAAAAACAAATTAATTTTTCCAAATCGAATATTCAAATGTATAGCCAACAAAAAATTGACACACTTTTTTTTAAAACATCTTTTTGCCACACTAACAGAAGTGCTTGAAAAAGAGTGATTAAAGGCTCAGATTGCAATGATTTGCTTATGAAATATGGCATCGTATTTTCTTTAGTAATTCATTATTTCTTCTATGTGTTGGAATAAAGAAATAGTATTGCATAGTAGAAGATAAACACTTGGAAGTTAACACTTAAAGCTCTTTACGCGATGTAAAATAACGAAACTCTTCCGTCCTACTTAAATAGAAACAAAATGTGAAGAGCATAAAGTAGTTATTATTGGTTTATTCAGCATAGTTGCAGCATCATTCTAAATTGTAATTAATAGACTGCAGTTTTTTATTCATTTACGAAAATTTAAATCTGCAAAACTGTACAAAATGTTTGTATACAAAAAGTACACAAAAGTATTCAAAATATCCAAAGTAAAATGCACCTTATAATACATATTTGGAAGGCGAAACCAATCTGTATTTATGTTTCATTTATGTATTAGGCTGTTCGGAAAGTTCGTAGCGATATTTGAGGAATCTAAAGCCAATTCAGTATAATAAATATTTTTTTGTATTATTGAATAATGTTGCATATAATATTCATTTTAGTAGTAGATGTATTGATTTGGTCGAGATTTTTATATATAGCTTCGCAGATCCTTTTTTCAAAAAATTCTTATTTTTCTCGAAAGTGAATTTCTTCCAGCAATTTGTGGCGGCTCTCCTGCACCCATCGCTAAAGGGACATACGAAATTGGACCACAGAGTAAATACAAAGGCAAAACTCCGCGCACTTTGTGTCCCCGTTTTTTTTTCTGCGCATGCGTCACTTATGGTGTGCATCATGAAGGGATCTGCAAAATTATGGTGTGCACCATGAAGGGAGCTGCAAAACTATGGTGTGCGTTATTAAGGGAGCTGAAATAGCTATGGTGTGCACTATGAAGAAAACCGCAAAATACTGCGCATGCGTTTGAGTATTGTACATCATGAATTCAAAAAACTGCGTATGGGTCTTTCCACGCTAAATCGATAATTTTTGTACTCGATCCCTGCGATTTGATTCAAATTGAAATATGTTATAGTATATGTGAAAAAGGGGGGGGGGGGGGTTAGTAATCATTCTGCTGGTTTCGAAATTTTGTAATTCTTCAACGACGGAGCAGTTTTCTGTTCCTCTTATGCGGATTGAAGAGATTTATGCATTTAAAGAGATTGGTAGATTATTCGAGTAATGTACTTCAATATGACGTAACTTAAAATATAGAGATTGACATCGCGTCAACATACTCGCGAATAAATAGTTCTTCTATCTCAAATAATAATTCAATTATTCCCATACAAAGAAATTAGGATCCATACGGTGCATGGACTTTGTTTATTACAGAAGACGTTATGTTTACGTATTTTATGATGTCCATGATAAGCTATGAAGAATTTTAAAGAATGTAATAAAAATTGCTCGCGTTATTGACTTGGAAACTTAAAAGGTGTCCGCGGCTGGTGGGTTATTGTCATCTATAATACAAAGGCCACTTGGGTTTTCCTATTTTACAGGACAGAGCGGTCAGCCACGTGCTAATGAAAAAAATGATAATGAAAAATCATTATCATATTGCTCCTTCTATTGTAATACATATAAAATGTGTTAAGTAAAAGTTACTTTTTAAGCGTTTTATGTTCAAATATTGCCGCGCTTTTCGCAGTTTCTCCAATGCATTTCTATCCTTTTCTACCCTATAACCAATAGAAAGAGATCTAAATACATCCAGCTCGAAATGTGGCAACGCTGTCTATATGGTGTGCGGAAAACCGAGGACATGAACATCAAAGATGACGATAGTAAGCTTCGCCTCTGTAGTTACTCTGTGATAGGACTTTCTCGAAAGTACTCGCTCCAATTACCTCGTCCATATATATACCGTCTTTAACCTTCCTTCCAATATCGCAGTGTCTAAGGCAGGGCCTGCTAGGTAGCCTTACTGATGAGTCCACTAGCAGGGCCAGAACGAAACGCAGCACCCTTCCTTTTTCCCATTCTATCCCCTCTCCATAGTTCCACAAATTCTTCTGTTCTTCTAATGTATTCAGTTTTTAATGTTTAATCAAATTTTCTTTGTAAATAACTAAAATAAATGATCATCCACAATCTTTTCTGATAGTTCGTCGTTTTATAAAGCTATGCGCTGTCTCCTTAAAAAATGACGCTTTTTCAATCAATTTTGGATGTGTCTAACCAGACACAGCATTTATTCAAATTAAGAATTGCATTGTTGAACAACAACTGGTAAGAAATAATTTTCTTCCAGTTCCACAATACATAACGAAATTTAATGCCAATACAATAAGTCAAAGACGTAGTCTAGTGACGAAACATGCGGAAGAAGAGATTTTTACATGTGCCGCTAATTCTCTGTAATAGTAATGGCCATCAGATGGCGCAGTAATTTGAACATTACTTGAACACACGGGAATTTCCAAGCTGTGGTGGATCGGCAGCAAAATGGCAGCGAGCGACTCTACAACGGACGACAGCCTTTATCCGATCGCTGTTTTAATCGACGAACTCAAAAACGAAGATGTACAGGTAATTCTAAAAGTATTAAAAATCTTTCTTTTACAATTGCAAATAAATCGACTTGTCGTACCGCGTGCAGTCACTGGAGAAAACAGAGTGTCAAAGCGGCTACAGCGATAGCGTACGAGTCAATAGAATATTCTTTCAGTCTCCTGTCACTATATTCTAAACGTTCTTTTTTCAAATATCGATATGCTCAATATTTTAAACTATTCGGGCAACAATACCTTTATTAAAAGCGTCGGGCATGCGGGATTTGGATTTTAGAAGATATGTTTTATTCCATGGTGAAAAAAAGAAGCATTTGTGGTGCTAATGAATGAATTGCAAAGGATTAGTTTACACATGCATAGTATTTCTTTTGTTGCAGTTACGGCTGAACTCGATAAAGAAATTATCTACGATTGCCCTTGCTTTGGGTATTGAACGAACACGTAGCGAATTAATACCATTTCTAACTGAATCTATGTATGATGAAGATGAGGTTCTGTTAGCATTGGCAGAACAGCTTGGACAATTTACTCCTCTTGTAGGAGGTCCAGAATATGTACATTGTTTATTGGTATATATCATTATTTATTACATTATTAAGGCTATTAAACTGACAATAATATTTGGGAAATTTTAAGTAGATGTAGTTTCCTCAAAGGTATAATTATTTTATAAATTATCTCTTTATCAAGATAAAATAAACCATGCTTAAGATATTATGACTCATACATTTAGTTTGCTGAATTAATCATGTATATACTTTGTTCTAAATCAGAAATAATATTTACAAATAATTATTTCTGATATTATTTTTATTATTATAGATATGAAACAAAGGAAATTGATAAAAGAGATAATAGATATCTTTTAGTTCTTAATATGCAACATGTTTATTATATGAATTAAAAGCATAAAAATTTAAATAAATGAAACACTTTGTTGGAAGCAGATTTAAATAAAAATAAATTTTACTTCAGAAACCTTTAGAGAGCTTGGCAACAGTTGAAGAAACTGTAGTCCGAGACAAAGCAGTAGAGTCTTTGAGAACCATTGCTACCCAACATAGTTCAACAGATTTGGAAGAACAATTTGTTCCTTTAATACATCGCTTGGCAGTAGGAGATTGGTTTACATCAAGAACATCAACATGTGGTTTGTTTAGTGTTTGTTACCCACGTGTCAATCCAACAGTTAAAGGTATAAAAATAAAATTTCAATGTAAAACAAAATATAAAAGAACAGCTGCCTTTATATCTCTTTTTATTTTTGTAGCATGTTTAAGAAACCATTTTCGCAATTTGTGTCAAGACGACACTCCAATGGTACGTCGATCTGCTGCTTCCCATTTAGGTGAATTTGCAAAGGTTATGGAAATTGAATATGTAAAGGCAGATTTAATTCCAATGTTTGTCATTCTGGCTCAAGATGAACAAGTAAGATAACATAAAAATTACTTTAATGAATCTGAGACTATTAATAAAAATTAAAAATTTTTAACATTTAATATGCTAAATTGTATAGGATTCGGTTCGTCTTTTGGCAATTGAAGCTTGTGTTAGCATTGCAGCCCTATTACCACAAGAAGATATAGAGCAGTTAGTTATGCCTACACTTAGACAATGTGCAAGTGACCAGTCATGGCGTGTACGCTATATGGTGGCAGATAAATTTACTGACGTAAGTTTCTTATAAGTATTTTTCTTTAATAGATACTCAATGTTAATCATTAACCGATTTTAATTTCCATTTGCAGCTTCAAAAGGCTGTAGGTCCAGAAATTACAAAGACAGATCTGGTACAGGCATTTCAAATACTATTAAAAGATGTAGAAGCTGAAGTGCGAGCTGCAGCAGCTGATAAAGTTCGTGATTTTTGTCAAAATCTTGACAAATCTAACCAAGAGTCTATCATTATGACAAATATATTACCGATAGTTAAAGAACTTGTATCAGATCCAAACCAACATGTAAAATCAGCTTTAGCAAGCGTTATAATGGGTCTGAGTCCTATACTTGGAAAACACAAGTAAGTAAATATATTGTTATATAATCATATAAATATACCTACAGTTAGAACATAATAAATTCTTTAAATTCGCAGTACAATCGAACACCTGTTACCATTATTTTTATCACAACTCAGAGATGAATGCTCAGAAGTTCGTCTAAACATTATCAGTAATTTAGAATGTGTTAATGAAGTTATTGGTATACAGCAACTTTCGCAATCTCTTTTACCAGCTATTGTAGAATTAGCTGAAGATTCAAAATGGCGTGTAAGATATGCCATCATAGAGTAAGTACTTTTTTAATGTATTACGTTAAATCGTTAATATAAAAGTTATGCAATAAAATATTGTATTTATAAGAAATGCACAAACACACATATATATAGGGTTATCCAAAATAGACTATAGGAACATCTACCTTCATTTTTTTTCTTTCCCTTTCGGCTTTACCCTTTTCTAATCTGTTTTTTATTTCTATTATCTTCGTTCGTTCTATTTTCAATTTTTATTTTTTTCGCCTCTATTTTACTAACAAACATGGTGTTTGACAGATATTCTCATTCAACATCCAAAAGGTACTTTTGGATAACCCTTTATATATATATATATATTTATTTATGTATACATCACAGATATATGCCACTACTAGCTGGACAACTTGGAGTTGAATTCTTTGATGAAAAATTGAATTCTTTATGTATGACTTGGTTAGTAGATCATGTCTATGCTATCAGAGAAGCAGCAACGTTAAATTTGAAAAAGCTGGTAGAAAAATTTGGTCCTGAATGGGCACAGAATACCGTAATACCTAAGGTTTTAGCAATGTCAAGGGATCAAAACTACCTTCACAGAATGACATGCCTATTTTGTATCAATGTGGGTAAAACTATTATATTATTTGTAGAGTAATTTATATTCTAATCTCTACATTTTTATTCTTCTTTATTTCTTTTCCATAGGTATTGGCAGAAGTATGTGGTCCAGAAATAACAACAAGGGTGATGCTTCCAACAGTTCTAGGAATGGCCACTGATAATGTTGCTAATGTACGATTTAACGTTGCAAAAACCCTTCAAAAAATTGGACCGTATCTTGAACCTTGTGCAGTACAAGCTCAAGTGAAACCTGTACTTGATAAGCTCAATACTGACAGCGACGTGGATGTGAAATATTTTGCTTCAGAAGCAATTGCAGGCATCGCAGGTAAAATTTTTATTATTTTATGTTATGAAAAATAGTTGCAACAAAATTATTCTGAAATAAAAGACTAATCTTTGTTTACTAGTTTTAAATTACATTTTTTATAGAATATGCAATGTGTTCCAGCGTAGGTTGAACGAGAAACAACTGCATTTAAAATTTATCCATCAATATACAGAACCTCAATCTCAAAAAGTAACCTGGCGCAACCATTTACACTTACACATCGCAACAGGTAATATTATTGCACAGTCAGAGCAGATCTAATGCCGAAAATATAAATATCAAATTAGTAGTTCATATTAAACGATATTTTAAGTTCTGTTGTATCTGTATATCTATAATTATATTACTTATTAAATATTCGATTTAATTGGTGAAATGTATTTCTTATACGTACCTAAATAATTATCTAAAAAGTAATATGGTAATAATAAAAAGTACTCAGAATCATTCCTAAAATGAAACACCTCATTATAATCTGCTCTTCCACATTCACCGATCAAAAAATTTACTTTGTCTTTTAATAATCAGTATTTTAGTTTGGTATATAACATTGTTAAGTATTGTCTTTGTAAACATAATAAAATTAACAATGGATAATATATTTTTGTTTCGACTTTATTTAATAATCAACACGAACATCATACAATTTGTATCATCAAGCTGATTATTTTTTTTTTACTTTTTTCTGTATGGACATGCTTATTGCTGATGTTAGTACATACTTATATTGTTTTGTATTTCTACAACGATAGATTCAAGTTAACTCTAATCAAATTATACGTTACTGAACAACATGTTTAAGTTTCATCCGCAGGATAATGAAAATGATAAGAACATGTATCATAAAAGAAATCCAAATTTGAAAATGTTGAAAACTTTAAATATATTTATGACATAGAGTGTCATACGTAATTGTTTAAACAAACAATTTGTATGTTTTTAATATAAAATTATTACATCAGCCAATTTATAATAAAAAAAAATAGATATGATAGTGAGAACGATACTTTTTTTAGAATGATATGGAATTTCATTGTAATAGTTTACTACTTTATATTAAAGAAATATTTCGTTTCTATTATCATTGCTTAATTAGGGTTCGCTAATCATTATCACTTGTGTAAGCTACAAATATATCCTTTAATAGTCGTTAGTAGAACTGCCATAAAAATGATAGCTTTATAATAATAAGTTATTAAATCTAAAATATTTTTGTACTTCTACAAAAATGCAGCAAAAAATATTTGTTAGTATTACAATATTACATAACATACTCTCTTTTAAGAGGATATAATTTTTTAATTATGATACTATATACATGTTCTATAAAACTAAGGGGCATATGAAATACGAGTATTTTCAAATATAAAATTCGTATACCGCAGAAAGAACGTAATTCTTATTCTGACTACTTAAAACTATTACATATCGATCGATTATATTTAAAACATACTACTGTTCCTAATATTCCTGGTTTTGTGAAACCATAAATGTAGTACGAATTTTACATATTCACAGTTACATCGTGGAAACTAATTTTATACTTTTACAATTTCATCTGTTACTGTATGTCTTTTTATTGTTGTAATGTAACAATAAACATGGAACGGTTATGTACATTTAGTATTTCGGTTACGGTAATAGGAAAGTATTTCTTTACATCTACGAAAACATGATAATTCCGAAAACGATGTAAAACTATGTATTCGTTATGTTTATACTGATAACATTCTTTTTTCTAAAATTACATTTATCTTCGTTCTTTGTAACTTCTATCGATTTTAGGTATTACTATCCATAAACTCTAAAGTTGCATATTTGTAACTAAATATAAATGTTATCGCGTAAATAATATATATGAAATAACGTTATTTCCAAACTCACTTTTGTGAAAATCCCAATAAAATTAATGCCAATACTAAGTTTAAACTTTAAAATAACACTCACAAGATAATCACATTACTGACATAAACGAAATCTATGAAAGTGTTTCATACCATAATCTAATGTAGTCTTGAATTCATAATCAATATTGTCTTCAATAATAAAAATATTTGTTACTCAAAACAAAGAGAGTTAACAAAATTTTATAAAGTTATTTATGGTAACTTGTTAACAGAGACTAGTCGAAAAATAGAAAAATTTTACAAATTGTTAAAATAACAATAAATTCACGTGATACATTTTTCAGAATTCACTGAAAAAACCAATCTTTATCGTATCGGTATCAACGTCACCATTAAAAGTTACATAAAGAATCGTAAAAAAATTGTTCTGCGCATGATATGCGCAAGTTCACATATACATCTACGTAAATTTTTTCAGGATTTTTTTCCTGATTTGTTTGCTAAGTCTCTTCAGAAATAAAAACGAAGTGAATCTCGTATCATTTAATGGATAAATTATATCGTGGCTGTTTCAGATTTTGCCAAGTCTACACAAACCGTGTGACTAATAGTAGATACATGTGCATTTCCATTATTGTCAGAACTAATAATATTTAAAGATGAAATTTTGGCACGCTGATATGCCACTACCGTGTTTAAACTTAAAAACCTAAAAATAAATTTTGTAATAAATGAAACTGCAATGTACAATAATAATATGTAAATATAAAAAGTATCAATGATAAATAATTTACCTTATACAAACATACATCACCAACAATGCAGTACCAGCTGCAAGCATTCTAATAATTGGGCCCTCTACTAATTGAATGAGTGTCCAAGCAGCAGCTGATGATCCACACATTGTTGTAACGATAGCAATAGTTTGTAGACAGTGACGTGAAGTTATACTGTTTTGCCAGTCTACTCTACTTGCACGTTCAACGTTGTACTTCGTACCACATACTTTACAACTAAGACTATCAGCATTTACAGAGCTCTGAAATATACATAGCAAATATAATAATGTGAAAAATATGGGAATGCGAATATAAAATGAAAATAGTTCTTTACCTCGACCAACCAGCGACGCAAACAATTGTGATGAACTGCACTCACGTCACCTCTACATTGACAAGGCTGTATTAATGGACCAGCATCTTGTCTTTCGCTATCGTAACAAATCCAACAATCTTTACTACTGATTGATGTTCCATCCGAGAAAAGCGCGACTTCCTGCTCTCCACTTTTATCTTGTAATTCAATTTCTTTCACATATTTAGAATGATCTAATCTCTTTAAAAGGCGTTTTGGATTTAAAATCCATAATTCTTCTGGACTAAAATCGAATAAATATTAGCATATTAACGAAAATGACAATCATGTAAATGCAAAATAATATAGTTTTATATTAACAAAAAACAAACCTAAAGCAATTCCATAACACGCATGGAAACCATAATATTACGCCTACTTCAATAACACGGAAAACAACATCATGCCAATTCCTACTGTGTATAGGAACTCTGTAATAAGAAACACGAATAATCATTAAGTATACAAAATGTACTTATTGTTAATTAAAATGTTATCCTTGTATTTACTTTGCTTTCCAAAATTCACTAAGCGTTTCGCTGCACAAAAATCCGACAATAATAAATAACATACAAGCTTGTGATAATAGTCCTAGGCGGGACTGATGCAATTGAGAAACGTTTATTTGTTCTTGCACTTGAGATAATTGTGATGTACTTGGAATAGGATCAAATAATTTTGCAGTTACTTGGTCTTCGGGATTAATTTTTATATCAGGGATTGTTCGTTTATTCAAAATAGTACTATTTTGATAATCATTCAGAAAGCCTCCGCGAATCTAAAAAAAAATAATTGTTTTAATACAATATACATCTATTAAATATTTTTTACGTTTTTTACAACAATTTTGTATTTCAAACTAACCCACCTTAAAATATACTTCCACACCATAGATCAAGAAAAACACTACAACAATAAACAAAAGCACTGCGTAACATCCATTAAAGACATGTGTATAGAAACTCTGAAAAAAATAGATTTATATTTAAAATTATTGCTAATAATATATTGCCTTAAAAGTAGAAATTAATCCAAATTACACTTTATCGACCGGGCAATTTTGCTATGAACAACGACTTATTACCAGGCGCGTTTTTAGAAAATGAGGAAAAACATTGGTAGCTTCTTTCAAATTCTTGTATTGTTTGAATTAATTGAAAAATTACTGCGAAAATTTACCAACATATTAAGGAGATTTTGATATTATTATTTTCATATTATTTCAGAAACACTTTCACTTGTGCTATCATCAGTGTCATTGTAGTCATAATTATCAGGAATGTTTGACAAATCATCTACCAAATTTTCTTCTAAAGATATGTTCTTACTTTCATTATCCATCTTTTCTCGATATTTAAATTCACAATATGAAAGAAACAGTAAAATGTCAAGCAACATAATTATACTTAATTGTTATAACTTCTATTTGTATAACAATAAATTATTCATTCAAATTTTTCATATTTTCTGTATTACAAAACAACGTATTCTATTATGATGTAATGATAATGGTTATTAACACTTAGGCTCAGATTACATAGGCGTTTTTTACGTCGCTCGCGTTTATAAGCGTTCTATATACCGAGTTTTCTTCGCTAAAATTCATAAGCATGCTCTGATACACTTGCGAAATGTCATTTATCGCACGAAATTTTAAATGAAGCTCTCCTATTTGGAGCCTTACACTATTAACACGTTCAGTGCCGCGTGGGACGCATACGTCCCACGCAAAATTTTCTGCCCAGGCCATAAAGAAAGAGTATCTGACTCACGTTTATGTTTAAGTTAACTCGTTAAAATAAAATTTATCGCTTTGTTCCCTAGTACGTTTTATACTCTTCACCTTTTTCTTAACAGTTACGATTTTTCTTATAGTATATATATATATACTATATATATATATAAATATATACTATATATATACACATATATATTGTAAGATATACGTGAGAAGTAAAACTATTCCATACTCATAATAACGTGATAGGTCACGCGGCCTAAACGAAAAGTCACCGAAATTCAGTTTGGCACTAAACGTATTAAATGGGTGTTCCCACAGACGATTTCGATATTTTTCTTTTTTTTAATAATACGCATAGAACAGTAATACATTCTATCTGTACAGGATTCATTTTTATACTGAACTGATTCTTTCTGAACGCAATGTACAAGATGCTCATAAAACGTTGCAATCCGAACTGCAGTGGAGAAAACGCGGCGTTCGAAACGCCATTAAAAGTGCCTGTGCTCTCTGAGCCTAACACTGTAACAAGGGTCAAACTGATCTCAGCATTCTTAATTCAAAACCTTCGTTTTACTCTTCATATAATTGAAACAATGATATACTTAAATAAACTGTTGCCCAATTTTTCCTTTTCATGCTGAATTTAGAACGTTTGAACATGGTAATAAAATTTTTTCATATTTTTTGGGGGGCTTCTTTCTATGCAAAATCTCAGGGTAAATGTGGTCTCCTTTTACAGTATGAGATGAATCAAAAAAACGTTTTCAGTGTAAGGGTTAATACTGCGTGTTTGTGTGCTGTATATTTCCTATACACACCAATTTAATTATTTTAATTAATACACTAATTAGCATGCTGATTGGCACTCGCAGTCAATAAAGTATCAATAGATATTTTTAATTTACCTGATCCTCTTGTGAATATATTTGAGAAGTAATAAACTCTGCCAAAAGCAAGGAATATGTTAACACATTAAACACAACAAAACCCATGAATGACTTTGAGAGGAACTGTGGTTTATCCCATGACATATCTCTCAAGTGAAACACTTCGGCCCAAAAACAAACAATTAATGAGGATCCACTTAAAACAAGTGGGTAATATGCAGATAATAAACTTCTAGACCATCCTTCTTTAAACGCAGCCTATCAAAAAATGGTATTAATATTCTGTAAATATTTCAAGAAGTATTAAAAATTTGAATATCACTTTTATATATGGTATTTACCGGAGATGTAAAATATGCTCCTCTTATTAATGATGCAAGAAACACAATAAAATATAAAACTTTTTGTGTTGTGACCCTACAAGCTCTAAGAAAAGATGGTGCTTTCATTTTTTGCCATTCTGCAATGATACACATAATAAGCTGTATTAGGCACACAAATGCCAGCATAAAGAATATAGTTGCGAACGCGATGTAGTAACTTAAATTTGGAACATGACACTCTAATCCATCAAACTGAATCTATGAAGAAAAATGTAGAAATTATATTTAAAAATATAAGAAATGGATTAAATTACTATTCATAGTTTTTTAATAAATATTACCTCGCATAAACAAGTACCATTATGGCATTCTCCATGTCCTGAACAATTTTCATTGCCACAAGTATCATTCCAAGCCATCATCCCAAACTTTACTAATAAAGTCAATGGATTTTGCGTACTTAAAGCAATCATTTGTTCCATGATTGCTATATATAAGATTGACTGCTTTTACACAGTCTTAAAGAAAATCTATAGAACATAATAAATACATCTAGATATGTCCAAAAGATATCCAAAGAAAATCTATGGACTTTAACAACATGATAAGATATACATACATATAGTCATGAGAGATTATACATACAGTCATAAATAATAAGATACTATTCATATGCAGCACACTCACATATTACAATATTTATATAACGGTTATGTTTTAATAAATAACTTATAAAATTACAAAAATCACCAATACATACTATATAAATAATAATACAAATGCACACAGAAAAAAAGAATTACAAAATAAATTATAAATCACAAATTAAATTAAACAAACGGTTATTACGTACCACAAAATGAATCCGCAAATAATATTTACAAACATTTTTAGAAACCTAACTATACCATCATAAAAGACACAATGAATTTAAATAAATTGAGAAACTATTTTAACGCAACGCGAACTTACTAATAAACTGTGCTATTCTCCGTTGACACTTTTGCTTGTTATTAATACAAATGTAATGAGAGTCTAAGTGCAGTGGTAGCCACCTACGTAATAGCTCGGCTCTCGTCAGCTGTCACTGGTACTGCATTTTTAATAAATATTGACATTATACAAAACACGCATTTCTATCATTAACTTCTTTAACATTTCAAAATAAAAGTAACAGAGACTATTTAGGAATCACGCGTCACCGAATTATGCGTTTAATTAAAGTGTTTTTGTCAGTTCAGAAAATTGGTATTCCCGTTTTTCTTATAAACCCACTCCCACTACTGATAATAATAGTATAAGCATAGACAAATTATAAGATAGATGATTCAACGCAATTTTGCGTTACACCACAAACGAGATACAGTATAAGACCACTCATACGATGCTATTTTCTGTTACCCAAATTTGGGTATCATGAGCTATATGGTTGTTACGTTTTGCGACTGTGGAATTTAGGGATTTTGGGTTCGATGCCCATAGAGTGCTAAAACACTTGCTCGTGGAGCGCGAAAAATAAACACTTGATGCTTTGTAAAACTGGAGTTTTATTTTCGTTTGTAAAACTGTAATTTAAAAGAGAAGCTGTCAACCGGTTGTAGACTGTAATAATTAACAAATGTCGAATGAATAATGATAAAAGATGAATGTCGAATGAATACTTCTTCGAGCTGCTGGTTTTTCCCTTCTCTTCGGGATTTTGGAATTCCCTCTCCAGGATCTTTCATCCAGTCCTGGGTCTTCTCGCAGGCCGATTTCCACCCCGATTGGTTTGCGCTTTCATCTCCCACTCTTCCTCTATCCCCGATCCTTCGTTAGTAGATGGTGGTGGTAGCGCTGAGCCACGGTGAAAGGAAATCACGTTCGGCGTAGGATACACAATCGTTATAGATTTACGTTTTGGCTATGCTGCGGAAGATAAGAAACAGACGGTTTTCTGCGAATACTTATGCGAACTATAACGATCAATACTTTTCAAGGATATAAAGGAACCTTGGAGAATTTCCTGTTCCTCATACGAATCGCGTTTTCAAAAACTCGCCTAATTACAACTATCTAGTATTTGGCCTCTGCGCAATAGCCATTACAATTTAAAGCCGCGTTTACATGATAAAAACGGAGGGATACCTTATGTGTTATTCGAATCACGTCATTCCATAGCAGATGATGGTATCTTAAAATTCTCAATCGACACTGGAGCTAGCATATTTTTAATTACGTCATCATCCATTCAAAATTATACGCTAGATAAAAGCAATTGCACAATTCTAAATGGGATAGCCCCGTACGCCACGATTCAGACAATTGGGCAAACAGAAATAGAGTTAGAAATTCGTAACGGCAAAATCACTGGCAATTTCCAAGTCTTAGATGAAGCTTCAAATATTCCATTTGATGGTATCTTAGGCGATGATTTTCTGAAAACGCATCGCGCCAAAATCAATTACGAAGATTTTCTACTATCATTCAATTCAATTCCAACTCCTATATCTCTCGGTCGAAATACTCCACAATGTTCTCAAACAACAATAAGCATTTGCGGACGATCCGAAACGGTAGTTCCAATAAGGTTAATAAATACATCTAACGTTCAAGAAGGCATTGTATCTAGACAGAGTTTAAATTCGAATAACTCTCTTTTAATTCCGGATGCGATTACCAAAGTCGATCATTACAATCGAGGGCTAATAACGATACTAAATACATCCGTCCAATCACTCGAAATGCCAATTCCTGAAATACTTATTCAACCTATCCCTAATCGTGCACACATCTATAGTCTTGCCGAAAATCGAGACAATAATAAAATAAGGAATCAAATCGCTTACAAGTATTGCACCAAGATCTTAGAGAATCTAATTTAAAACTTCAGCCGGATAAGTGCGAGTTGTTGAAGAAATCCTGCGAATATATAGGGCACGTTATATCCGATAAAGGCATCCAAAAGGAAGCCAATTCAAATAAAATTGCTAGTGTACAAAAGGTTCCAAGGCCACGTAACATTAAGGAAGTGAAAATGTTCTTAGGGATGGTAGGATATTACAGAAAATATCAACTATTAAAGAAAGATGTAAATTTCAAGTGGGCAGAATCTCAAGAACAAGCTTTTGTCACTCTAAAAGAAAAATTAATTAACAAACCAATAATTAACTTCAGTAGCGAAATTTCGAAAAACAATTCTTATAACCAATAACTGTGGCAAAAACTCTAGTAGGATTATTTATGCGATTTGGAATTCCTAAATCTATCCTTTCCGATCAAGCACCTGACTTTATGTCGGATTTAATGAAAAATTTCAGTAACCTGTTCAAAACTAAACGCATCACCACAACACCGTACCACCCGCAAACTAACGGCTCTCTCGAACGCTACCATTTAACACTCAAGGATTACCTAAAACACCATATCACACCTAATCAAACTGATTGGGACGATTACATTCCCTTCGCTACATTTAGTTATAACACAACAATAAACAAATCCACTAATCATACTCCTGACGAATTACTCTTCGGTCGCAGCGCATATTTACCTTCTATTACACAAGAACCTGAATTCAAATATACCTATGACGATTATCTATCCTCTTTAAAGAATAAATTAAATGTCTCATTCAAGCTAGTAAACTTGTGCAACTGCACAACAACTGTACTAAAATTGTGCAACTGCACAACAACTGTAAATGCTGTTCTCATTAGAACCCACTAACCAGGTGAACAGAAATGTAACCCACTTTGTTCCGAGAATGAACATAATATCAAGCGATTGTTGCATGTCGGCACCCGATTATGTTAATCAAGACACACCAACACTCCTAAAACCAATCAAACTTGTGAATATCGATTTAAACGATTTCAAATACAATAATAAAAAACTAAATGAATTTGACGAGATGCTAACTCAACGATTTAAGGAGCCGTTTATCGTAACACACACAAGCTGGTATACGATAGTCTTATGCATAATTGGTGCCATCTTATTTTTAATCATTTGTGGAAATTGCTGCCATTGGCTGGGATGTTGGAGGCTGTTGAAAAGACTCTGCTGCTTCACTAGAAACCCTACCACAGGGGAAATCATACCTCCTGTAATAAAAAATTTTGTAAATTGCACTTTTCATTCAAGCGATCACACAGAACATCGGGAGCATTCTACAGAAATGGTCATATACGAAAGGCACGGGGAAATCCAAGATTCCACAGAACTAGCAAGGGATCATCATCAGCTGCAACCCACCCCGCCACCTACAAGCAGATACCATCTTCGATCTCATAATGTACCTCAACCTCGAAAGAGCACAACACCCTTATAACTACATATTGTATATATCACAGTTAATAACCTCTGCATTCATAGCTTATTTTAACTATTATTATATAAGTAATACATGTACTAATCAGAGTTCCTAGTCATCCTGTACTCCGTACCTTTCCCTAGTCATCCTGCACTCCGTACCTTTCCCTAGTCATCCTGTACTCCGTACCTTTCCTTCGTCACCCTCTTCCTCGAGTACTGTCCTTACTATTAATCATCCCCAACCAGAGTACTTAAAAGCCCGCAAAATCATAGAACTGCCAGATTTTCGTATTCACTAGTCGAGTGCAGTACCCGTATTAATAAACCCTCTAAGAGTTATCGTCAACGTGTTGACAATCCTGCCGGAATCCAACACGGGGAACTAAAAGTAATTGTTTCGAAAAATCTCTACGAGATATCAAATCTTTATCTTCGCTATTATTATTAGAAGGCTCACTTCCTTGCGGCTTAGCAATGAAAACTCGAGTATACAACGTTACATCGCGCACATTCATAACCTAAGTTTCGAATGCGAAAAAAACCTGTATCGTAGAACCATCTTTTTTTTATACAGGGGTGGGGATGTTACGCACATGCCTCTTACTTTTTCAAGGCGGTTTTACACATTAATAGCTATTGCACAAAACCCGTGTTTACTGGGTATTGAAGATAGAAGAACTATTAATTCGCGAGTATGTTGACGCGATGTCAATCTCTATGTTTTAGGTTACGTCGTATTGAATTAGATAATTGGAATAATTTATCAATGTCTTAAAATGCATAAATCTCTTCGATTCGCATAAGAGGAACACAAAACTGGGGTAATCATTTGCTGTTACTGTGAACTTAGAAAATATCACATAAAAAACGCGAAAAAATCATTTTCAAGGGAGGAGTTTCGACATCGTTTTGACTTCGCATTAATATCGTGTTTCCTTCGTTTCAACATTGTTTTGACTTGGTTTGATTTCGTTTCGACATTGTTTTGTTTCGTTTCGACAACGTTTCGATTTCACGTTCTGGTGTGTCATTTAGACGAACTGCAATCGAGCGTTCTGTGGTGTCTTTTAGACAAACTGCAGAAGAGCGTTCTGTGGTGTCTTTTAGACGAGATGCCGATGAGCGTTCTGTGGTGTCTTATAGCCACGCGGCGCCTATTAATCGCGGGCAGTCGAGCGCGAGACGCGGGCAGTCGAGCGCGAGACGCGGGCAGTCGAGCGCGAGACGCGGGCAGTCGAGCGCGAGACGCGGGCAGTCGAGCGCGAGACGCGGGCAGTCGAGCGCGAGACGCGGGCAGTCGAGCGCGAGACGCGGGCAGTCGAGCGCGAGACGCGGGCAGTCGAGCGCGAGACGCGGGCAGGCGGGCGCGAGGCGCGGGCAGTCGAGCGCGAGACGCGGGCAGTCGAGCGCGAGACGCGGGCAGTCGAGCGCGAGACGCGGGCAGTCGAGCGCGAGACGCGGGCAGTCGAGCGCGAGACGCGGGCAGTCGAGCGCGAGACGCGGGCAGTCGAGCGCGAGACGCGGGCAGTCGAGCGCGAGACGCGGGCAGTCGAGCGCGAGACGCGGGCAGTCGAGCGCGAGACGCGGGCAGTCGAGCGCGAGACGCGGGCAGTCGAGCGCGAGACGCGGGCAGTCGAGCGCGAGACGCGGGCAGTCGAGCGTGAGACGCGGAGAGGAGGGCGCGAGACGAGGGGAATCGGGCGCCAGACGCGGAGAGGCGAGCGCGACCGGTGGGCAGTCGAGCGCGAGACGCGGGCAGTCGAGCGCGAGACGCGGGCAGTCGAGCGCGAGACGCGGGCAGTCGAGCGCGAGACGCGGGCAGTCGAGCGCGAGACGCGGGCAGTCGAGCGCGAGACGCGGGCAGTCGAGCGCGAGACGCGGGCAGTCGAGCGCGAGACGCGGGCAGTCGAGCGCGAGACGCGGGCAGTCGAGCGCGAGACGCGGGCAGTCGAGCGCGAGACGCGGGCAGTCGAGCGCGANACGCGGGCAGTCGAGCGCGAGACGCGGGCAGTCGAGCGCGAGACGCGGGCAGTCGAGCGCGAGACGCGGGCAGTCGAGCGCGAGACGCGGGCAGTCGAGCGCGAGACGCGGGCAGTCGAGCGCGAGACGCGGGCAGTCGAGCGCGAGACGCGGGCAGTCGAGCGCGAGACGCGGGCAGTCGAGCGCGAGACGCGGGCAGTCGAGCGCGAGACGCGGGCAGTCGAGCGCGAGACGCGGGCAGTCGAGCGCGAGACGCGGGCAGTCGAGCGCGAGACGCGGGCAGTCGAGCCCGAGCCGCGCGCAGTCCCGCGCGAGACGCGGGCAGTCGAGCGCGAGACGCGGGCAGTCGAGCGCGAGACGCGGGCAGTCGAGCGCGAGACGCGGGCAGTCGAGCGCGAGACGCGGGCAGTCGAGCGCGAGACGCGGGCAGTCGAGCGCGAGACGCGGGCAGTCGAGCGCGAGACGCGGGCAGTCGAGCGCGAGACGCGGGCAGTCGAGCGGGAGACGCGGGCAGTCGAGCGCGAGACGCGGGCAGTCGAGCGCGAGACGCGGGCAGTCGAGCGCGAGACGCGGGCAGTCGAGCGCGAGACGCGGGCAGTCGAGCGCGAGACGCGGGCAGTCGAGCGCGAGACGGGGGCGGTCGAGCGCGGGACGCGGGCAGGCGAGCGCGAGACGCGGGCAGTCGAGCGCGAGACGCGGGCAGTCGAGCGCGAGACGCGGGCAGTCGAGCGCGAGACGCGGGCAGTCGAGCGCGAGACGCGGGCAGTCGAGCGCGAGACGCGGGCAGTCGAGCGCGAGACGCGGGCAGTCGAGCGCGAGACGCGGGCAGTCGAGCGCGAGACGCGGGCAGTCGAGCGCGAGACGCGGGCAGTCGAGCGCGAGACGCGGGCAGTCGAGCGCGAGACGCGGGCAGTCGAGCGCGAGACGCGGGCAGTCGAGCGCGAGACGCGGGCAGTCGAGCGCGGGAGGCGGGCAGGCGGGCGGGGGGCGCGGGCAGGCGAGCGCGAGACGCGGGCAGTCGAGCGCGAGACGCGGGCAGTCGAGCGCGAGACGCGGGCAGTCGAGCGCGAGACGCGGGCAGTCGAGCGCGAGACGCGGGCAGTCGAGCGCGAGACGCGGGCAGTCGAGCGCGAGACGCGGGCAGTCGAGCGCGAGACGCGGGCAGTCGAGCGCGAGACGCGGGCAGTCGAGCGCGAGACGCGGGCAGTCGAGCGCGAGACGCGGGCAGTCGAGCGCGAGACGCGGGCAGGCGGGCGCGGGGCGCGGGCGGTCGAGGGCGAGACGCGGGCAGTCGAGCGCGAGACGCGGGCAGTCGAGCGCGAGACGCGGGCAGTCGAGCGCGAGACGCGGGCAGTCGAGCGCGAGACGCGGGCAGTCGAGCGCGAGACGCGGGCAGTCGAGCGCGAGACGCGGGCAGTCGAGCGCGAGACGCGGGCAGTCGAGCGCGAGACGCGGGCAGTCGAGCGCGAGACGCGGGCAGTCGAGCGCGAGACGCGGGCAGTCGAGCGCGAGACGCGGGCAGTCGAGCGCGAGACGCGGCCAGTCGAGCGCGAGACGCGACCAGACGAACGCGAGACGCGGGCAGTCGAGCGCGAGACGCGGGCAGTCGAGCGCGAGACGCGGGCAGTCGAGCGCGAGACGCGGGCAGTCGAGCGCGAGACGCGGGCAGTCGAGCGCGAGACGCGGGCAGTCGAGCGCGAGACGCGGGCAGTCGAGCGCGAGACGCGGGCAGTCGAGCGCGAGACGCGGGCAGTCGAGCGCGAGACGCGGGCAGTCGAGCGCGAGCCGCGGGCAGTCGAGCGCGAGACGCGGGCAGTCGAGCGCGAGACGCGGGCAGTCGAGCGCGAGACGCGGGCAGTCGAGCGCGAGACGCGGGCAGTCGAGCGCGGGACGCGGGCAGGCGAGCGCGGGACGCGGGCAGTCGAGCGCGAGACGCGGGCAGTCGAGCGCGAGACGCGGGCAGTCGAGCGCGAGACGCGGGCAGTCGAGCGCGAGACGCGGGCAGTCGAGCGCGAGACGCGGGCAGTCGAGCGCGAGACGCGGGCAGTCGAGCGCGAGACGCGGGCAGTCGAGCGCGAGACGCGGGCAGTCGAGCGCGAGACGCGGGCAGTCGAGCGCGAGACGCGGGCAGTCGAGCGCGAGACGCGGGCAGTCGAGCGCGAGACGCGGGCAGTCGAGCGCGAGACGCGGGCAGTCGAGCGCGAGACGCGGGCAGTCGAGCGCGAGAAGCGGGCAGTCGAGCGCGGGGGGCGGGCGGTCGGGCGGGGGACGCGGGCGGGCGGGCGCGGGACGCGGGCGGTCGGGCGCGAGACGCGGGCAGTCGAGCGCGAGACGCGGGCAGTCGAGCGCGAGACGCGGGCAGTCGAGCGCGAGACGCGGGCAGTCGAGCGCGAGACGCGGGCAGTCGAGCGCGAGACGCGGGCAGTCGAGCGCGAGACGCGGGCAGTCGAGCGCGAGACGCGGGCAGTCGAGCGCGAGACGCGGGCAGTCGAGCGCGAGACGCGGGCAGTCGAGCGCGAGACGCGGGCAGTCGAGCGCGAGACGCGGGCAGTCGAGCGCGAGACGCGGGCAGTCGAGCGCGAGACGCGGGCAGTCGAGCGCGAGACGCGGGCAGTCGAGCGCGAGACGCGGGCAGTCGAGCGCGAGACGCGGGCAGTCGAGCGCGAGACGCGGGCAGTCGAGCGCGAGACGCGGGCAGTCGAGCGCGAGACGCGGGCAGTCGAGCGCGAGACGCGGGCAGTCGAGCGCGAGACGCGGGCAGTCGAGCGCGAGACGCGGGCAGTCGAGCGCGAGACGCGGGCAGTCGAGCGCGAGACGCGGGCAGTCGAGCGCGAGACGCGGGCAGTCGAGCGCGAGGCGCGGGCGGTGGCGCGCGAGACGCGGGCAGTCGAGCGCGAGACGCGGGCAGTCGAGCGCGAGACGCGGGCAGTCGAGCGCGAGACGCGGGCAGTCGAGCGCGAGACGCGGGCAGTCGAGCGCGAGACGCGGGCAGTCGAGCGCGAGACGCGGGCAGTCGAGCGCGAGACGCGGGCAGTCGAGCGCGAGACGCGGGCAGTCGAGCGCGAGACGCGGGCAGTCGAGCGCGAGACGCGGGCAGTCGAGCGCGAGACGCGGGCAGTCGAGCGCGAGACGCGGGCAGTCGAGCGCGAGACGCGGGCAGTCGAGCGCGAGACGCGGGCAGTCGAGCGCGAGACGCGGGCAGTCGAGCGCGAGACGCGGGCAGTCGAGCGCGAGACGCGGGCAGTCGAGCGCGAGACGCGGGCAGTCGAGCGCGAGACGCGGGCAGTCGAGCGCGAGACGCGGGCAGTCGAGCGCGAGACGCGGGCAGTCGAGCGCGAGACGCGGGCAGTCGAGCGCGAGACGCGGGCAGTCGAGCGCGAGACGCGGGCAGTCGAGCGCGAGACGCGGGCAGTCGAGCGCGAGACGCGGGCAGTCGAGCGCGAGACGCGGGCAGTCGAGCGCGAGACGCGGGCAGTCGAGCGCGAGACGCGGGCAGTCGAGCGCGAGACGCGGGCAGTCGAGCGCGAGACGCGGGCAGTCGAGCGCGAGACGCGGGCAGTCGAGCGCGAGACGCGGGCAGTCGAGCGCGAGACGCGGGCAGTCGAGCGCGGGGCGCGGGCGGTCGAGCGCGAGACGCGGGCAGTCGGGCGCGAGACGCGGGCAGTCGAGCGCGAGACGCGGGCAGTCGAGCGCGAGACGCGGGCAGTCGAGCGCGAGACGCGGGCAGTCGAGCGCGAGACGCGGGCAGTCGAGCGCGAGACGCGGGCAGTCGAGCGCGAGACGCGGGCAGTCGAGCGGGAGGCGCGGGCGGTCGAGCGCGAGACGCGGGCAGTCGAGCGCGAGACGCGGGCAGTCGAGCGCGAGACGCGGGCAGTCGAGCGCGAGACGCGGGCAGTCGAGCGCGAGACGCGGGCAGTCGAGCGCGAGACGCGGGCAGTCGAGCGCGAGACGCGGGCAGTCGAGCGCGAGACGCGGGCAGTCGAGCGCGAGACGCGGGCAGTCGAGCGCGAGACGCGGGCAGTCGAGCGCGAGACGCGGGCAGTCGAGCGCGAGACGCCGGCAGACCGGCGCGAGACGCGGGCAGGCGGGCGCGCGCCGCGGGCAGTCGAGCGCGTGCCGCGGCCAGCGGGGCCCGCGACGCGGGCAGTCGAGCGCGAGACGCGGGCAGTCGAGCGCGAGACGCGGGCAGTCGAGCGCGAGACGCGGGCAGTCGAGCGCGAGACGCGGGCAGTCGAGCGCGAGACGCGGGCAGTCGAGCGCGAGACGCGGGCAGTCGAGCGCGAGACGCGGGCAGTCGAGCGCGAGACGCGGGCAGTCGAGCGCGAGAAGAGGGGAGTCGAGCGGGAGGCGCGGGGAGTCGAGCGCGAGACGCGGGCAGTCGGGCGCGAGACGCGGGCAGTCGAGCGCGAGACGCGGGCAGTCGAGCGCGAGACGCGGGCAGTCGAGCGCGAGACGCGGGCAGTCGAGCGCGAGACGCGGGCAGTCGAGCGCGAGACGCGGGCAGTCGAGCGCGAGACGCGGGCAGTCGAGCGCGAGACGCGGGCAGTCGAGCGCGAGACGCGGGCAGTCGAGCGCGCGACGCGGGGAGGCGAGCGCGAGACGCGGGCAGTCGAGCGCGAGACGCGGGCAGTCGAGCGCGAGACGCGGGCAGTCGAGCGCGAGACGCGGGCAGTCGAGCGCGAGACGCGGGCAGTCGAGCGCGAGACGCGGGCAGTCGAGCGCGAGACGCGGGCAGTCGAGCACGAGACGCGGGCAGTCGAGCGCGAGACGCGGGCAGTCGAGCGCGAGACGCGGGCAGTCGAGCGCGAGACGCGGGCAGTCGAGCGCGAGACGCGGGCAGTCGACGGCGAGACGCGGGCAGTCGGGCGCGGGAGGCGGGCAGTGGGGCGCGAGACGCGGGCAGTCGAGCGCGAGACGCGGGCAGTCGAGCGCGAGACGCGGGCAGTCGAGCGCGAGACGCGGGCAGTCGAGCGGGGGACGCGGGCAGTTGAGGGCGGGCGGCGGGCCGTCGAGCGCGAGACGCGGGCAGTCGAGCGCGAGACGCGGGCAGTCGAGCGCGAGACGCGGGCAGTCGGGCGCGAGACGCGGGCAGTCGTGCGCGAGACGAGGGGAGTCGGGCGCGAGACGCGGGCAGTCGAGCGCGAGACGCGGGCAGTCGAGCGCGAGACGCGGGCAGTCGAGCGCGAGACGCGGGCAGTCGAGCGCGAGACGCGGGCAGTCGAGCGCGAGACGCGGGCAGTCGAGCGCGAGACGCGGGCAGTCGAGCGCGAGACGCGGGCAGTCGAGCGCGAGACGCGGGCAGTCGAGCGCGAGACGCGGGCAGTCGAGCGCGAGACGCGGGCAGTCGAGCGCGAGACGCGGGCAGTCGAGCGCGAGACGCGGGCAGTCGAGCGCGAGACGCGGGCAGTCGAGCGCGAGACGCGGGCAGTCGAGCGCGAGACGCGGGCAGTCGAGCGCGAGACGCGGGCAGTCGAGCGCGAGACGCGGGCAGTCGAGCGCGAGACGCGGGCAGTCGAGCGCGAGACGCGGGCAGTCGAGCGCGAGACGCGGGCAGTCGAGCGCGAGACGCGGGCAGTCGAGCGCGAGACGCGGGCAGTCGAGCGCGAGACGCGGGCAGTCGAGCGCGAGACGCGGGCAGTCGAGCGCGAGACGCGGGCAGTCGAGCGCGCGACGCGGGCAGTCGAGCGCGAGACGCGGGCAGTCGAGCGCGAGACGCGGGCAGTCGAGCGCGAGACGCGGGCAGTCGAGCGCGAGACGCGGGCAGTCGAGCGCGAGACGCGGGCAGTCGAGCGCGAGACGCGGGCAGTCGAGCGCGAGACGCGGGCAGTCGGGCGCGAGACGCGGGCAGTCGGGCGCGAGACGCGGGCAGTCGAGCGCGAGACGCGGGCAGTCGAGCGCGAGACGCGGGCAGTCGAGCGCGAGACGCGGGCAGTGGAGCGCGAGACGCGGGCAGTCGAGCGCGAGACGCGGGCAGTCGAGCGCGAGACGCGGGCAGTCGAGCGCGAGACGCGGGCAGTCGAGCGCGAGACGCGGGCAGTCGAGCGCGAGACGCGGGCAGTCGAGCGCGAGACGCGGGCAGTCGAGCGCGAGACGCGGGCAGTCGAGCGCGAGACGCGGGCAGTCGAGCGCGAGACGCGGGCAGTCGAGCGCGAGACGCGGGCAGTCGAGCGCGAGACGCGGGCAGTCGAGCGCGAGACGCGGGCAGTCGAGCGCGAGACGCGGGCAGTCGAGCGCGAGACGCGGGCAGTCGAGCGCGAGACGCGGGCAGTCGAGCGCGAGACGCGGGCAGTCGAGCGCGAGACGCGGGCAGTCGAGCGCGAGACGCGGGCAGTCGAGCGCGAGACGCGGGCAGTCGAGCGCGAGACGCGGGCAGTCGAGCGCGAGACGCGGGCAGTCGAGCGCGAGACGCGGGCAGTCGAGCGCGAGACGCGGGCAGTCGAGCGCGAGACGCGGGCAGTCGAGCGCGAGACGCGGGCAGTCGAGCGCGAGACGCGGGCAGTCGAGCGCGAGACGCGGGCAGTCGAGCGCGAGACGCGGGCAGTCGAGCGCGAGACGCGGGCAGTCGAGCGCGAGACGCGGGCAGTCGAGCGCGAGACGCGGGCAGTCGAGCGCGAGACGCGGGCAGTCGAGCGCGAGACGCGGGCAGTCGAGCGCGAGACGCGGGCAGTCGAGCGCGAGACGCGGGCAGTCGAGCGCGAGACGCGGGCAGTCGAGCGCGAGACGCGGGCAGTCGAGCGCGAGACGCGGGCAGTCGAGCGCGAGACGCGGGCAGTCGAGCGCGAGACGCGGGCAGTCGAGCGCGAGACGCGGGCAGTCGAGCGCGAGACGCGGGCAGTCGAGCGCGAGACGCGGGCAGTCGAGCGCGAGACGCGGGCAGTCGAGCGCGAGACGCGGGCAGTCGAGCGCGAGACGCGGGCAGTCGAGCGCGAGACGCGGGCAGTCGAGCGCGAGACGCGGGCAGTCGAGCGCGAGACGCGGGCAGTCGAGCGCGAGACGCGGGCAGTCGAGCGCGAGACGCGGGCAGTCGAGCGCGAGACGCGGGCAGTCGAGCGCGAGCCGCGGGCAGGCGAGCGCGAGACGCGGGCAGTCGAGCGCGAGACGCGGGCAGTCGAGCGCGAGACGCGGGCAGTCGAGCGCGAGACGCGGGCAGTCGAGCGCGAGACGCGGGCAGTCGAGCGCGAGACGCGGGCAGTCGAGCGCGAGACGCGGGCAGTCGAGCGCGAGACGCGGGCAGTCGAGCGCGGTGCGAGAATGAGATCTAAATACATCCAGCCAGGAATGTGGCAACGCTGTCTGTATGGTGTTCGGAAAACCGAGGACACGAACATCAAAGGTGCCGACAGTAAACTTCGCCTGTGTAGTTACTCTGTGCCCAGGTGGCCCCCTGATGATTCTATGGGGGAATGGATAGTCTATTCTAATTTTCGTCAATGACATAACACTGACTTTATACATTTTCAAACGTGTTCAAACATTAAATAATACGTTATGAATATTGAAACCAAATAAAATTGTATTATTTTGTGCAATAGAATTTCTAAGTATTCATGGAAACTGTAACTGATTCCAGTGTCTCACTTCATGATTAAAGTTATCTCAAATAAAAGTCACCTATATTAAAAAACCCATGATTAAAGTTACCTTGAATAACAATTTGTTTTATTATAGGCAAATAAAATCTAGTCATTAAGATTACCGGGAAATTGATCTTGAAAGTGATGTTTCGTTCTTAAGACGGATTTTTCGCCTGTTTAGACACATTCTCGTTCGGAAAACTAAAAAGATTATCCTATTGTTTTAGTCCTCACTATTACTTCCATTGAAACCAAAATACAATACAGGCTATCGACGACACGGTCTGTATGCACCTAATTAAGGTTACCATTTGTACTTGCCATAACATAACATCGTGCACCTCTATTTCAGCTTACCTGCTCAAAGTTGGGTACTTGCACCCCTCCTTGGCAGTCCTTCTACACTCGTGAGGCTGGATCAATTTATGACTAGCCAATCATCAAAATCCTTAATTCCTCCTTCAAAATCCTGTTCCACCAATCACTTTCAACTTTTACTTAGATTTTTAAGATTCGATTCATCGAACTGATGGACATTATCTTCAATTTCAAGATTCGATTCAATCCATTAATCTGATCATCAATATTAGATTCGTTCAACATTCGATCAGTTAGCTATCGAAATAGATTCCACTACCGACTAAGTAGGTACATCTATCGTCTATTGGCCACACAATCTGTGATTACGTTGTTTACAGTATAAGTCTTGTAAATATTATAAGTATGCCATCTTCAAACCTAAACCAGCTGTACATCAAAACGCGGAACGTACCGAAAACATGGTCGTGTCGCATTATCGGCCTTACAACCCGATAGATTCGTTGAGAATCACGATGCTCCGGTACATAACAAGTAGTATGTCAAAAATAAATCCGTTTCGAAGTATGATCAATAAGGCCTGTAATAATCTGTGCATGGCAGAGCTTAGGACAGACGTCTCAAACACGGCACCGTGGTTCCTGGTACCGATAAATTATCCTTTCAATTTTAAATCTATTTATCCTAAAATTCTCTTTCCATCGCCCAGAGTTCATCATGAAATAATACATTTGTCACGATAATTTAATTCTTCTAGCATCATTTTTCTAGATCTGTATATTATTTTATATCGACTTTGATTTGAAATATTTTTAGGTAGTAAACATTTTGTTAAAGATAATGCTATGTGATGTATTGTCGTTCTGAACTAGACAAGTGAAATAGAGATAACAAACGAGCAACTTACACGCAAAATTGGTAAAGATGTCAATATTTCGTGACATGTTTCGTGATTCTTTGAGTGGTTGAACTGTGCTTGCAAGATAATAATGGTATCACTGAACCGTGAAATTTGTTATCATCGTCAAACATGACACGAGTCTATCCAAAGACTAATAATTTACCGTACAAAAATTACTTTACTAAATCTGAAAATGTCGCGTCATTATGCATAGCCCTTTTATGTATACTTTTTCAAGCGAATTTATGCTTTCTATATTTTTATCCTGATTCTGCGTATAGATAAAATTTTGATTACTATGCTTTGAGGGCACGAATTTTTATAAATGAGAGTTTATCGTTATCTAAATGATAAACAAGCTAAAATGTCCGCAACTCCATGCTGTTAAAGGCTTTTTTAAACGCCCGCTACACAAATGAGTATACTTGGGCGCGGCACTGTAGACACGTTTTTCAACCCCTAAGTATACTCAGAGCTCCCTGTAAAAAGGGCTAATAATTCGTAGATTACGACACCCTTTGCGTAATCGGGAGGTTATAATTAGCTTTTTACGTTAAATGAAATACTTTTCCGGAAATATGAGGGATTTCATTCGGCAAATTGCTCCAGTAGAAATAACATTGTAATTTATATTTTAAAACAATTACAAATTTTACATATTTTAATACATTGTTTTATCGAAAACAGTAATATCTAAATATAAATGTGAGCGAACACTTTTGTGTTATATGCTGGAGTATTCTAACTGTATCTAGCATAGGGTAATGAAAGTACTGTTTTCAATGAATGCTTATTCTAGTCTCGAACACGCCATAATATTTTACGATACATCTATACGAGTGAGAGTGCAGCTGCTGAATGGAAAGAGGTTTCTTCCGCCAAGCAACGTGGCTAATAAAATAATTTGCAGGATCGTAACATTATTCCTCAGGGAACTATCACACCCTCTGTATTTTCTCCGAGCACAGTGCATTTACCTTTTAATTGTAGTTACCCTACATCCCTGCGGGTATCGTTTTTTTACTATTATTTATCTCACATTAAGTCAATGATTACAAAGTCAAAGCACTTAAAGCTACTTGTAGTTCCCTTGCAACAATATGAATAGAACAAATATAACAAAATCATCTTATTTTACACTTTTTCTGCAGAAGCAGAAAGTAAAATTCGTATTGCGTGGTGGAGTATGAACACTGCAGACACAAGGAATCGAATTTCTCGCTGACACGAGGCGATAAACGTCGGCGACGATGCCAAAAGTTGGTGCTGGGAAGAGGATCCGGAGGATAGTATAGTCCTGGCCGGCAGAGAACGGCGAGTATTGATTAAGGGGTTCGCCGGGACGTATTCTCGTAGTCGAGGGGATTTCCTCTGTGAATGCGCGTGTTGTTGCATGGAGGGGGATGGGGTAGTTATGGGGTTGAAGAGTACCGACATGGGTCGAGGGAGTGTTTGGCCGTCGAATAGCGTATATATACTTGCGCGGGGAACTGCACGCAGTGGATGCGTGCGGGACGCATGCGTGTCATGTCTCCGTTCTTGCACGCATGCACACTTCTGCGTGTATTTACAGTGCATGGTTGCCGAGCCGGTACGCATTGGCGGTTTGCACGTGGCAATCCCTAGTGATTGACGGACAAAAGAAAGGGGAACCGAGCTGTAAAAACCGCGGAACTAAAAGGAGAAAAAGATATTCCATAGGAAGGTCTCGCGTGGCCCGTAATCTTTCGCGCAAGATACGTCTTCCTCGGGAGACTTTACGTGAGGACGATCGTTTGTCTTCTTTCAATTCGCAGTATGTAACAAGAGTCTCTGTTAAAGCCGCATCTCGCGTGGCGTATAGTACGCAAGTATCATACGTGAAATACACAATAGTGGCCGTCAGTTCATAGCGCGGCCGGCTGGAGAAACAGCGGGAGGCTCGTTCGTCTCGATAACACCTCCTTCTCGCTCTCTTTTTTTTCCGCGACTGTTCGTCTCGTTCTTACACCGCCGCTTCCCTCCCGCTCGCTCTCTCGGCCACCGCCAACAGAACTGGCACCGGCACCGAAGGGCTGCAGTTGCGATCGGATGATCGACGAGTACGCGTCAGTTGTGTGCACCGCTGTGTGTTCGCTCGGGATGTCAGGTGGCCTTTCGATGAATCCTGTCGTCACCTATCCTCGGTGAATCAAACCGACAGTGGGGCTAAAACTTTGAAGCAAGAAACGACGAGGAGCGATGTTGATGGAGATCTATCAGGTAAGGGTTTTGCAAATCGTATATACAGTGTATGTACGTATAGTGGTTATGTTGCGTGAATTCGAAAGACGATGCGAGCGTTGCGTAGAGATGCGGCGTTCGTTTACGTTTATTTCTGGGAAAAGTATCACAGAGGGGAAAAACCAAATTGGGGAATGTTATTGGACTGTTATTGATCGTGTTCTTACGTTACTTCTCGGATCTCTGCATGTGATTGTGATTAATGTGGAATTAACGTTTCGCCGCGTAGGTTCGAGTTACTGTCGAGATGCGTAATATAGGGTCCACGCGCTACGAGATTCTCGATTCTTTCTGACTCGATCGATATTCGCGTCTGAGTCGTGAGTAATTAATCGACTAGTGGTGCGACAACACGAGGTACGTGACTCCGTGAAAGTGGCAGCAATAAGTAGAAGTTATCCTATCGGTGATCACCCCCTACTTGAGCGATAAAACGTTTAGACGCAAATTTAACGCAATTGAGGCGAATTACGAAGAGTTGCCAACTGTATATGTATATACATGCTCCACGCAGATTATTCGTATATTTTAATTGACACGCCACGAGCATAGCTATCTACGCTCGGTGATAATTTATTTACTCTAGGTGCTTGACAGTAGTTGTACGCGAACACAGAAGTTGTAATCTCGTCCCCACGTGCTTATCCACTATTTGAGTTGAAGCGTCGCGTACACTTTATTAACACTCATTGTTAGCAAGTAGTGTTTACCTCTTTTAATAGGGGAGCCCGCATTGATTGGTACTGTCATCGGCGAGCTACTTATTATGTTTCTTTATGCGATCTGTCAATCATAAGTAAGATGACAGCTATTTAAAACTAGAGTTAAATAAGTGATGATGGCGGGGGGGGGGGGGGGGGGAATATTAATCTCATGTTTTAATAGATATAGAGTTGGTTACAAAAGTATCTGGCCACATTATGAATTTAACAGTTTTTCCTTGAAATGATGTGTGTATATATATATATGTATATATATCACTAATGAATAAAATTGACTCGAAATCCAATTTTAACATCGATAAAAAAACGTCCATTTCAATAAAACTATGAAACGTGAACCACGAAGAAATTTAACATAAATAAATAAATGGATGTAGTTTTTTCAATTGCGTAAAATGGCCGAATACTTTTGTAATCAACTATACCTTTCACGATTTTTTTAATTACTATACGCATGATAGGAAGGTTTTAACATTCGAAAATTCGAGTTACGAGAGGTAAAGACAAGGCATGCATCATCTTATGTTTTCAAGCATTCATTTGTTTGACAAATTATGACACATAGCTAGAACTTCGAGTAGAGACAGCAGCGATAAAAGCTTGACTCACAGAGGTAAACTTCGACTTGTAGAGATCTGGCTATTGAGTTACAGGGATAAAAGTGCATGTAATTATGTGACAACTAGGTTGAGTTAAAGTGAGTTTTATTTTGATTTATAGAGGTTTTGGCAGGGGAGCGAAAGGGAATGAATGAAATTTTCGTCTTACAAGCTTACGAGCTTTAATTGTATAATAATTCTTTGTCTTTCAAACTGGAATTACAATTCGAATTAAATTCCAGTTTATTAGAAATTCTGCATATTCCTGTTATATTCAAACCATAATCAAGATATGTTTTACTGCGTGCTAACAAGAAATTGTTAAATATTAGGTTGTTTCGAAAGTTCGTAACAATATTTCAAGAAGATTGATAGGCAACATGTATATAATTATTATTTCATTAAATAATTTTGCATATAGTATTTATTGTTTGTAACTCCATGAATATCAGGAAGTTCCATAATCCCATTTTCCAAAAAAGCGGAAATTTGTAAACTGCCTTCCTTTGAAATAAATAATTACATGCAATTTTCCTAAGTTTCTACTGTACTAAATTAACTAATAATTGTTGTGAGCTCCTTATTGATGCATTAGGTTGCCTAACGTTATATAGTGAAAAAATATTGCCCTTTCCTTTATACCAGTTATTCATTAATAACTGGATTTTTGATGGTCTGACATTAAATGTTACTATCAAGTAAAGACTCATGAAAAATAATCTTAATCCTATCGATTGTATAACAGCAATTAACACTACTAGGAACGCCACGAACTTTCCAAACAACCTAACACATCGAGTAAAAGATATAGGTAATATAAACATTCTAAATTGTTTGAGAATTGAACAGATAGGGAAATTAGTTACTAAATTACTTCATCAAGTTCCCGTTTGAGAACTCTATAAATAAAATTTGTAATGAAACTGAAAATCTTCCCCCGGTTTACAAATGGCATCACAGGAAAGGATAAAAAAGACACTCCGATGGCACAGATGCGAGATCAGCTTTGTAATTGGAAGGTAGCGTCCGTCTCGGTTCCCACAGCGGGACGATCGACTTTCTTTTGGCCGTGAATACACGAAGGAGGCGGGATGATCGCAAAGAGACTCCAGGCGAGAATGCGGACGGGGCTTAAACGGTGTTTGCTCGTGTGCACGGTGCGACATAAAGTCATTAAAGAATTTCTAAGGCGTCGGACAACGGCCTGCCTCCGCGAGCCTCATTACGCGCCATAGGCGAGCGCACAGTATAACAAGTACACGAACTTCGTCTCCTTCTGTAATTGAGGTTGCCTTTAATAAACGCGGTCGACGCGCACCTCTTGCGCCCGCTGATAAATTATACCGGAACAAATGTTTAACGGCGCAGCGGGCCGATTTGGAAATTCAATTTCTACGTGTCTTTTGTGCAAGATGTTTGGGGAAGAATTAAAAAGGTTTTAAGAATTTAAGGGTTTAACTGCACTTATTGATTTGGGTAAAAGATAATTCGTCCGTACAGGTCATAAAATTAATCTCTTGGGTGAGAAATGTAGGTTTGTATAAGGTGGTGGTATCTAAAGCGGTGGAAATAAGTGCAATTTACATTTACGCACCAGTATAGACGATAACAGTCACATGTATTTTTTGTTTGAGGGGATATTTCACTGTAAAACGTGTTTTTCAAAGCTTTTTGTAGCATTTACGTCTTCAAACATTCGTCCCTCAAGAAGTTAATGGTTTAATAATTTAAGTTCGTAAAAGGTGCCATGCAATAAATATTTGATCTCGTAGCTTGGTTTTGTAATACTCATTATTTTAGGTACCACTGCTACTCCATTCTTCCCTACTAGTTCGGACCAAATGGAAAGTTTCACAAGTCTTCCACATTTCATTACTCATTACAGATTTTAAAATTCTTTTGGAATAGTGTCGGATAGCAGATGGTAGTAGAATTTCTTCAGTAGAGATGAAATATATATTCATATATGATAATGGGAGTGAAACTACGGTTGATTATAATTTTCCTTGTTTAACGTGAGATGCAGAAACTATTAACTTCTATAATATTAGATTGATAATGAAAAAGTAATGGCACAGTGGTGACAGAATAAAATAAAGTGTAAAAGATACAAATGTGTATATGGATATTTTACGTTGCATAACATTGTAGACAGTCGGGAAGTTTATTGTGTCTAATAGCTGAATAGCAACTGATGCAAAAAGAAATAGCACAAAGTTACTGGGTCGACGAAAAATTTTTCTCACTAATACCACTTAATAGATATTATATTTAATAAACATAATTTTCCTGAGCAAGCATATAAATTTCAAGAAGCTTCTTTCTGTTTGACATTCGTATAATTTGCTTTTAATTTTTTTAACGTCTTCAAATATTTGGGTCGTCAGTATAAAAAAGAAATTAACTTTTAGGAGTCAAAGTTTTAATGGAATCGCTTTGCGTTAAAAGGAATTTGAAACGACTTGGCACTTATTATAGAACACATTGTACGATACTTGCTGTACAATAAGAATGATGAGCACATTGCGGTAGCGATTTTTTCAAGTTTCTGTCCACTCATCTCATTAGCTCTTTCTCCATATCTTTCGAAAGCCATTCAATTGCATTGCATATGCATACAATCGCGGATTTTGATGATTCACAGCAGTTACATTTTCATCAGCGATAGCCTGTCAACTAAACACAAGATCTTTCGAAACGGCTTTCTCAGAATCGATGAACCTACTCGATGCGAGGCTTTCGATTAATCGGTTGCATATTTTCTTCGAAACCGTTTGCTTTGCCGCACATTTGCACCAATATATAGAAGGCTTTGATCAGTTCAAGTTAATTCATTAACCCTCGCTCAACGAATGCCGGCTGATTTTTACCAGACTGTTACAATAATCACTTCATCATAATAGGTACAAGTTTATCTAAAAAATTATTTTTAGTGTATAATAATATTACATAATGTTTATCACAATTTTCAAGGAAATAACAGCAACCAATTTCGCATTCAAACTTTCAAAACGTATGTGAATAGGAAACTTTTGTGCTAACTCAAAAGGGTTAATTAATGCATTCAAGTCATAAATTGCGTTGGTGAAAGATATTTTTTTCTATTTTTTTCACCTTAGCAAAAGAAATGTTTATCTGTTTTCTTCGCGTTGGCAAAAGAAATCTTTGTCTATGTATATTTTTTTGTTAAAATTTAAAGTACGAAAGAGGTTTGAATTTCAAAGGTAGCACGTGAGTTTGCAAGGAAAGTAGCGCGGTGTGGGATTGACGAAGTTACGACTTTGAACCTATGTACGTGTTCCAAGAATGCTTACTGCATGCAAAGCACTGCAAATAACAACAAATGCGTTTGCAGTGCAGGTCGATAAAGTGGTCAATTATTGGAAGTACGCTTAATCTGTGTTTAACGAAACATTGGATAAGATGCTCCTTGTAAACCATGTTCCCAATATCTTTCAAAAAAGGATTCCTGGTGTCGTTTTGTATGATCTTCAATATCGTGGATCATTCTTTTTGTTCCTTGAGTGGAGTAGTTAGATTATTTAACTAAATTACTGAATCTTTTACTAAAATGGTTAACATTTAAATTGAAAGTTGAGCATATGTGTTTCTTTACAAATCGTAAGATAACAAGTGAAACAATTGGAAACAGAATAATACACGACATTTCTGATGTAGCAGTGCACGTGTCTCAGAAGTCAATTTTTAACCTTTGAATCACGGGGTTCATATTTAATTGACCTTTTCTCTTGCAATTTATAATTACATTCGTGTCTACGTATCTGACGAGCATAGTGACTTTGATAACATTAACCAAACATTTCGAAATTAAATTGTGAACTATTAAATGGGTGCACATGAAACTATCGATCTTGGGTAGCATGAACATTCCATTGTTTAGTCTGAAAATACAATGACTACTTAGCGTAAAATTAAAAATAAACGAGTACCTAGTTTCTCATCAATAAACATGTATACAAACTGATGAAAATTATTTTGGTTAAATAAAATAGTTATAGTGCAAAAGGGCAATTTTATGTGCATCAATCTAACAATATTACTACAAATTGCTGTCACAAATTTAAAAATACATATGTCTGCTTTTGGGAAATAGTATTAGTTTCGTCAATCATTCTTGCCAAGTAACAATTAAAAGAATCGAAGGGCATCATAATTTACAAATTGCAACTAATACAATTTCTAATTGTAAATTCCAAAATCACCGTTTTGCGTTCTGCAAGGATTCCTCGTGTATATACCACCTTTCCTATTAGGGGAACGTCCTGTAGTACATCACACGTATGCTTACACGATCTCGCGATGGTCACGCTCCAAAACTGTTACTTATTACTTCAGTCTTATTACCGCTAACGGAGCATTACCGCGTTTTAGAATTATTTCTCTTCTGGTCTCCTGTAGCCATAACTAGCCACCTACAATACACCTGTGTATTAGGTTAATCGAACATAAATAATTGGACAACATTCACTTCATGAAAACGTTGCAATTTATCATTCATTCTTAAAATAAAATTCGTATTCATCGCAAAAATGTTGGTGTTTGTGGTTTTTCAAATAAGAATAGTAAAGGAAAATTGGTCAAAACGAGATATTTAATTCTATAGCTTTTGCATCTGCTGTATTTTATTGACATCGGCAAGAATGCTTTTTGTACATAACACAAACATATTGGAAATAGTAAAAAATAGTAAGACATTTCTACCAAAAAGCGAACGCAAAAGCTGGTGCAAAAATTATTGTATCCAATACCCCGTCTTGTTTGACTTTCTCTTAAGTATTGCAAAAAATTTTGATGTTTGCAATTTTTAAATAAAGGTAGTGTCCATTGCAGATAATCTTGATGACTACAATTCTTCAAATAAAAATACATGGTATGCATTGAAGAAAATTCTGATATTTGCAATTCTTTTAATAAAAATAGTATCCATTGCAAAAATCCCAAACTAACGATTTAAGTTTCTATTCTACCAATATTAATTACAGTAAGACCATTTCGATTTTCTTCTAGCTCGTCAAAAAAAGGTCCTACATATATATCTTGCACTCTGTTAGCGTAGGTGTGGAGACTCGCATAAATTTTCTCAAAAGTAAAAATCTAAGATTTTTACTTATTTTCGTTAGTTCAAGTTTCATTTCTTTCTAAAAAAAGTAAATGGAAAACAACTTTTTCCCTTTCCCAAATAGGTAATACTTTAAACTCTTACAAGAGCTATAAAAACGTGTTAGAACATCGCTCGATCATACTATTAACACTAGGTTTACGGAACTCGTCACGTTGACGCATTTCAGATTTCATACCTAAAATTATAGAGACCATAAATATTATTTTTCCGTACTTTATGTTAACTTTAATTAATACGATGGTATGAATATGTATTCTAATTTATTCTCTTCATCCTCAACCTTCTAATTTCGAATATTTATATGCAGTATACGTATTTTTCCGGAAGTCTGTCAAATTATGCAATTAACGTTCGTAAACCTAGTGTTAAAAACGTTTTAGAGTGCAAAGGGTTAAACAAGTTGCAAGGCAAACAATCATCGCAAACAAATCGTTTATTTCCCGCAAAGAGTATCGTTTTTCATTTTCCCGTTGCGTTTTAGAATCACTCTTAAAATGGCGAGCAATTTCCGCGATGGCGGTCGCGTCTCAGGATATTGCGAAGCACCCCGTTAAATAGAGATTGATAGAAGTAATTACGATCGAGCGGGTTAAAAGGTTTTAATCAACCACGGTCGATCACGTTGTTACGAACCGCAATTCTCTTTTGCCTATTTTCTTTGGCCTTTGCAGGGGTCGTTGGAAGGCGGCTCTAAAGGCGTCCTAACAATTCCAGTTTTATTTACGCGCAGTATTCTTGTCAACGACCAGATCTCTATGGTTTTTTCTCATTCTTCTCGCAGTAGGAATGATTCTAATAATTCTGTGCGTCAAACGTGCAGGTGAAGAAAAGGTAACGTGGAGCCTGAAACCACGCAGAAACGTATGGTCTGTGGAACGGTAATTGAACAGGCACGCTCTGTTTATGCGATTTAATTAGGCCCGCGAAGCTGCGGTGTCTGTACCTGCACGGATTCCTTCGATCTCTTTTCTCATTGACTGACATTGAAATAAAAAGTGCAATGCGCACTACTTGTTCTGGAGTATCTCCGATTCTACGCTCCTGAAATCGAACTGAATTGAAAACCGATGAATGCGCTTCCCATTTCGATAAATGATGAACAATTGAAAATTATTCGTTATTTTATTTTTTGTTAATTTTCCATTATTTTGTTGCGCAAATTTACAATATAGTAGAACAAAAATATAGAAAGATATATAGGTAATCTCTCTTTAAAGTGAATGTCGTCTTTTTTCAAAACTATTTATGTAGACAAGGATAGTTTGGAGTAGGTGTTGTCAGTTATTACAGGAAGCCTTCGATGTTTGTAATAGGTGTAATTTCTAAGGAAATAAGTTGTTAATAAGATACAAACATAATACTTATAATGTATAGTGGTTAGAAAACGTATTAGCGCATTACTGTATCTACATCAGTAGTTATTAATTTCATCCTTTGAATATTATAAAATATGCTTTGTTTTAGATATTTGAGCACTGAAATTGAATATTGGAATATTTAAAAATTGTTCGAATTCATCAATTTATTTATATATCGTTTATTTATAATTCATGTAATTAATTCTCAATTCTCGCATATGTTTGCAGATTTAAGTGACCAAATAATTTCTCAGACTTTAATGCGCTGATTGTGCGTTTGATGCGAAAATTAGGTTAGTAGCTTGAAACTGTAATACACTCCAGCCTTGAATTGTAGATTTAACTGTTTGTAAAACACTTGGAAGACTGATTCGTTTGTACTTTTCTAAAGAGATGTTAACATGCTACGCTTTATAGTTTCATTTGATTTGCACTTCCCTCATACATTGTGATTTCTTTTCTATCTTAGTAAACGATTTGCTAGATCTTTGGACGGTGAATATATTAAGGATTGAGTTACCAACTACTTAACACTCATTTATAGAGGATGAAACGTTAACTCCCACGATCTGATGTTTTATAGATAATTCTTTTATTATTCAAATCAGAGACTCTCTAAATCGTATTTTAATCTTGTCTTAACTTAGAGTTTACTCTGTTGTTTTAAACTCGCGAATCACAATCATGATGCACATTATGGACCAAAATATTAAGATTATGCAAAAATGTTGACATTTATTTTTCTTTTTCTTTTATTTATATATAATGCATATATTACAAATTAACCTTCGAAGTATTTTCCGCCATTTTTAATGACTTTCTACCATGTTTTTACCAAGTTTAGATTATATCGCAAAAGAAAGAAGTTGATTTGAAGGCAATGAAATCGTCGAGCCAAGATTAAAACTTCCGCATACATCTAATAGAATAAATATTCGTGATATTTATAATAAAATTTAATTAATCTCTTTTAACTTCTCTTAGAATTTTTATAGTTACTATACCAAATACAAATGCTGTACAATGTTTCATTATGTATGTCGCATCTGGTATAGTGCTGATGCAGTGAATAGCTTCTGCTAAAAGATGCAGATTCTGAAAAAGTCGTAAAGCAAGGGTTTAACTGTCCTTGTCCTTTTGCAGCAAATCAAAGGAATTCAGTTGTCCGTGATTTCGAAGTGTCGCAATACTGAAATTTATAGAAAAATAATTTTCTAATAAATACTACTTATTCAACAATAACTACCGTCGAATTATTAATTATATACAACGTTTTAAAACTCTAAGCGTATTGTTTAGCTGTGAAGATAAAAGTGAATCGTAAATTGCTATCGTTATAAACTTAAAATTTGATAAAACTCTATTTATTTATCTTTTTAATTTGTTGACAGATATTCTTTTACAAATTTATTTATTTTACAAATATTTTATAAATTGTGAAGGAACATACACGAGTATTGCATTCTTTCTCACACAAGTTTGTTTTGTACTGTTCGGTATCTGTTGCGAAGTTTCTTCTATGAAAGTTCGCATAGAATGAAGAAGTTCAGCGAGGAAACGTTTCGTTGACGCGGTCCAGTTCGCTCGTTCACCGTATTAATTTCGGGAGCATCTTTTCACTACCCTCGTGAACCAGACAAACCCTTAATTACAGCAGCCGAGTAATTATTTAAGAAACGTTCTTTTTTACCTGGCGAAGAAGACTGTGCGTAGCAGACACTAAAATAAGTGAAACCGCATATTTGCAGTTGCTTGGTTTAATGGAACTTTAAACGATAATTCATTTTGTGCAATGTTTTCTTGTTGAGTTCATATCTCATTTTTGTTAGGGATAACATTATTCAATTCCAAAGCTTGAGAAGTATAAAAATTGAGAAATTAAAAATTTGCAACTTTGAAACTTCGAAACTAAATATGTGATTATTTCATTATTTGAATATTTAAAACTTTGAAAATTTAAACGAGTGCTTTATACTTTTCCATAAAATACTTTATAGTACAAAGTAGGATTTCTTTCAGAAGTTCCACGGTAAAGATTCTTTTCTCTCCCCTTTTCTTTCGTGTTTCCACCGCGGTAAAGACTGTTATTATATTCAATCTCCCGGAGCTCATCCGGCATCAGAACTACAACAAAATACAAGTCGAACGTGCTTCGACTTTGAAGTTCAAAACGTAAATGGAGACGTTATGAGAAATTGGATTCTGTAATGGGAAAAGGTTCAAATTACAGCGATTTATGTTCGCACTTAAGGTGCAAATATTCAACACTACTTTACTATTATAAAGAAAATAATTTAAAATTATTGTGCACACAGAATTGCTCTCTAAAATCATAGTAGATAAAATCTTATTGCAAATTAATGTGCCACAGTGAATATAATTTCTCTACAACTTTTCAACTGTATCAAAAAAAAGTTTGAAATTACTAGAAATATCAAATATTCGATGTCACATGCAATAAGTCACAAAAATTATTAGCACAAACAAAAGATCTATAAAGATATGAAAAATAGAGAAACAGTAGTAAAATTTTCAATATTGTTTTATTAGCAAATGCACGTGCATTAATAAACAATTTTTAGCTAATAATGATGTGAAACAAAATAATATTAGAGACTCTTAATATTTTGTTATTTTTTGTATCTCTGTTACTTTTTTACCTGTGCCAAGAATTTTGTGACTTGTGTCTTTGTAAAACATTTCGGTCAAAATGAAACTAGCTTAGCGTGACAGTCTTGTAGTATACTGTCATCTATTTAAGATAACTCTGTTCGTGTCACAGACCATTGACCACCCCCCAACGAGCTTTTCTAATTGCCTACTCGATTAATCCCGACCACGATACTCCAGGACACAACAATTTTAGATCGCTATCGTAGCATGTATTACGTAAAACGAAATGACGTCGAAACAAAACACTTTGCAGCATTGAATCACATGAAGAGTCATCCTTGAATTTTGGAGAATCATCGTAGGTGGATAATATACTTCGTTGCTATTATACGTAGACTTTTAATGACGCATGAAATCCGGGCAAATTTAAGGACTTCCTAACTCAGCTATGAGAACCAGATTGTGGCGTCAAGGGATACTGCAACCTTTAGGTTTCGCGGAGTCGTAAATCCCGCTATACTTTTACGACAATACCTCGATGACGCGGTTTAATCCTACGTAAAGGAATGAAAACCTGGTTGTAATTTTAATATATCATATAATTTATTGAAGTGTTGAAATGGTTGCCGACGGATGATTTCGATTGATCGGTTTAAGATGTATAGTGAAAGGAATACTCCGTAATCTCGATGGCCAGCTTGTAGGGTCGAATCGATTTGTTGGAGGTTATCTGAAGATTGTTCATTTGTTAACTGTTGAATATACCAGAATATAATTCTTGAGTACTGAAGAATATTGAAGATTACTCAAGAATACTGAAGAATATTGAAGAATACTCAAGAATACTCACTAGAAAATGCGCGTGATTCTATATTTATGTCATTTTGAAAACTAAGGTGGAAGATGATTGGCGGAAATAATTTGGAAAGGGAAAATTGCTGGATTTCCGTGATTGGCTGGTTAGAAATTGGAACCAGCCCCCCCACGAGTATAGGAGTGGGAAGGCACGAAGGTGTGCAAACAGAGGGGATGCTCGCGAAGTCCGTCGAGAAGGGGATGCGAGGGCCCGATGTTGGGCAGGTAAGCTGGAATTGAGGTGCACGGATAAGGACGGAACACGGATATCATGAAGATTTGAACAGCATGAGGATTCGGTGGAATGAAATCCAATCACGGTGAAGGACTTATTAGGGCTATAAAGGCTTGAATGCTATACCATTTCTAGGTGCACCAGTGGGTGCTATGTAATACTGAAGAGGGAAAAGTGACTATGAACCTTAGCTACGGAATGACTAATTCTAGGATGATTTTCTTAAGGGTTTGATTTTGCATTGGTAATAACGTATAATGAGTACACCGCTGATTAAAATGTTCTGCTCAGATATAATTTATCAATAGATACTAACGTGACTAATTTCTAACATTACACAGCTGATTATTTGACACAAACTATTCAACCGCTTTGAAGTAGCAAATACATATGTAAATGTCATCGTTATTATGACAAACTTGTCGTGGAACTTTTTGAACATGGAAGTATATTAAAATACCAAAGGACACGAATATTCAGTAAATAGGAATTTCTTACCTTTTAACCGTCTACTAATTTCAAATTTCTTCACCTCATTGCAACTTAAACTCAAACTAACATCCAGTCAAAGGGATTTTCCCCAAACGATCCGCTCAGCAAACAGTTACAGTAGCACTTTACTGTAATTTATTTGCACAACCCATCTCCGAACTCGCGTCGTTGTTCGTCCTGTGGTCGCAGATTCCCCAGACGGAGAACAACTGAAGACGAAGTGGCGTGCTTCCGGCGGATCCGGCAGTATCGCTTTCATCACGTTTCTCCTGGGGGCTGGGCACGCGACTTTGTCGGTGCCTTTTACGGATCAGTCGACGACAGTATCTTCCCGCGTAATCCGCCACCCACGTGTCGGAGAATTACGCGAGCGGTCCAAGTGCTGCGTGAACGTAAACACTGAACCATATACCGGTAATAAACCTTCGTATTATCAGCACGTCCCGTCGATTTAACTCGTCGCATTTCATTTCTACAACTACAAATTTTCGTACTCGGGGCAAGGTGCTATTAGGTAGTAGAAAACTGATAATGGGCGGTATATGTTTCACTTGAGTATCAAGGAATTAAATGCAGTTTATTATATTATCCGTTGCAGCTCCAACAATCGATAAATTGTAACAGAAAGATTCTTAATGAAATCTGATTCGGTGGTGAAAAAGTTAACTCTTCGCAGATGAAACATAATGACCCTGAACGAATTTTTGCCAAAATATTAACCCGTTGCGAACGGAATTTAACGAATTTTTGTCCAATTACTATTAAGCCCCGACGGACAGGACTTGACGAGTTCTTCTCCAGTTACTAACACTAGTGTCCATTAGTGATCCTACTCATAGTTTTTTTTATTTAACTCGTTCGCTACGGAAAACGCATAAATGCACCCTCAAGAATGGAGAAACTATTTGTAAAAATCGTATGCGTTTTGCGCAACACGGTACTTTTTCAATTATCATTCATATATATTAAATTGTAATTAACCACACAATTGTAGTATTTAAATATTGACATGCATACTATGATTCTATGGATAAAAATTATCCTAATTTGTGTATCTGAACGACTTTAGTGGTAAGAGTGCCGCAGTGAAAGGGTTAAATACCGATATGCATCTGAAGCAACAGAAATGATTGGGGTAATATTTCCGTCATAGAAAAGAAATATATATAATCCTCAGTCTGAGGACCATACAAAAGCTTCGATCTTTCCAAAAATCAAATCTGGCCTCTCAATTTATGTAATACAAAATGTTATAAGATTTTCCTTAGATCTGTCGTATACCAATTATCTCATCCATCGTATCCACAAATAAATTGTTAGCATTTTGAGTTCCAAGTATATGTATCTCGAGCTAGTTATCCTGCAGGCACCAGTCAAAAGTTGATTCTAGCGTTGTCAGTAAAACTGACATCCATCAATGGATGACGTGGTCTCTGCGAAGACTTATTGTTAGCCGTCACTCAATCAGGGGTTACACTCAAAGGGTTAATACTCTTCGTGCGAAGTTCACACGAGGAATCGGTTCACGTGATGTTGAAGAACGCGCCCGTAGTCGGGTTAATGGCGCAGAATCGTCTAGCGGTGTCAGTGTGCTATACACGTGGTCCGATGTAGCGGCTGATCACCCACGCACGAGTCTCGTATACTATGAACCGGACGTGCACACACCAACCGTCATCTGCACGGCAAGGATGAGATTCATCGAGTACGGTGCTGTACGTTTTCGCCGGTTGAACGAGCTAAGTTTTCTGGGAAGCGTCCGGGAAGCCCGACGACCGATCGACGATCCAATTCAGCGATTATCCGAGCCGCGAGTACGATTGTTAGCCGGTCGTTGCTCTCTGTACTCGCGGACTTTGATGCGGTTTTCCTGATTGAATAACGAGGCGGTTTGAAAGTGTACTTAGGGCTTGAATTTATGGCAAAAGTTACGTGATGTTGATTCCATATGAGGAGGATTATTATTATTATTACCAGACCGTGGATTTTTATACGTTTATGTGAAATTTTTATGACTCGAAAAGAACACAATCCACATAACACATAAAAATAGAGAGAGTGAAGTACATTTTAAAATACTTAGGGGGTGAACCAAATCTCAGTTCATGTCCTATTTCTTTAGCTATGTTTATCAAATTATGGATTTCCATAAAGATACGCAGTCGCACGCATTAGAATTGTTAAAAGATTTAAGATCAATATTAACTTATCACCGAAGCGGTGATCATTGAAATAAATTAATGAAATTCAGCAAAACTCCGGAAAAGTAAATTTGTGAAAAAGCAGTCAAACAAATTGACAATAATGCATCGGTTATCGGTTATCTAGATCAGTAATGGACAGCCTTTGCTTTTTTGTGGGCTATAGTTGAAAATATAGTATTCCATATGGATCGCAATGAACGTAATATTAAATACTTATGTATATGAATCAAACAATTTTAATTTATGAAGAATCGCTAGACTGCGAACTTTTATACACATTCGTATGTACATAATCACATTTAATGAAACAGAACTTAAATAGAAATTTATTCATCTCTCTAAATACAATAACCCGTGGTTTGCTTTGTATATTTTACACACTGCATGCTGCTTGCATTTTGTTGCAAATTTAAGTTTCCTATAAATGTATAAAAATCTGCAGTCTGATTATCACTTTTACAGTTCAACTAAATAAAAGGCGGGTGCAAGTAAGTAGTTCAGCCATATGCGGGTTGCTCATCATTGATCTAGAGAAAAGTTTTGGACAAAAAAGTTGTGAATAAGATATTAAGTACAACACATTTTAAGTTAGATGAAAAAATAGAAAAATGTATATTCGAAGATTAATGTTTAAATAATTGAAAGTCTACTTACATCCGGATATCTGCAATTCAATAAATTTAGCTATATACTAATAGGTTATTTCATACATTTTTGCATTTCCTTAAACATATAAGTGCTGCACAATAAAAGTATAATATGTCAATAAGCTTTAATTATTTAGATAATAACAGTTATATGCATTACAGATTATTAACGTGTTTATCAAAATTGCAGAGCAATTGAACACGCAAAAAGTTGTGAGCGAAGTTGATATATAAATATTCGTTAGTTTCGTACTACATCAGCTTAAGTATCTATCTTTATTTTACAAATACATGTTATTTGTATAAATATTAATTGGACGTAATCGTTAGAAATTTATTATTCGATATCAGATATTAGAACTCTACACTATAGTATATTATATCCATAACGCTTACGAAGCGTAGAGTGGACAAATATTTGCATAATTTCATTCCTGTAATTTTGTTGACTCGTAGCAGAACAGTATTCGCTGTCCTGGACAAATACGAAATATTTTTACACTAATAGGGATATCGCAACCACTGTCGGGCAGTTTATAATAACGCAACTATTAAATATTTATACATTCGAATCCTGGTACCTATTAACAAATCTATAAGCTTCACAGACTTAAAAAGATATGCAAACAAATAATTAATGTTAACGAGCGAGTTTGTAGAGAATATTTTCAATAATAAGCGTACAAATATTTCCGTAAAGATTAGCAAATATTTGTTAACACATCGCCGAGCATATTTAATATTTTTGCATAACGAGTTTTTCTGTGCTTCAATCAAATTTTTACTCCTGCGATATTTATCTTTGAAACAAACCAACTGCTTACGAGGCGAGAAAGTAAAGGGAGGAAGAGTGTAACGAATTCGGGTAAGTTATTTGTTTCCTAGTAATGAGTATTACGTTGCGATTTTTCTGTCGGTTCGCGAGGGAGTTTGAATCTTTTTTTCTTTTTTGTGAAGGAAAAGTTAAGTCATGGTGGTATTTGAGAAGTAGGGAATAGGGGGAGCAGAGAAGTTTAATTTCGAATGCTACTTGTAAGTGACTCTCAACTGCACGTACACGATTCAATGCTTCCGAATTGCGGACTGTCGCGATTGAATCACGTAAAATGAATCGCGTTGAAAGTAATTAAAATTAATTTGACGAGTTACGCGTTAAAACGTATATTAATTATACGTTAAATTTTGTATTGGGTATTAATTTAATTCGTGACTATTTGTAAAATCGTAGAATATTGTGGTTACGTATTGTGGGGTAATTAACACATCAATTAACACATGGGCAAAGATCAGTGGTAAATTTTGTGTGTTGAAAGGATTTTTATAGCATGAAGATTTTGCAGTATATCTATATAGTATTCATATAACGTAGGAAATAAATTGATATGTAAATTGGTATTTAAATATAAAATATTTACTGTATAGTATTTGAAATTTGGAATAACTCCGAGTTTTAAAACACTTCACTTCGAAAGTAATCTTCTAAAGAAGCAATGTTCACAACCTAAACCAATATAGTGAACCTCTGTATAAATATCTGAATTTTATTATCGAGGTATTTGAACTTTTCAAAAATTAATTTAATTCATTGTAAAAGTTCATCAGTTTGGCTTTTATGGGATTCGAATATTCAAATGTTCATATGTTCAAATATTTAGACATTTAAATGTTGCATTTGTTCTTTGCAATTTTTCGAAAGTCCTAGATTGGAATCGAAACATTCTGATTTCTTTTCTATTACATTAATATGCCTCACTTCCATTAATTTATATATAAGTATATTAAAGATCTTAAAATCTATCATATTTCTTATAAAATTTAAAGATGATAAATAAACTGCAAATATTTAATCAAATTCAAATTTTTATAAGTGTAACCACAGATCTGAGACTTAATTGAAAATCTATTTTGCCTGCTAATTATTTTAATATCTTACTTCACCTTGGGAGGTTTTGTACATTTTTCATACTGCCATTATACTGTACATTTTTATGCATTTAAATTTTTCAAAAATACATAAACATTCGCCGTCTAGTAATCAATATGCGATATCTCCCATCGATTCACTTGAATCTTCAATCCTAATTAGAAGAATGCATCTGTAACTTTCAAAAGATTGAAAACCACTATCTAAATTCCTTCACCAAAACAGCCTTACAGGAATTTCCACGTAATCGCAATGCTTTCCTCTCTCCCGTTATATCATGCACTGCGAGAAGCACCCAACATAAAACCAAGATATATAACCCTGAAACGCTAAACGTAGAAATATTTGCAGAAATTTCCCACTTTCCCATACGCACATGTCTTGAGAACAAACATTCAATTAGCGTAATCTTGCCTTCTGATCCAACGATCACATCCGTTCCTCGAACACCTAGGCGCGGCAGGCCGCGTTTCCAATTCAACCGCGATTTCGCGCGACGTCATTCGCGCCCGAAGGCTTAATTAAAATCGGTATAATTTATTCATCGCGTGGGTGCCGTATTCGCGACGTCGTTCGACTATCGACCGAAGACCGCGATTATTTCGCGAAACTTGCAGGTCGTAAATACACGTTGTAGTGGAATCGAGAGCTTGTGTCATTCTGTGGGCGAGGATCACGTGTTCCGTGTTAAATTGATTGGCCACGTCGTGGAAACGAATTGTACCGGGGAATCGAAATGTTTCGCGGACTTTAGATCGTTTCGTTTTTGCTTGATGGAAGTTGAGAGTCGATATGTGTCTTGGTTTAACGTGGGTGCTGCAGAAATTTATATCCGTTGAAAAGTATCGGATAAAAAGGATAAGTGATACTTGACGTAAGAAATTAAATTCTTGTGCCACGGTAATTAAAGGAGGAGCCGAAGGTGAATTATATGTGTTGCACTTTGGGGAAATTATGCACATAAGGGTTGGAGCTGTGGACTCATTGGAGGGAATAGTAAGGATTCGGATATCGAATATACAGGGTACGTTTTTAAAATTAATAGAAGCTTTTTCGATAATTCATTGCTTGTTAACAATTAGCAAAATATAATAATGAGACTGTGGATCTTTATGCAAATTCGTATTTTTAATAACAAGGTTAAAGAAACGAAACTGGAATAAAAGGTTGTTTCACCATGTAAATATTCTAATTTCTACCATATTTGAAATATTTTGTATATTTGTGCATATTCCATGTATTATGTGTAAACTCGATATTTACGTTCTGCAAGTAAACGTGCTGTGTACAAAAAAAAAAATGCATTACGTTATGTTACGGCAATGCAAATGTTATGCAAAAACTTTCTATTTATTACGTATGGTTATTTAACTAATAGGGTAGAAACAGAGGTATCTGTTCCTCTAATGGATATTCGTGTGATCGGCTTATTTGTAAGTGTTAGTTGAAAGATCTTTGGCACTCAAAATAAGAAAGAAATCAAATTTTTCCTATAGTACCTACTGTAAAAGTTATTCTGTTGAGTTTCGGAGTGAATGTATAGAATAGTATGTAGGTTTTATGGCTATAAATTATACTTCTCCTATGTCAAAATAAAATCCTGGATATATAAGGGAAAGTTGTATTTCAGAATTTAATTTTCTAAATTCTAAGCTTTTGAATGCAAATATGAGAAGTTCTATGGTTAAAATGTCTACGTACAAGTTTATACTGAAAAAGTATTATCTAGATACGTGGGTATCAGAAGAACGAACAGCGGAATATTTAACAGTTCTAGAAAAAGCAAATATGAATTCATATGGCATATACCATTTTTCAAGGTACATCATATTAATAGTCAAATAGCTTGTTTATCTAAAATTATTCATATACTGAGAGTTGTTTACATAACTTACACGTTATCAAATAAATGTTATCTCGGAAATTTAGTATGGGCTTAGTCGATGACCTCCAAACGCACATGTTTGAGCGTAAATTATTCCTCTTACAATTTGTGCTCCATTTTTTTGTACAATTGTAGTACCACTTGTACAATTTGTGTGATCTTACGAAGAACCATTATTTCTATTAACTATTTACTTTCATCTTCCATTTACGCTTTTTATCAATATTACTCTAGTAATAAAATAAAAAAGAAGAAATACTCCATTTTCAGTTTCTTCCATGCAAATTAATAATTTAGTTAAAAAAAATTGGGTACCTCGTGCGATAGGAGTACACGTACATAATTAAGACATATCAGTAGCAAAACAGACAAAGTAAACTCATTATCTCGGTCCGGTTGCATCGACATTCTCACCTTGAGGCGAACAAGCTTGCTTCTCTGTTCCATTTGTCACGATAACGCGAAAACGTTATTAATTGGCCAGCTGTCGCTAGTAATAATCGATCACCATGGCTACTTGATTTACGGAGAACTCTATCATGCAACTCGAGGTGATATTTTTCGCCTACGTACTCAGTTAGCCATGAGAAAACTTAATATGTGGTAATTACTGGACTATTTTCTTTTTCCGCCATATATAATAACCGGTTACCTAGATATTAATTATTTGGATTTTCGAATTATCAGACGTTTGATTACCAATTTCAAGATAATTGATTTGACAATGATAACTTGCATTTATTTAATTATCCATTGTATTAATTGGAATACATCAACAGCAAACCTATAGATCTGTAGGTTTTTTTTTCCGGTAAATTGTCTTTAATTGGGCACCATACTCCCATAACCGACATTTCTCCCAAATTTTATTTCAATATTGCCATCAATTAAGTTCAGGATAGTATTTTTTTGCTGACTCGCGTAACACGTGAATTTTCGGCGCAATTCAGTCAATTCACCGCTTTGTTTTATGGGTCTTTTTTCTAGAAAGTTCCTCAATTGAAATCGTGAATTTCAAAACGACGTACGTCCGCTAGCTAATATTTTGAGAGAAGCAGATTTTTCTTTGTCTATCTTCATTAATTCTTCATTAATTTTAATGATTCCTGTGAGTATCGTTAGAAATGTTTTTAAAGACGAAATTTTATATTGTTCCATATCTCACTGAATTGAAAACATACACATATAATGTACAAAAGCAGACTTGTATTCTTTTGAAATTCGTAGTTTCATTTCTTGTTAGTTACTTAACATTAGCCATTACTAACTTAATATTAAAGTTGTGTTTCATATCTTGTTTAAGTTTTGCTTGACTAAGAAATGTTGTTCGAAGAATTTATAACTGGTGAATCATTATCCACTTATTTGGATTCATTGTAAGTTGACTCTAGCTGATTAATCGACGTTATATTGTCATAAAAAATTTCAATTCGGTATTATATATCGTTGAAGAACATTTGCAAGATCTAAAATGATCCTAAATAAAATTCTCCTTTTATTAACTTTTAACCACTGACACGTAGTTTTTGGACACAATTCAGCATTTTGATGACTTCTGCATATGCTGTGATTAAAAGTCCATCATAGCGGAAGGGTTAAGTAAAAGATTATTCAAGTTCAGATACCAGAAATACTATACTACTTCGTCAGCTCGTGATCAGTCCGCAATTACGTTAACAAATCGTGTTTCCACGCAAAGCTAGAAACAATATAAGAAGAAAGAAGAAGAATATGGTTGCCTCGATACGTGGTTGTCACCTGTTTTTCAACGGATTGCATTACGGCAAGCAGAGGCAGTGACAGTTAATAGATCGATGTTGAAGGACACACGTAGGTTTGCGTTTGTCGAACACGAGACTATTATCCGGATTTTCATTTCATCGATTCGTACCTCTATTAGATTGCATCTAGTACTTGCATCAGACCGCCTGTTCTCCGATAGATTTGCGTCACTCGAGGCGATAGCGTCCTCCGTGAAATCGTAGGGAAGGATTTACATATGTAGATTTTATTTGCCTTTTTCTCCTTTTTTTTCCTCTTCTTTTTACTCTATCTTGCTGCTTTTTCCATTCCCTTCGATCCTTCGAATCCCACGCAGATTCAGCAAAATTGCAAAGCTTCTACGTGAGACGTCTTACGTTCCCGGGGGCTGTCGATGAATGCTAATCGCGGCGTCGAATGTCGTTTAAATACAGAGGCGTTTGTGGACATTGCGAACACGCGAGTCTTACGAAAATTTACGTCCGCTCCTTGGATTACAATGATGACGAGCAGCTGACTATTTTTGTTTCCCCGGTTCAATATTTAAGTAAGTTCGAATTAATCGTGTGTGTGATCTGCTTATAAATTTCTCAATTTTATTATCCAGCTGTATGGTTAGAGTTCAACTTCTCAAATGGCAATTCCATTCATTTTGTAGAATTGGTTAGTTTGGCTTCTGAGTGACTTACATAATTGAAGCCATGAATTTCCAACAGTGCTGGGACTATCCGGATAATCGAATATCCGATATCCGGATAATGACGTCATGGATTATTTGTAATCCGGATTTTGAATATCGAATTTTACAAATTAACCTTTGGCGCATTTTCCCTTATTTTAATTGAAAGAATAAAATTGGTTTGGAGGTAACGAAGGCGACTAACTAACATCTACTATTTCAAAACCAATAAGATGACAATATGTCAAATTTTTGCTTTTTGTTCCGAGTTTTTGGTATGTAACTCGTGACGCTTATTTGTCCAAACTTTAGTTATTCTGTTGTGGTTTGTCTGTCTTATCGTTCCTTATGTAGGAAAAGGTCTAGTGCAAACATAGTTGTACATACTAATGAATTAAGAGAAAAAATGTCAGTTTTCTCTCGTAATTCGTTCCGAATTTCATGCTGAGGAAAATGGTCACCTTAAGAGCAATCAATTATTTTTTTAATCAGAATTCCTTTGACTCACCAATGCAGACTTTAGAGTTTATTATCGAGTTAAGTTCCATACAATCTAATAATAAGTAGAATCAAATAAAAGTCATTATCATATACCAATTGCCCATCTAATTCAATGAACGAAGTCAAAGAACACGCTGTATTCTCATAACATGCATGATCATCAAACGGTACCAATGAACTATCTAACCCGTAACATCCACCACGAGATCGAGAAGCTGCAGTCTCATCCCTCTCAAGGTTATTATGAAACATCGTCCGCTTGGATCCTATAAACATCTCTACGTAACATAAAACCCATTCATTCCCGAAAACGCACTCGAGGTTCCTTTCCCCAGCTGCCAGTCATTCGCATCAGACATCTCAAGCCTCGTCATCTCTTGTGTGTCCCGTTTATGGTTATTGTTCGCGTATTCTCATCTTCCGGCATCGTTTCTGCACACCAAACCACTGTATTATACCTACCATATACAGCGACGCTCGCATAGTATTCGCATTTCTGGATTACAATTTGTCAGTAGTCGCAGGTTATCCCCACTATCTTTTAGAAGTGTTTTTGCCACGTTGTATAATAAGGTAGATAAACTGTTCAACTGCAGATCACGAATACTATAATTTCTCCGTTTACGATGGGGGTACATAAACAAATAGATTGAGAGAAGCAAATAAACAATTTATCGTTAGTTATAGTTAGACTGCGGATTTTTTGCATTTATGGGAAATTTAGGTTTGAAAAAAAGTTGTACAATGCACGTAGTATGCAAAAATATTTAAAGTATCTAAAGTAATTCACATATTGTTGCACTTAGGAAATGAAACAGATCTCCCTTAAATGTCCATTTTATTAATGATGCTCCTAAATAAATACTTCATGAAAGGCATGTATGCAAGTTCATAAAAATTATATTGATTGAATGAAATGGTTAAACAGTTAAGAATATTGACAATTGAAAGGTTAGACAATTCAAAAGCTTACAATTACAAAACCTTGGAATTCGAAGGTTTGAACTTTCGAAGCTTTAGGAATTTGATGGCTTGAAAACTCATAGATTTAGAACTCAAAAGCTTGGAAATTTCAAGACTTAAAATTTGAGAGCTTGAAAACATCTAAATCTGGTATTCTAAATCTAGAAAATTCACAGACTTAGAGTTCCAAAGCTTCTTAATTCGAAAGTTTGGATACCCAAAGACTTATAACTTCGAAAGCCTAAGAATTCAAGCACCACTGTACAGTTCTTGTTTGATCGCGGAAGAGATTCCCATCAGGATCCTTCCTTTACTCCCAGACGAGATCGAGACATAACCAGTGTGGCCACATTAAGACGCACGATAACCGAGGCACTTGCTTTTCAGGCTCGCGTAATCGACAGACGTGCCGCATTGCACGGTGTCGCCAGGGCTCGCCTGTAGTCGAGAGGAGCTGAGGATTCCGCAGTGCATTTATCTAAAAGAGGAGTGCACGCGGGTGGCGGCTGGAAAAGGGGGAAATTAAAAGGTCTCTTGAGGAGGAAAGAAAGAGGGACCGGTGCGGGCCACCGGGACACTCCTCGACCTTTTCCATCTGAAGATGTCGTACGCCAATCGATTCCCGTCTTCGCAGCACACCCGTTATCGCAGTAGTTGGGGACCATCCTCGGTCACTGTGTTCAATCGCGCCGACGTACCCAGGCCCTCTCCGGAAGAGGAAGAGTACGCCGATTTCTATCACGAGCGTCTACATTCGGCCCAAAGCAGACAGTTGCTGCCACTGCAGGAGGACCTCGCCGATTGGATCAATAAAACGTTGAGTGAGTAACTGATTTTGTACTAGCTGGCTTGGGTGGGGATAGGAACGAAGGAGATTTGGGAGTTAAGATGTATCTTTTGTGTGCGGGTTGGTAACCGGAGAAGATGTCGGCGTTGTAGATCATAATAATGTAATATGCTTGTGATATGGAATCCTGCTATTTAAGGATCTTTATTCTGTTTAAATATTAGGCGTTCCAGTTAGCTTCGACGGTTTTTATGTAAGAAAAAAGCATGTTTGTTTTAGAGAGACATTAAATTATATGTATATTGTTCAAAGTATTCTTCACCACTAGTGATATGAGCCGTAGGCTAAAGTGATTAATATCACTATTTGAATTTTTTAATATTTTAGTATTAAAGCACTTGATTGATGTTAAATTGTTTATATTTAAAATAAATTTCTTTAGTAATTGTGAAGTATAAATATAAGGAGTATAAATTTAAGTATAATTATAAACAATTTGTGAAGTAATAACGATTATTCCAATGATATAATACTTTATGCATTTTATATGTCGTTAGTTAAAAGCTACGCCTGTAATAATACATTTTACAGTGATTATTTAATTTTAAATTGTAAAAGAAATTTTAAAGAAGAATGTATATTTGCTTCATCAATTTCTTTAATTTTTGTTTTGTGGAGTTAATCGATTTGGCTCGTATCTCTTTCCTACTTTTCTGGCAAAATAAATTAATTATGGCTACAAAAGAAGTGTTCATTTTTTAAAGCCATCCATTTATCGTGTCGTTTTTTTACATCTGAATCGGTATTTGCATGTTATAACTGGTGGAACAGTCACAGAATAATTTTCTGAGATGAATTGGTGAGCATCAGTGACTGCTTTTTTTAAAATCAGAACAATAAAATAATCCGTGTCGAAGCTGTTCTCTATCATGTTCCATTTTCATTTGCACTGAAAAGTGTGATTATATTTACGAATGCACGGTACACATGTGAAATTATTTGTAGATAGGTCCAACTTGTGAAACCATGTGCCAACAGTCAATATATCACTAGTAGATTTCTAGCTATAGTCATTTATAATGACTTCTCAAAACTAACCGGAGTACCTAATAGTAATGGTTAGATGGATGATATACGGGTCGCTGTTTTAAACTTTAGGTTAAGTACATATACTTATGTGTACAGGGTTAGTTAAATAGTCAATGGAGTGTATTGTACATTTTATTTGAAAAGAGCAGAAAGTAGGGGGAAAGGGTTAAGTGTCAAATTAGCTGGATCCAAAGGGGCTCATACTGTAGGATGATATTAGGTGATGTTAAGAGCTGTCTGTTCTGTTAACAGGAGGGGCTTTAATTGGACATATGTTTAATAAGAATCGATAGAATCTAGAAATATGATAATATCGGACAGTGCTATAATATTTGGTTTCATGAGTTCGAAGTTTAAATTCATAAAATGTATAGATTTGAAAGTTTGCAAATTTAAAAGCTTAAAAGTTGGAAACTGTGAAAACTTGAAGTTTGCAAATCCGAAAGTTTTGTAATTGAAATGTTTGAAACTTGAAAGGTTTGGAAAATCCAAACATTACAAATTCGGAAGTTTGTAATTGAAACGTTTGAAGGTTGAGATGCTTGAAAATTGCAACCTTTGAAAATTAGAAGGTTTACAAAGTGTAAAGTTTGCAAATTCGAAAGTTTGACAATTTAGACGTTTGAAAATTGCAATGTTTGAAAGTTGGATGGTTTGGAAAATGCAAAACTTGCAGGTTCGAAATTTTAAAAATTATAACATTTGAAATTTCAAATCTAAGCAAATTCGAAAAATTGAAATTCCATTTCACGCCAAGCACTAAAAGCTGTACGATGTAAGAATTGCTGAATCAGAACATTTCACTGAATAGAAAATCGATCGAAGCAACGCTGTATCGATTATATCCTACCAGCATGCTTTGTAATGCCTGACAAGTTGAATAATGGTTGTTGAAGAACACTGAAATCTTTGAAAGGGACTATCGTTTTCTTATTTTTACTTTTTATGGGGTTCTGTTCGCAAACCGTGAATCTTCGTGTCTATGTTCGCAAACCGTGAAGAAGTTGTAAAAGGTAGGAAGTACTATTTCGGGATTCAAGTTTAATTATGCTCTAATTAGGAATGTGTAAACTGAAAACGGTTAAAGCAAGCTACGTAATATGCGGAATAATGCAACAGAAACAGTATCTAATTATTCAATTTCTAAAGTTTACGATTTCAAAGCAAACCGTGTATAATTAAAATCCGAAGCATTTGTCATAGATAGATTGTGGAGGTTTATGCAAATTCATATTTTTATTAATAAAATTAACTCGGTGACAATGTTCGAAATTTGCAGATCTAATTCTGCTGTTCTTTCTTCGAAAAAGTTTCTCAATTTTGGAAAAAGCAAATATTCAGTATAAAATTAGAGCTAGGAAGTATATTTATTAATAGCGATTTCTTTGCATTTCCTTTCCATTTAAGGAATTTGTTAAAAAAGAGAAGTGAAAACTAAAGAATGGAACTTAAATAATGGATTGTTTCACTCTTAAAATGAAATAATTTTTACTTTTACTTTGAATATTATATATTTTTTGCTCCGCTCTTTTCTACACATTTTAATTTTCCATAAATGCATATAAATCCTCAGTCTAGTCATAAGTTACCGAATTATTTATTAAAATAATTTCTAGCTTTAAAAAAATGTATTAAATTAATTTTGTTATTTTTATGGAAATGTAAATAGCTATTGGATTATTCGGAACATTCAGACGGAACTTTTGATTGACTAACTATATAACGTCGTTTGCGACATCGACAGATATGAATCGATTTTCCATGCGCATTTCCGATAATCGTTAACCAATAATTTCCTTAATTTACGAGAGGCTGGCGCGGAAATTTGTTACATCCGTTTCAGATAATCCGAGTATATTTTCGCCACTCGAATCAACGTTTCCATCAGTTTATTCAATTTTCTCACGCTTCCATGTAATATCAGATACGAAAAGATTCTTTCGAATTCTAAATATTCAAAAAAATTTGGACCTACTAATAAGTTTTATTAAGTGTACAATTTACACTTAATAAAGTACAATTTAATAAATATTAAGTGTACAATTTAATTCAGTGCCTTTTTACAAAATTCGATGTGTATTTATGGGAAATGAAATACAATTTTTATGCTTAAAATAATTTTGATAATTCAATCTCCATTGTACTTGACTTACAAATCCTATTTTAACAACAAGATGTCAATTTGAGTTAATAAAACCTTCGAGACTGTAAAAGTAAAGGCACAGAATTAATTTGCACACTTAATATTTAGAAAGACTCCAGTTCATAACTGAACATCGATCCTTCTCAGAACTTCACTTATTACTCGCTAAAAATTCCCTTTTTGCATTGAAAGCATTGAAAGTATCTCAAAAGATTTTCCTAAGAACTTCGCATAACATCTACAAACTGGAAAGCAAATTTTTCAAGATTTTGATACTTAAAAAGTTTCCAACTTAAGCTTTGACTTTTTCCAGTATTTCATGTAATATCAACCGAAAGGAAAATTTAGTAATTATGAAATTAAATTTAATATTCGCAGAATTAAATATGTAAATATTTGAGAATTTTCTTGTCAACTAGCGAAGTTCTATTTTTACGTACTGCTGGTGTTGCGAAAGTTACGAGGTGTAGAAAGAAATCAGCGTGATGCAACGAGGAATGGGACTTCCGCGCGTGCACTCGGCTGCTTTTTTCCGTAGACCGCGAGTTTCCGTCGAGATGTGGGTTTGCCTTAAAGGGACAGAGCTGGTCGCGCGATAGGACGTTTTCGTAGCGCACAAAAGGTTCGCATCTGGTGCAACGTGGGAAAGGATATTCGTAACATTTGGCCTTTCGTTTCCTCGCGTTTTTGGCTGATAGTCCCGAAAAAAACTGTGCCTTTCTCGATATGCAACATGACTAACTTAACACTTGGCAAACCGCTAACTTTTAATACACAATTTACAGAGCAATTTTAAACCGGAGGCCGAAGAATGAATAATAATTGATTCGTGAATTTATTTATTTGGTATTTAGTGTACGTACGATGTGGTCTTATTAAACTTGCTGATAACTATGATAAGAACTGTAGAGGGATTAATATAAATAAGTTATAATACAGTTACAATGCGTACAATTAGGGCCGCATTTACCTTAAGGCGCATTAGACGCAGGTTGTGGTCACATTTTAAGCCTTTGCGGACGAATGTCGACAAATAGTCGCCTAATCATTTTTTGGCTTTCCGAACCCATGTCGTCTTTTAAAGCACGAAACATAATGTAATGAATACTTAAAATCTATAATAAATACTTGAAATCGTTGGAAATTAAATGGTTTGGAACTGAAAAGTCTGAAAATTCAAAGCCGTAGAATTCAAAACTTAAGTACTTCCACAAGTTTCATTACTTCTCGTCCGCAAAGGGTTAAAACCTTACTCCTCATCAACAATAATATAAAAAACGGCCTAGTTGTAGTTGCAAATTCAATAGTTATTTTTAAACACTGAATTTCTAATAAACTCTAAAAACATGTGTTTGAGTCTGATTAACTGAAATAGACTTGATTCTTTAAAGCCTCGTAATAATGTTGCAGCTAGGGCAGTATAAACGAGACCCTGCGTATAATTATAATATAATTGAGAAGCTTTCTGGAAAAAGCGCGTGTAAGACAAAATGGTGAATGGCATCTGAAGTTTACGTGTTCCACGAATCAACAATAAATACTGTCATAAACTTAATTGGTGCAGTATTGAAACAAAATTTTGGATTGGTAATAATTGGATCGATACTATTGATGATATTCAAACAACTCAACGCCAAAATATTCGATAGTTGTCTAATATTATTTCAAAAAGAAATATTATGTACGAATTCTACAAATAATACGGACTTTCAGAATTATACGTTCAAATAATGCAAGAAGTGCATAAATGTGCATAAAAGGAAAAATTTAATAAAATTTCATGGAAAACAGGACACTAAAATGTCGATACTTTCTATTAGGTATTAAATAGGTATTAATACTTCTCTATAGTTATCAAACGGTTATCGATATTCTTGTGAAGGTATCAAACAAGTATCGATACGTTTTAATACCTATATTTTTGATACTATTCGATACGATATCGAAATTTATAAACTGGTATCGACAGTATCCGAGATTATTCTAAAATTACCGATTAGTTAAAGACAATTTACTGTTTTTCAGAAAGCTCCTCGATTATAGTAGCTACGTTAAACGTGCAAGGACTAGAAGTATAGAAAAAGATATAATAAGTGGTTACAAGAATTACATAATGTTAAAGTGAATGCAACGATAAGTACTCAGGGTTAGTTAGTAAAAAGTATTAATAAATGACAGTTTAAAAATAATTTCTATCATTAAACTTGTAGAACATTTTTATTCGGAGAGTTTGGAATTTGTTCGTGTAGTTTAAATTACTTCCACTGAATTTGATTAATTAGTAATAAATAAAATGTGCATTGGTTAGTAAGTATAGATTCATTGCCGAATAATTTGCATCGATAAAATAGAATTCATTACGGAAATGCAAATTCGTTTGGGCCGTATTGATTAGGATCCTTGAGCGCATACATGATTCAAGAAATCGTATAAGGATTGATGATCGATGTCATATCGTACGATAAATTTGTAGTAGGTATATCGAATGGGAAGATGATTATGATGAATTTTTAAAAATGTTGCGTAGTATTTTTGTTCTTGATGAATTTTTTTATACGCGAAACAGACTTGTCAACAATATTGAACGTTTTCCAACAGAAACTCGTGCAAAATTTAACATTTTTCATCTAAAGTTCGCGAAAATTTATATTTTTCACCCGTCGTTTTATTCTTTCGGAACAAATTTTTATTTCTTTACAAGATCAATTTGAAGCACTTTAGAAGGAGTCAGTATAAATTGGAGCATTAGCAATTTTATTGCATTCCTGTCGGTTTTCCTGCATAGTTTCATAGATCAAACTGCGGCATAAAGATGCCATCGACAAATAATCCGCAAGATGGGTAGCGCGATACGTTAACGAATTTCAAAGTAGGTGAAAGTTCTCCAGTAACTGGATTGTTCGCGAAGACCACGGAACTTTTGTTCTCAGAAGCGCCCAACGGCCAACTAACGTTGAAAGAACCTTAACCTTTTTTTCTAGTTCCGTTCAAGAAAGGAGAAGTGAGTTTCAAGAACAATAATCTTCGCTCTTCGTTTAAACGCTTCACCTGTTTCTCGCTCCAAATCGTTATAGCTTCTGATTTCTTCAGCGTCTGTAACACATTCGCGACTGGTGATTGTCGGACGAAGTGCTTTTAGTTGAACGCCGTATATAATTTCCAAAAGTCCACAGCTGAATACCGCAAGGGTTTGCTATTCAAATGTATATAAATAGAAAGAATATTGCTTCCTCGTGTGATGCTTGCAATCATTTGTTATTTAAAATTTAAAAAAATTAAATATTACAAACGCATGTTAAAAAGAGTGATAAAAATCACTGGTAGTATTACGATTGATTAAATTCGTTAAATCTATTTTTTTAGTGACAAGTTTAGTGGATTTACTGCAACGTAAAACTTAATAACACCTTTAAAGATTTATTTGATAGGTATGTAGCAATCCTGATCATTGTAAAATACATATAAATTATTGTTAATATAAAGAAAGATATGGTAAAACTACGTTGCCGATACTCGGCTACAGATTTCGAAATGATACAAGACTATATGGTAAAAATTTGAAAAAGTGAACTTATCTCGAATATGTTAGTAGTTTGTCATCCATTTTGCAAAACTGACTTCGCTCTTACTTTTCAGAATTAAATGCAATTGAATTAAACGGTTAATTTTAGTTAAGTATTAATATTAACGATGGTACAAAACTAATTAAAATTCGGTATAGTTTACGATTGGAAGTTTCGAGAAAGTATTGTATTAGGTATTGCAAAAATTTCTTGCGCTTTTTCTATGAGAAATGTATTCGAATCGAACTCTTATAGCGTTTCGCAAAGCTACTATAATAATGTCATTGGAAGATTTTGTCCACTTTGATTATTTTTTGGTAATAGTAGAGTTTACCGTGAAATAGCAGATGGGTAAGAAGAATAGTATGCTTTGCGTGGAAGTGGATGTTCCTGTCTTTTTGCGAACTGATGGTTCGTGGAGAGTCTAAGGTTTTTGCGATTTCAAGTAGGTACGAGCTTGACCGTCTTTCTGAACTACTACTTTCCTAATACGGCGCCAATACGAGTCGATGCGTAAAATAGAGCCGCTCCGATCTATCGAACCTCGCACGAAGTTACTTTCCTGAAAGTGTAGCGCTCTAATGAGTAAATAACACTGACCTATATTTTACTTCTCCGCCATTGTTAATAATTTACGGGAAACGTCGTCCGGGTAATTGTTTACTGGAAAACAGGTATTCTAAAAGACATTTTTATTGAAGACAAAATTCCGTATTTTTAAGATTAAACAACGTAATCTCTCAGATATAGAATGATTATTTGTTTCTTTCACGCAAATCTTCTCGATTTGCGTATTTCAACTTTGTTATGTTGTATGATATGTTAGTAATTTAATTTGCTATTTAAATAGAGACTTAATAAAAACTAGAATCATCAATAAACAGTTCTTTCTGACTTTAGGTGATTGAAGCCAGGAGTTCCAAAACAATACAACTGCCTTTTTTGGATATTACATTAGTTATCAGACCTATTTAATAACATTTACAATAACACGTAACTTCATTCTTAACCCTTTCATACTCGATGTTGCCTATATGCAACATTGTATTTTGTTCCAATAAAAGTAAACGATGAATGTTTCTAACGTATATAAACCGTGTTATTTGTGTTGTTAACGAATTTTTCCAATTATCCGGATTTTTTATTACTCGAATCGGACCCGGTCCCGTTTAAGCTGGATAAATGGGGTTTCGATGTATTACTATTTGGTGTTCGATTAATATCGACGTATCCTGCTGAAGGTTACGTTATCTCGATCCGAAAGAAAACATGCCACCGTTTCGACGTTCGATTTTTATCTCAATAATCGATGTTGTTATCGATGTCAAGGAAGGTAGTTTAAGTGCGAAATGTCTACAACTTGTTGCCATATATTTTGGTGAACGGAGCGTGTGGACGATCGCGGTTTCATGCGACCTCGAAGAATCCAGCCGCAAGATCTGGACCACCATGAAGGATTACGACACGAGTGGTCACAGAAAAACGACTAATACGTAAACCGACTTGTACCGTGTCGTCTTTCTTGGTGCAACTACCAATTGCTTCAAAGTACGCGAAACGCAGACAGAAAGTTATTAAGAAACGAGGACGGTGTTATGTTACTAACTCTGTTAGATTGATTGCTTACGGTGTTTAAAGAACAATTTGTAACAAAAGTTTGGAAAACTACTGTTAACGCTAGGTTTATGGAACCCGTTAATTTGACGGATTTCAGATTTCACTTTTAAAGTTCCAGAAATCATAAATATTACTTCTACGGTGATTTCGACTGATATAATGATGTGAATAGTTATCGTAATTCAATATCCTCTCCTCTTCAACTCTGCAATAGCTATTTTTCGGGAAACTCGTAAAATTATACAATCAGTTCCCGTAAATTTAGTGATAAGGAAGTTTGAGAAGATTGTGAAGGAAATTGGTGTTGATGTTGTTTTTAATGCTTCTTTAAAACTAAAAAATTATAATCAATGTACTAAAGGATGCTTAACTCATACCTAATACCTACGCAAGTCCTATTGTTAATACCTACACGATTATTGCCGTATCACAAGATGATAGAAAATATTACAATCAAATAAAATCATTTACCGACAATCACTAGAATAAAATAAAAGATGTTGGAACTGCTGTGTGTGATTACGTGTATGAGTTGTGTGAGTCCATTTATGTGTGCGAAAGTGTAGGTATATGTGAGTGTGAGACAGAAAAAGAATGAGTGCTTAAGAGATACGTGCAATTAGATTCGCAGGGTGTTTCCTTTTGAGTCTTCTGGGAAGGCATGAGTAACAGTTTTTGAGGAATTTGTTTGTTTGGATTTTAACCCTACTATGATTTGCTGTGGAGTGTTTTACGATTTCTTCTTCTACTGTTGAAATTTTGTTTATGTTTAATTTGCTTGCCATTCCGCAGATTTTGATTCCATATGTCCATATTGGTTTAATAATAGTTTTATATATTTGGAGTTTCGTATTCAGATTTAGTTTGGACTGTCTCTTTATGAGTCAGTTCCTTGATTTTTTGATAATTTTTATTTGTTTGATTTTTTCCTTTATATGTTTACGCCAGTTTAACTTGTTGTCCAGATGAAGTCCGAGATATTTCACAGAGTTTTGTTGGGGAAAGTCTAGATTTCCGAAGGTGACTTTTGGAGGATGCTTTTTATTTAATGTCAAGGTAATATGTGAACATTTGGCTGAGTTGATGTTGATTTTGTTAATTTGTGTCCAGTTTTTCTATCTCACGTATATGGTTTTGCAGGTTTAATGCTGCAATTTCTATGCTTTTATTAGTTGATAGAATAGCTGTTTCGACCACAAAAGTAAAAAGTTCTGTTCGAAGTGTGGTAGGTTTGTCAGCTGTAAATAAAGAATATAGTAAAGGTCCTAGTATGCTTCCTTAGGGTACGCTGATAAATGGAGTGCGGATATTTATGCATTTATAAAAAGTTTAATCCTTTGCACTTCACGACTTTTCTAATAGTATGATCTACCAGTAATTTCCACATGCTTTTCCAGCTCTTACGAAAACTTAAAGTATTACCTATTACGGTAAACGGAAACATTGTCTTTAATTTGTCTCGCTGTAAAAGAAATACAAACCAAATTAGTGCAAATAAAATAAAAAACTTAAGTATCAATTATTAAAGAAATTCACGCGTTTTCTCATAGCGGCACCAATGGAGTGTAAAGGATTAAAATCGCAAAAAGGTGCATAATACACACAAGCTATACAAACCATCAGACTATATCACACATAATAATTAACAGATAAAACTGATTTCTGTCAAGGTCCTACTCCTTCGATTTTGTGTATAAAAATACAAATGTGCATAAACCTTCGCAGTCTGCTGCTAAACACACTTCTGGGGAAAAAAGGAGTATGTGTCGATAGTTCTTGCAACCCTGCAGGTGATAGAAAAATCTTGCATTCTCATTATAAATACCAGTACCAATATTTTTGCTATAGGACCCAACGTACACCCACACTTCTCAATAGTATTCACTATAAAATCCCATGCTCGTCCATTAGGTATATGGACGTTCATAACATGCATCTAATTATATCCCATCGGAATATCATCCTGACACTCCAGTATCCGTTGCAGCTTCAAAGCCGTAGAACTCCAGCGAGAAAGAGATAGGTCGGCAGCCTTTGGATTCGTGTGTGGGTACCTTTGCCGTGTCGTTACTATTCTCGTTCCAGCAGTGTACGATTGAAGCATGTACACCCACATCCACAGCAGGCAAACGGAGGAGGAGACCGCTTGAAATGCAGCGTGGCGGTCAACTCTCCTGTCTGCATTCAATCGAGGGGGAATTTAATGCGCAAGGGTGAGCGACACGCGGGGTGTTTGCATGGAGAAAAATAGCCACGCAACGACGTTTCGCTGTTTGAACTGAATTATTTCCAGTGTATCCACGCACGTCGCACCAATTAGCGTTTCTCGTGCAAGGGTAAATGAACGCGGATTGCGGTTTCCGTATGGTTCCAGAGTGATTTGGGCGATGTTGACAGGGCTTCAGTTTTAAAATCTGCTGGTAGAGATTCGGGATAGGTTTGGGTCAGGTAGAATTTCTTCTTTTTTTTTTTTTTATTGCGAATGATGGGTTTGGAGTACTTCGGAGTGAATCGGAATTGCGGTCTCCCTAAGCTTTTATAGCAATTCAGAGTCAACGATGGTTAACGCAAACAAGCGTCATGGATGTGGTTTTGGTTTGAAAATGGAAATTTATGAGGGTTTTTCTGGTTGTGACTGCTGTAGACTAAATTAAGTTTGGGAGGGAGATTTTAATGGGACCTGAATAAACGAAGAGATGTGCGTTGTTGGGAGTGTCGTAATTGGTTAGTTGAAGTGGATTGGGGTTTGTTGGAAGATTGCTACTTTGTTGCAATTGAGTTGATTCGGGGTTAGAAGATTTGTTTTTTATAGGACGAGAATTGTGTGAGTGAATATGAGTAGAATTTCTGTTTCACGCATTACCTATGTTCAAGATTTCAATTTTCTTCTTGATTCGAGGAAAGTGTATTCTTAACACTATTTTCTTTGCAATCACCAAAAAAGGGTTGCTGCATCCGTGATGACGATAGAAAATGCATGCTCTACCAATAGCTTGATTGCTGTATACGCAATGCAGTTCGAAAGCGATTTGTTGGATTAAAATCTGAATCTCTAAGTCCTAGCAGCAATTCCTGGTTTGGCCTCCCAAGGTTAACGACAGGAAAGATTAACGACGTAGTTCGATGTGTTGCAGCTGAGGAAGAAACAGTTTTCATTAACGCAAACCACAATAGTGACTAAAACATCTACCGTAAATTGAATCTATAGATCTATTATATATTTAAGATCTATTAAGTTTTTTGCGGCTATCAGTGTTGAATTTATACCTAAATATTAGTTGTTAGAGAAAGTCTTTGAGGTCTTTTTCTATAGCTTCGTTTATCAGTACTAGATTTGCAACGTAACTTTATGAAATTGAAATATTTTCTAATGTTTCGTATAACTTTAAGCTATCTTTTAGGTAATTTACAAATTTTATTTTTGAGGAATTATAGTAGTTTAGAAGCAATACATAACATAAAGGTAGGAACATCCTACCCAAAGAACTTTCTCAAACACTTAATACACATATATTACTTATGCATAGCCAAAATTAAATCAATTTATAATAGGTGCACCAATAAGTAATTCACTATTTTTTTTATCAACAACAAATATAATTTAAATTCAAAATAGGTTGATGTATTTATCTTAAGAAGTGGCCTTCACGACAAAATAGTTCTCTAATTCTGTTAAAAATAAATGCTGAATTGAACAAAAAAGGCAATTTTATTAATGTACCTAATGTAAAATAAATCATTACACGTAGCTACTTTCTCATTTAAACAAAAGTTAACATAACTTTCGCCCTAAGGTCTATTCAGTTGCGTTGCAATTTAAATTTTCCCAATCTTGGTTCTAGTCTAAATCGCATTAAATCCAAACTAATTAAATTAAACCCAACTAAATGCAGAATTCAGAATATTCTCGAAACAATAAATATCTATCCCACACAATCTTCCCAGCCAAAGTGTCCACCTTCCAGCGTATTTAACACGTGTCAGTCATTCGGTGAATCATCTAACGTCCATTAAATCTTGGCAAAAGTCTCGCAAGTATCTAGCCCACGCAGCGAAATGCTAGTCTCCATCGTTTAGTTTATGACTGACGAGGAATCACCGAATTTCCAGTTGCGATTATTAAAATAATACGAAAGGACGGGACCTTTCGACCAACACCCTGCGTCCGCAGCAGTTGCGACGAGTCTGACTCAACCGGAAGTCGGGCCGGGCACCCCTCTTCCTTCATGCCACTTCTTCTCCCTTCATCGTGGCTACCTGAAGCCGCATTACGCATAATGGGCGTATATACCCGTAGCTGACACGCTTTGCGCGTGTGCGAATGCTCGGTGGATCATAGATGAGACACCAGGTTAGGTTTGCGAATAGGTTGGCGGTTCAGCACGGGCCATGGACGGTTAGCGAGCCGTGAATTGCATTGACGAGACCTCCGACCCTTGCATTCTCTTACGGTGCTAGTTGAATTGCATACGGAATGATTTAAGGCTGATCTTACTGTAGTATTAGATGAAAGGGAGTTTTAACCATTTGACTATGGGTTAAGTACCTCATACTGACTATGCATTCACGAGCAATAACATGAAGTACTTGTTTAATTAATTTCATTGCTTATTAATCTAAAATTAAGGTATTGAAGTGTTTCAGGTATTGTTCCATTTATGCTATTAAGCAAGCAAATTGTCATTATTTTATTAATCATAGAATAGCAAATAGAGAATTTAATTCTACATTAAGTTTTTGCTTCCCAGTAGCTGTCGTCAAAGGGTTGAAAGAGTAAGAAAAAAGAAAAGTGTAGTATTTTTGATTTAGATAATTTTTGAGACATTGGTAAATTGAGTTTTTATTGATATATTCATTTTGGTATGTAAAATATACTACAAATAACAGAAGATAAAGTTTAAAAGAAACAAGATACTAAAACACACAATAAAAAAGGAGAAACAAAATTATAATACGCTAAAGAAACTAAGTAAGAAAAACGGGAAGAAGCATAGAGATGTCAATTTAAAAACTTCAAGGTAGGTGCGGCAATAATGTATCAGTTAACTCTAATATTAAGTTACGTAAATTCAAGAAATAATGTTATATGAAACTATTGTGTTAAAACTGTCCAAATTTTATTTAAATAATATAATTTTTGGAAGACCCAGATATTTGGCTGCTTAAATATGAAAGAATGAGAAACTTTAGTAATCGAAGCGAGTGTGACACTAATACAGAATCCCCTTAAATATTGATTATCGAATATCCCGAACGTTTAGAGCATTTGGATTTAGCTGAAGAGGTTAGCTTTAGGCTTTGGAGACTGAAGGGCCTTTGAGGATTACGTGTTCCTGTTTCTAAGTAGATAAGAACTTAGGGGTTGGTCACGTTGGCCGAGGGTTTCAAAGGAGATACAGTTTTTGATACTATACAGCATGATTAGTCAGACAAAATGACACACCACTAAATTTACAAACTAAGAGTTTTATAAATCTCTTTTTGATACCAGCTTAACGTTATTACAAAAACAATACAGTCCTTGGAAAACTAATTCTAACAAATACCCAAACACTGTTTCCCATGAGATTGTTAACAAAAAGCGAGAACCTTATTCATTTGAAAGCTATTTCATTCGTTCCACGCTATCTGCCGCATTATACCACGCAATGTTTCACAGTAACAGCAAATCACCCCATCAACTTTACATCAATGAAAACATTTCCATCCACCGTGTATAGGTTGTATATTCCCATCCGCAAAAACCAGAACCCTTGTAACGCTAACAAGTCTCGTATACAAGTAATATTCATTCGAATATCCTTCCATGCACTTCAAAAAATGACAAATCCCATATCGTGCAAGAAATAATACGATATTGCAGGACGGTAAACGCGTAACGCTTTTTTCCGCCATTTTTTGCACCATTCTCCTCGCCTCTTTCGCTCGGGGACAGGCTGTGTGGGGTCCAGTGGTGATGAAATAAAAGCTGTCGTGTCGCAGCGTGTTTTATGGTAACTGGTTATTGCAGTAATGTATCGTGTTCGAATTAATGCATCGAACAATGCCAAGGACGACATCGGCAGGATATTTTCTGAAAAAGGCTCGAGCTGATGCTAAAGAGGTCGACCGAATGTTAAAATCGAAGAGTAGCGTATGAAGGATATTATAAAAATACGGGTCACGGTGTGCGGTTCTTATCGGTTCGCGTAATCCTATGATATTAAACGCGGGGGAAGAAAGGTAGAAGCTTCTGTCGATAAAATTGACGAGATAGCTCTTCCACTTTATAGAACGGGGGTAATATAGTATACAAGGTCGCGGAGAAATTAAAGTCATGAATTTTAAAACGGTTCCACCAATCAATACTTTGAGAGAGCCAAGTTTCCCTTTGCTTATCTTGTTTGGTGCTTCAGTAATTCATTTAATTCCTCTGAGTATCGTTAAGGATTTGTTTCAGATGAAATTCTGTGTTCTTTTAAATATTATTAGTAGACTGCGGATCTTTATGCAAATTCATATTTTTATAACATAAAGAAAACTAAAGAGAGGAGATTTAAATTGGGGGTTGTTTCACCCTCCAAATACTATAATTTATATTTTACTTCCAAAATTTCTCATATTTTTTAGTACTATTTGATACCTGTACATTTTTATACATTTAAACTTCCCATAAATGCAAAGTTACAAAGAAGCGCAGAATGCACATGAGAAATATGCAATGCAAAGTACACGTTATACTATTTAGAAAGTGGAATTTCTATCAAGATGCCGTTTCTTTGATCGTGTTTCTACAGATGTGAAGTGGAATAAAAATCTGTAGTCTGGTTATTAGATTGGTCTGAGGATGAGTAAGCAGAAATCAATCGTATCAACAATTAATGTAGTATCTAGAAATGAATTTCTGCTGTTTTGAAATTCCTGACTTCAACTAGTATTTGATGAGGACTTTTGACTGTTCTGCTCAACTATTTTTATTTTCTTTACAAATTGATCGAGAATTTCGAAAGGTTGTTAAAAGTACTAAAAGCTTCGTGTAAATTGTAATATTGAAGAACTGTATCATTGGCATAATACAAGATAGGGCATGATTGTATAAAATTGTTTTCTATTGTTTTCTCTATGTAATACTTAATAAAGTGTTGCTTCAATTTGATATTTTTACGTATCACAGCGAGATTTTATGTGCATACAGTGGCGAGCATATAAATAGAGAAAATTGATACACGAAATTTAATTTCATTTACATGTATAAGTAACGAGTGACAATAATCTCTATAGTTCTTTAATCTATGAAATAAGAGCTTTGAAATAGCAAATTACGGAAGTAAATAGGATGGCAATTTCCAATTGTGTAAAAACGTTTCCCTATTTACTTGCACGTCACTGTACATACTACATACGTCTCATAACATAGAATGAAAACACGAGTTCATTAATGCCATGACAAGGAACTGTTGAAATAACCAAAGGACAAGCAGATGCACAGATGCACGTTGAATTGGCAAAATGTTTGCACAAACTGTTCTCTTCAGTCTCTTAGCCATTTCTTATGCTCCAATATTGTTGCAACAAATTTACAATTACTACAATTATTCTACAACTAATTATTTACAAATATTCGTTAATTTACGCTGATTTCTTTTACACAAAAATTCTAAAGGAATCTTGTCATCTAATTACCCTTTCTGTCTCAGTACGCCAATCGCAACTTTTTCCTTAACAGGCACCACATTATTGGTCCACATAATGTCAAACATAAATTAGAATCATGCAAGGGGTTCCGGGTGACCGAGTTGTTGATCGTCGCGCGGTTCGCACTTAAATACGCTCACGCCCGTGATCTTTCGCAAGATCGAGCGAGGGTTAGGCATCCTACGAGAGCAGTCGTTATCACGAGCGCCGTTCGGTTCACCATTGTGTGTCTTCAGGCCATATGCGAACGATATTCGCGAACCAGATCTAACCGACGTATGCACGTTGTGTATTCTATGTACCCTACACCGCATTTCTATGTGTTACGTCTAATACTTGCTCTGTGTGTGAATATACGCCTATGCAGTCGTAAGGGTGCACGTGTGTGTCCTACGGTGGAACGTGTGATGGACTTTACTCCATAAGCCCGCCCGTTAACAGTTTTTTTCCGTTCTGCCCCGGGTGCAACCCTATTGTTACCAGGTCGAGTCACGAGCCACGGCGCTGGTTCTCATTACCATCCGTATCTACGAGGCTTTATCGCTCCGTCAGCCCAACCTAGTTCCTATTTCCCATCGTATCCCGACTATATCTATATACGTGGCATGGATCGTGTCGCAGCTCCGTCGAGTTTTCCTTAGATTCTCAACAACGTCGATCTAACAGCGTGGGAGAACGATGGGTGCCCGCGACATTTCTCTCTTCCATGATCGTGTGTATGTGAATCTACAAGATCGTTCATTGGCGTTGCTACCTAGAAATGAAAGAGTACGAAAAATCCCGGCCTTGATCCTGTTTACACGCTGCCTATAGAAGCCGGCGAACGAAATTGAAATGATTTCGTGCAGTCACGCACGAGTTGGCCTATCGTGAGAGTGTCCTGGCGAGATCATTTCTCGCTTGACAGAGCACACCAACGACGTGGAATTTCTAGCGTTCGGCTTTTTTTTGTGAACCGATTATTGGCTGATCGTGAACCCAGGAAGCTGATGTGGGTAAATAGATGACGCGTGAGAAGGTGTAGGAGGAAAAAGTGATCCAGGTGTTTGGATCGATTCGAAGATCTATACGTAGCTCTCTAGAGTCAAAAGATAGATCCAAAGTGGTCTCTTGGATCGTTTCTCACGGTTTATGATGATCGTGCCATCTTGCAGGCCTCTGTCGCTTTTGATAAGCTCCGATAAAGAGGCAACGTGACGCTGTGAGGCTTTTAAGAGGGTTAATTTGCAACCACTTCTTCAAGTATTATTAGTGATAAGTTATGTTTTTGAGTACTTGTTTCGAAGCACAATAAAATATATGATTTATAACAAATTTGATGGGGTTTGAGGTTTATAAAATTGACACTGATGTTGTGAAAATGTAAATCGTACTTTTGATACACTGGACGCATACGTAAATCCAACATTGTTGAAATACGGAGTTAACATATTTCAATCCGTAGCAAAATAACATTCTTCGCAACTAATTTATAGTAATTGCAAAATTTAAATTTGTAATTACGTAGAATACAATATGAATTTCAATTGTTAATTTCTGCTTATTGTATTTGTAAATTGCTGTTATTAACGAGCTGAATTCTTTCAATTACTATGATCAATAATTATTAGTACGTTCAGTACTTATTACTTGTCTATGTTTCGCCTTTAATCTTTCATATTCCTCATGGTATAACAAGTATTATATTGATCTACAGTCCAACTAAGCAAAGGAAATTACCAATAGTATCCAGTAACGGGTAAAATTATATTTAGAAATAAATTTCGAATGGGTAGCCTTATTTACTTGCAACGCATAAATTTCCATCATCGTGAAATGAGAAAGAAACATTACTAAAGGGTTATGAAAGAGTGTAATTAAATTTCTCTCGCCTTGAACGACCTGTGAGAACCTGCACGCGGGAAATTCCACGACAAAGCGAAAGTCACCCTAGTATTGCTCGAGAAGAATTCGACTATGGTGGAGAACACGAGGAGGGTTGGCCCATTGTTTTCAACAATGACGCCACTTCGCCGATGCTCTTGACTGTTTTCGAGTAATCGTTTATGCAATACGTCGAGTCAACGTATAGATTAATACCACGTCTTGGTTTCAAGGCTGTTGCAAGGGTTGCAAGTCATAAAACAAAAATTCGTGTAAATAGCAGTAAAAGATGTGGCTCTTCTTGTGTGTTTCAGATTCGGAAATTGTAACGGGGGATAATTTCTTTGATGCGCTAGACAATGGCGTGGTGGTGTGTCGATTGGCAAGGGTTATCCAGGAAAAGGCAAGGACAGCGATCGACGCAGGAAGAGCGAAAGGGGTGAGTAATCGCTTTATCATTGAATATGTTAGCTTGGTGAATATGAAGTGTCGTTTTTCCAAAGTTTGAAGTCGGTAAATGGATACTAACCTTTTAATTTTGTAAGACGGTTGTTTGTACTAAATCACATTAAAGAAAAAATTTGCTGCAATGTAGATATGTGTGGATTATGTTAAAATTGTGAAAACTTCAGTATCTGACATTGTGAATAATTGGAATATTTCTACAAATTTTTGTTGAAAATCTTAATGCGATAAATATACCATAAACGTTATTAAAACTGTGATTTGGTGGAGAGTATAGTAGAACTTCGATTATCCGAATTCTCTGTTATTCGAACAGTCTACTATCAGAACATATTTTATATATACACCGTTGAAACTATTGTCAATTAAGTTTTATAACCAGTTGTAATACAGCATAATATCGTTGTGATGAATGTATGGTACTAATTATGAGAACGAAACAGAAAATAATTTAAATATTTCAAAACGGTGAAGATGGAAGCACATTGTCGAGACAGTACAATATTTTAATTGAGATGATATAAAGTACGAAGAGAACGTAACTTTATTAAATTGAATATATTAAAAAGCTTTGGAATACCTATATCAATTAATAATCAAATCATGTGTAATTACATTATCTGAGATTCCTACTATTAATAGAACATGAACGTTACCAATGTTTTTTTAAACATATAAAGCATCAAAATCAAGGAAGTAAAACATTCTATTATGCTGTGGCGGCCCTCCTATACCTATCACTAGAGGGATATACGAAAAAATAGGGCTTTCTCGAAAGTACTCTTTCCAACTACCTAGTCCGTATATATGTATACTGCCTTTAACCTTCCTTCCTAAGGCAAGGCCTGCTAGGTAACCTTACTGATGAGTCCACTAGCAGGCCCAGGACGAAACGCACACCTTTCAATTTTCCTATTCTATCCCCTATCGACAGCGCTACAAAGCGAACATTCATGACCTCCAATTAATTCAGATGATCGAGGTTCCACTGTATATGTAAATAGTAGAATAATTCGATATTAATTTGCGAATTTCAAGAATGATAATTTTTCACTTGACAGTAAGTTAATAAATTTTCCTAGCTTTTGACTAAATTTGTTCAGCCCTTGCCGGTGATACGAGGGCGCTGTTGGGAGAATGCAGCACGTCGAAGTTTCTTCTCTCGCGACAACATGGAGAACTTCATCCAATTCTGCAGGCGTCTAGGCGTGCACGAGAATCTGCTGTTCGAGAGCGACGATCTCGGTAAGAAGACCTTCTAATCATTATTAATTCTTCGTAATCGACTCGCTTCGTTTATTACCCGTGTTTTTCTCGTCATATACGAGTCGATTAAAAGCGAAATCCCGCCAATTACGTCGCGCAACCGGCTGCACGCGGCTACATACAAATTCAAAGCGACCGCGAGGCGAGAGTAATCGCGGCGAATTAACCGCGTTTCATGGCGAACACGACGAAAACGAGCAGCTTTTCCCTCGCGCTCGACCGACTTCGAATGCCATGGAATACAATGCACGTTCGTGGAAGCAGCCAGTGACGCAACCACGAAAGTAGAAGAGCTACGGGGTGGCGTAAAAATGTTTCACTCATTGTCAGTCATGTGACACACAGGGGATGGCTGTAGAGATCGTGCTGTGAAATTCAAAGTGTGGATGATAAAAGAAGAGTGAAAAGATGAAAAATGTGGAGCAGTGATATCTGTAAGCGGGATTTTTCTGGATGATATTATTTTTTTGGTATGTTATTACTGAATTTTGAATTTTTATCCAAATTATAAGAGGAAAAAAGATATAAACTATACAAACTATAGATGAATCTGAAGAATGTCGACAAAAACGATGAATCAACGTTTAACCAGAAAAACTAATAAAGAAATACTAATTTTTAGTTTATTTTTTAAACAAATAGCTATTTTGGAAATCAATTTGCGCAGGTTCCTTTGTCATTAGAAAACGCTCAAACGCTTTTGTTTAAACAATTTTTTTATAGACCGACTAATTTTCAAGACATTAACTTCAAGGGCTGTTTTTACCCTCAAATATGGATGATGAGCGATAAAATAAATACGTATCAAATATTTTTTTCGAAAACTACTTTCTCATCAAGTTTCATTAAAATCTGCGATTAACACTTGGGAACCTTCGTTGTTAGTAGAACTTTAAAGTTAAAATTTATCAACTCTGTTAACACGTTTCTACGAATGTTGTAACAACTCGTCGCAAGACTTTACTATTGTATAATATTTGAAATAAAGTGCGAGTGACTATTTTAGCTCAACTTGGACAGCTAAAATGTGGCTGGCGTCCGAAGCTCGATACTGTGAGACAAATATAATGGCAGAGTTTTTCTTTTTGCCCTTTGTGTCGTTTTGTAGAGCTCGTTGTATTTGAAATTCTTCTTCGTTGGAAGGGGAGCACGTGAATGTGGATTTTCGTGTCATGTTCGTCGTCGTCGTCGTCGTCGAGCTAGAAACGTAAAATCATTGTGCATGTAGTACTCCTAACGCGAAACAGAGCTTTTGTCTCTTTACGAGCTGATAGTGCATAGGAACAACGAATGACTCGAGGAAGTAATTGCAGTGGATTAAAAAGCTGCACAAGTTTTTGGGTAAAAATCAACTCCTATCTATTTCTTTTTATAGAAAGGTTGCCTCAGAATTTAAATTAGGGAATGTCAATTAGTATATCTACTAATTTCCTATTAATATATTAAGTTTCAATTCATGCACTAAATTCTTTGGCGGATAAAATATAATCGATTGAAAAAATTAGAATTTCTTTACACTAAACGTAAGGGGAGTAAACTTTACTGTGACAAGCTTGATTCATGGCATAGGAGTTATTTTCTATTTCACTTGCATAGGGCAATCCATTTTAATAAACAAATGGGATGTATTTAAAAATGTAGGTTGAATTGATCAATTGCAGTCGTGGGAGTTGAAGAAGGTCACGGCTGCCCTCACTTGCACTCTGTAAATAGAATTTACATTTTTTTTTAGTGCAGATAGGATGGTCGTAAAGAGCTATTTGTAGCCTGCTTAGTAATGTTATGGATCATCCTTATCGTTACTAATTTTATGGATCATTCGTAATTATCCATGGAGTACAATATAGCAACATTGTCATAAAGAAGAGAAACTATGACATTGAAGAGTTCCAAGATATACCTATATCATGCGAAATAAAAGATTGTACAAGTTCAAGGTAGAAAGCTTTCATAAAAATGTAAATTTTACTCGTTTCGCCTCACCAAATTGTAACGTTTTTTGTGCTCTAATTATTTCTTTCGTTAATTGTGAATAAATATATAAACAACCATAGTGTGAATACTGTTTCACGTTACAGTACAAATCAGTTCAAATAATTATACGTGATTGTAGAATGAATTCTTTTGCCACTTACTTTAAAACTAGGTGAAAAGTTAATAAAATGAGGAGACTGCTAATTTCTTAGCAAATTCTTTTTTTTCTTAAAGACAACTGAAACTTGTTTTCGCCAATTTAAATATCTAATAAATGAATAAATCTGCAGTCCAGTAATGAGATCTCATCTCTTATTAAATATACAAGGTGTCCTACCTAAAACAGGTCACTTATTTATTTGCTTTACTTGCGGTGATACAAGGAAATATTTTGTACATCAATAGAATTATACCGAAGGACGTACTGCAAAGATTATTTTTGTTTCACTATCAAGTCTTCAAATCTTCATTTTATACAGGGTACACCCTGTATAATATTATTTTGAGTTTTTTCTTTCCTTTCTTCCCTTTTATCGTTTGTTCGCCTCTCTAATACGCGTTTTTGTGTCTCCTTTTCCAAATCATAGATCTTTATAATTTCCTTTCTTCTTCTAACTGTAACTCATACTATACATATAAATGGATAGATTATGTTATTTTTGAACAAATTTATTTATTTAATCAATCAGATAGTCGCTATTGTTTTCAATAATTTTTTAAACTTATACCGATACCAGGCAAGAAGAGCATTTAGTTTTCCTCAAAAATACACTACCAGTTTTTCATACAAATACTGAAAAGCCATTAAAACATTTGCACGCATTCAATATATTTTTACTATACCCGTTTGTTATTCTCGTTTATCATTATAGAATAGTTAACAAGCAGGCTAACTTAATAAACGATTCGTAGATTTCATCATAATATCTACTGATACCACAATACGATGTTTCTAATTTTACAGTTTTACATGGACAACCGCGGAACGTGGTGCTGTGCCTGTTGGAGGTGGCCCGACTGGCGTCGAGATATTCCGTGGAGCCTCCGGGACTTGTACAACTCGAGAGGGAAATCGCCGCCGAACAAGAACGTGATCTTCACTGTCTCTCCGATAGCGGTATTTCCCACAGCAGCTTGGTTTCTTGGCAATTTCAATCACCGTCCCCAACCGCAACGCCTAGACCTCCTCCGGAGAAGATCAAACACAGCAGGTACGTGTTTCATGATTTCTCATCTTGCTTTACGCTTGTACTTTGACGCTTGGCAAGCTTCTTGTCGTACAATTGATGTATCAAGCGATTCGGCTGACAATGAGCGACAATTTAACCAATGTTCTCTAATTTTTAGTATTTTTGCTTGCTGCATTACATTTATAAAAAAACGGTGACAATAATTATACTTACCTTTAACTTTGCGCAATGCGTGACCTTGAACGACCAAAGCGTGTGACCTATATTCTATATAGAACAAGTTCAAAACCAGACAAAGAGTATCCGTGAAACAATCGAGAGTCCGTTGACAAAAGACCAGAGTTCTCCGATACCATCAATGCATAGAGTTCTAAGAGCATTCAGAGCCCCTAGTACATAACAAAATAATCCTCTTTAGTATCGAACTTCGATAGCTCTTCAATCAAATTTTGCTGATATGTACTTCGTAGCTCAGCATCGGAAGTCGCATTGACGGCGACAAGATGGCTGGACCCGACCACTGGCGTGACGCACGAACCCGAAATGAGAAGGTCAGTGAGCGATAATGGGCCTGCGGGTAGCGATGGTGTACCCAGCGACACGACAGAAGACGACTGGTCCCGAGGAAGCGCAGAGGATCCAGATGAGCTCCCATCGCCATCGAGTTCACCTTTGCCCTCGCCCGCCGAGCCGCCGGAACACACCGGTCCCATAACGGAACTCGATCGTAAGGTACAGTGGACCCAGCATTTCTATGCCTTCTTTAAAATAATTATCTATGTTGAGATAATTTAATTTCATACGCTTCACGTATGTATATATTAATCCTTTTAAAACACGATGGGTTGCAATTGTAAACGATTCTAATTAGCATAAGTATCTATAAATTCTACGCTTTTTCAATATAAATTAGGACAGCATAAACAATCTTGAAACTTGTTCTTTAAGTTTTCATTTTTCACGTATCGTCACAAGCTTAACAGTTTATACTATTTGTTGTGCCCGTACAACACATGGACTTAACAGTGAAAGGATTAACGGTTATATGTTAGTAAATAAAAGATTGGTATTGATAACTTTTTAACTCTCACGCAAATAGAAAAGATTTCCATATTTCAACAAATTTACTCCATTATTTTACTAATTTAGCTCACTATTTATAAAATATGGAGACTAACTACGTGTTCCACAATCGCCAATAAATAGTTCTTTCTATTTTAAAAAATAATTAATCATTTTATACTAATCATAAAGAGAAACTCGTAATAAATGGGAGAAGAATAGGAGAATATTTTAGTTATGAACACAACGCAGAACATTTCGTTCATCGATTTCTTGTTTTATTAGTAAAAAAAATTCGAGTCACATACCAATTCTTTATTACTTTCAGTACCAGAAACTACAAACAAAACACGACTCTAATTTTACAATATATGTACAAGCATTTGAATTTTAGCAAACAACGTATTGTTACACTCTTTTTTTACCCCAGTTACAATGGCGCAACAAGCTCTTTGCTCCATCAGTTAAGAGTCAAAATGGCGTCCTGTCGGAGAACTCTTGAGTGATCTCAAATGCAAAAGAAGAACGTAAAAATACAAAAAAGCGTCACAAAAACCAAGCGCAACATAAAAACACCCTATTGTTCCACAAATAATGCACAGTATCCTTTCTTGTCGTTAACTCGATCTTACAGTAACAATTACGCAACAAGAATTTCACTTTACTACTTAAGGATAAAAATTAGCATTTCAAGCTTCCTAAAGAACATAATTCCATTCATACACATTAAATGCAGGTAACATTGACCACGGGCGTGCGTAATTTGCCTGTTACACACGCGTAAGTTGCATCGCATCACGTTCTTCGTGAATGGCGGTCGCAAGGAAGGGAGAAGAAAGGAACAATAGAAACGAACGGTTTAAGCTTTTTCACGTATGCATTTGCACGCTCGTGGATCCTTGTGTCGGATTCCTTCATGCAGTAGAACGGATGTTTCATGAGGCACCATTGACTTTCCCCACGACACGTCAGACCGATTTATCTCGCGGTGACAGTCGATCGCTCTTCGTCCGTCAGAACATCCACCTTAAAAATATGTCACCTCGATTCCGTGAACAATTTTTACACAGTGACATATCCTGCTGGCTGGTTTTAGGTGAGGAGAGCCACAGAAGCCGTGCAAAGACTCTGCCAGTGTCCCTCAGAAAGGTGCTCCAAGCTGAAGGTGCGCAAGGTTGGCGAAGGACGGTATCATATCGCTGGACGAAACGTTTTCATCAGAGTATGTGTTATACTACTTTCTAAATAATTGCTTTTCCAATTTCAAATTCTAAAACGTTAGTTGTCAATTTTAAATTAACCATTTAAGTGGCGAGCAATTTTTAAGTAGTCTTTAAAGATAACGTATATGTATTTACGTTCTATGATATTATTTTTGTTCACTTGAAAACATTTTTAATAATATGATCTAACTTCGATATGCTTGAATACAATTCCCTGATTCTTCTGATAATTTCAAATATTAGGTATGTATTTCGAAATGGAGAAATTTGCTTTGTTCTCAAAGAAATGAAAATTGAATTGACGAAAGCATAATTAAGGAAATCTAAATCGTAGCTTTTAAGGAAATTTACGCGTGCCGCCATAACAACCAACGAAGTACAAAGAGTTAATATTGTCATCCTTACCAATCATTGCAATGATTCGTAATTCATGTATAGTTATTATTTCATATAAATTGTTTATTGTTTGAAAGGATTTGAACGTGTACGCTCATATGTAGAGTATTCGAGATCAGGCCACGCTATTGAAAGGGTTAAAATAATGAAGTACGATTTTCTTTTTTTCAGTACTTATAATTTATCGAATATTAGGTGTATCGTATTTATATTTACTCAATATTATGTTTGCAACTTTGCTTATATAAAATACCATATAAAACTTACCGATACCGAAGAAAATTTAACTCTAGATTAACTAGTCGGCTTATAGTATATAGAAACATTTAGCGTAGTGATTTTTCCAAATATTTAAAATATCTTTAGCATATCATGCTAATTTTTGTTTTATTAAAACTGACTTCAATTATACTCGATAATTAAACCATAACTGATCGTCAATTCTTGCTATAATTCTAAATTCAGTGTAAATTGCAAAATCGCGAAAAAATAGTGAATCTCGGTGTTTCGCTCAATCAAAACAGTCTTCCCTATATTTTTAACCCGAGTAGTAGAACTGAAAGGGTGCCTTCAGTTACTAATGACCAGTGTGCCCGACGTGTTCGCAGCTTTTGAAGGGGAGACACATGATGGTCAGAGTGGGCGGGGGCTGGGACACCTTGGAGCATTTCTTGGCAAGGCACGACCCCTGTCAGGTGAGGACTCTCAACCGCGACAGCACACCGCCTTCACCCCACGGCAACAAGCACAGCAACTTTCTTCCCATTCGCGCCAAGTATCGCAGTCCTCCGCCGGAATCCGTCTCGGCCCGCTAGCCTAAAAGCACAGTGCCTGTTTACAAATCCACGCTACTTCACGTTCATGCTGCTGTTAGTCCATTCCGTACAAGTAGAGAGATACAATTCAATAGGGGATGGTCCTTTCACAGGGATCGTAGTTACGCGAGAAGTCACATGGGTGCCACGCTGATAGATGCATCACGAAATCGTTAAATGCCTGGAGTTTCTGTAGAATATACTGGGATTGGTATCCAGAGATAAGAAATGACATCTTCCTTCTGTCCAACCACTCCTGGTGCGTTGATGATATTGAGGGATACGATGGTTTCTTTCAGGTATCAAAAGACTATCAGCGCTTTGGGTTCTCCATTACATCTATTCTCGCGATCATATTCACCGGCGTTGGTACCAAGTGCACTAATGTCTCTCATACATGCATTATACAGGGGATGGCACTATTTTGTCTTACATGTAATACGGCTGGGGAGCACTAACGTTTCACATACGTCCTAACAAGCGTGTTAATATGCCATCTTCTTCTAGGGGAGACTTTTACCTCCTTTTTCACACTTGTACGATTTTGTACCAATATATTGTATAGATTTATATACATACATTTCACACATCGAGTTACGTTTATATTACAAAGTATGTACTATACATGTACGTATAAAAATGCGACCTATTATTTGCACTTTTTTCCCCATTCGCGTAAGTTGTTCGTTTAACAACGACTTCGTTAGTTTCGGCCCTTAAACGTTTAGGTATCACGCATTCCACGGATGACAGGCATATTGACGCTTGATTTGGAAATTGTCTAACAGAAATAGACGGGAGGGCAATGCACCTGGTAGAGGTAGAGTCGTAAGACCGCAATGACCAAAGTTCGTAATGGTATGTCGAAACGACCACCGGGCAATAATGGCTTATCGGAATGTCGTCGTTTACATCGAAGATAAGGACCAATAATCTCTGTCTGTTGCGATTCCAAGCTGCTTCGGCTTCCAAGTCGACCCATGCGTGTAATTAGAAGAAAGTGCAATTAAGGACTCAGGTAACGTTTTAAATCGAGCTTGTCGGATTAAATAGACCTACAGGAAAATCCGCTTTCCATTCGAACGACTCCGTCTCTTCTAGAAATACAAACTTTAAATCATAGGTTCACGAGATTCTGGGGATTATTTTCTGGGCAAAGGGGTGAATATTCGATAATTATTACTCGTACTTGGTCATTGCTGTGGCCCACGAAGGCGAATCTCGTAGTGCACTTAATTATTTCTTGCGATAAGACACGTATATAGATTGTAACAAATAACAGGGTCGGTTACATATAATGTAATCTTACATTTTAAATAATATTCGATCGTTTATTTCACTATTATAAAGAAGCGTCAATTGACACAAATGATTAAAAGATGTCTTTGCACCTTCGTCTTCGAAAGAAAAATATATCTTTTTATATTATTCTGATATCCACCGACCCTGGCGGTAATTTTTACACTTTGGCACACATAATCGATACGTATTAAATCGGCTAACACGCAAAATGCTTCACAATAACTGCCATAATATATGTTTTGTACTTTTATAATAAATACGTAGGATAAGGAGTAAGGAAAGGCGTATTGTATCGAAATTACAAGAGCGACGTGTGTGTTTATTCGGTTCACAGAAATGCAAGGGCACAGTGTGCAAAGGAATACCAAAGCAAAGAAATATCCGACGAGCAATATCAGCACGTTGAGGCTATTAACGTTGTCGTTCAAGGCTTTTTGTTAGACTTTTTCCTTCCCCCAAATTCATTTTGTATTATAGCGTTATGTGTTTCGTAAATTATTATTATTTGGCGCGTAGTGTGTAATAATGTATTTTTGTTCGCATTTGAAGATTGTATTTATTTGTAAATTATAAATACGTTGATAAATTGCAAGGATAGCGATCAAATTTATTTCTAGAGTTTAGTGTCATTATTGCTACGCGCGAATGAAACGATTCCGCCATATTATATTATTGTAAACGTGTTACTCGATAAGTATGTCTATAGCTCGGTTAAGTTGTACGTACCTGCTTAATCGAATGCAGAGTATTCAAAATAATCTTTCCGTTAAACGAAATTTTCTATTCTCGAATGGTTTTTTACGCGTTTTGTAGTGTAAATCTATTTATTTATTCCCACGGATCCTGGAAATTTTGTTTACGAGATTTGTGAATCGAATTACAAATATTTCGTTGCACGATGGCCATCTTTCATCACGGTCTGTTTGTTTTCTCATGATTTATAATGTGATACGATCATATCGTACATCTTGCGTTCATTTTTCACCTAATATTAGTAATCAAAACATGCTTTTGTAAAGCTAGCGTTACTCCCGTAATCAATACGTCTATTTCATGTAACGTATGCATTGCCGCTAATAAGTTTAGCTTTGATTTAAGTACGATACTATTGTGTTAATTGTTATATTTTGTTGAACAATAAAGTATTTAATTACGAATCTCACAGATACCCGTGCAATGATTGTAATATAAAATCGATAGGTCTCTAAGTAACAAATATATCTTTATTTTTCTTAAGATGTGCACATGTTAATACAAAAGGTAAATTAAATTTGGTAAACATCACTTTTGTTCGCAGTAATCAGTCTGATGTAAGTAAAACCTACTATTAAATGCATAAGAATACAATAAAAGTTACAACGCTTACTAGACACGTTGAATAATTTAATTTCAATCAAGTAATTAAAATAATAATACTTGTATGTATACAGATACAAAATGGGGGTCATTCATTGTAGCGTCAGTGGCGGCGGACATCTTTATTTTTTCTTGCTTTTACCTAAAGTTAACGTGTGATGTTGAGGTTGCGAAGCGCATTGCGTTTTTCGTCTAGTAAATTCTACAATATCGTCCTCGAGTTTCTTTCTACTCTCTTCCAACTTTTTCTTCTCTTCTGTGTGATCTTTCTTCAATTTATCGAATTTATTGTGAAGCTAATAAAATACGAGCATAAATAAGATTACCAGTATATACAAAAATAATACTGAGAAATTAAAAATTAAACAAATATTGTTACCTCCTTCTCAGCCTCCTTTAATTCAGCCTCTTTTTCCTTCACTCGCGCTACGAACATCTGTCGCATTTCGTCCTCCTTTTGTTGAAGTTCTTGCAAGTGGATGGATCTCTTTGCTTCACAGGTTTGTTGGAAACTGACTGGTTTATTTTCGCTATCAACGTCGCTAAATCCCATCTAAAAATCACGATTATTGAATACTTTTACAATATAACTTTTTTCAATTATTACTTTACACGATTTAATTACCTGTTCTAGCCGCTTTCTACGATATAATTCATAATGGCGACAGTGCGTTTTTTCTCTCATGTCTTCCATATTTGTCCGTATTAACATTTCACGCAATTTAACGAAGTCGCAGTGAGATTCATTCTCCACTGTAGAAAAGAAAGAAATAATTAATAGACATTCGATATAATTTAAAATTATATATTTCACTCCACATATTTATAATTAGTAGACAATTTTTAAATTTACCTTGCACTGTTCCCCATGGATATTGACGAGAACGCATCATTTTGTTTCCAACTCTAACAAAATCTGTGCTACCAACTACTGCAAAAGGTACATGGGCATTCATACCAGAATTTACTTCTGCTACACTTTCATCATCAATAGGAAACTGATAAATATGAACTCCATTATTTTGTAATTCAGATATAATTTTACTCTGAAATAAACAAAAGATATGAAAATATACACCATAAGAGTATTGTAATTTTTCTACCATACCTTAAACTTCTGTAATTCTGTCTTTGATATGGTATCTGCTTTAGCAATAATTGGAATAATATTGACTTTTGTGTCAAGTTTTTTCATACAGACTAGATCAATTGACTTTAATCTGTAATTATAAATGTTTAACCATTAGCAAAGCTAGACAAACATAATAATTTAACATTGTATATTTACCCATGTCCTGTAGGACAAATGAAATATAGACAAACATGAATACGACTATCATGATAAGTTGCCAAAGAACGCTTAATCTTTAACTCTTCTTGTAAATATGCTTCAAATTGGGCATCTATGTAATCAACAACAGCTTTAAAACTATCTTCCTTATTAATTTGATCACCATAACCAACAGTATCAACAATAGTCAGCTTTAATCTAACATTGCTCTCTTGTAGTTCGTAAGTATGTGCTTTGAGCTTCACAGATGGAAGATTATGAGAACTTGGAGTGGATTCAAAACTTGTGTTGAAGAGGGAATCCATAAGAGTGGATTTCCCAAGCCCAGTTTCACCTATTATGAACAAAATAATTAACAATATAGTAAATGTATAGAATATGTATATTAGAAGATGAAATATTTCTCCTACCAATGCAGAGAATATTAAATACAAATCCATTTTGAACGGATTTATTCACTAATTGATCTGGAAGACTGTCGAACCCAACATGACCAGACAATTTCAAATTACGTAAGGTAGATTCCAACTGAAAGTAGAAATTAGCCATAAATATTGGTACTATTAAGTCGACCGGAAATTAGCCGTATATGGACCGATAACGCATGAAGAGTACTGTTGTTATGACAGAATAGAGAACCAACGCCCTTCAAACTATAAACACTAAATGTACGCCATCGAAAGAGGGGACTTATATTTAGAAACAAGAAGGGACATTTAAACGGTCCGTTCCAATAGGAAGCATCGTTAAGCGTAACCTAGTGAAGGTGTAAAATTTAAAAAATGACACCTACCTTGGCACGCTCAACATCCACCGACGCCATTTTTACTACTAGTGACGCGTGCCTTACTCATGCAGTAGTTCCCTGCAATACCGCACATATACGCCTCATAATTCATTATAATTTACAATGTTTAGTCATTAAAGATAAAGTGGGGTTAAATATACAGGTTTGAAATCCCTTTGCAATTGTTTCATTATATGCCAAAGTAATTCTATAATTGTGCATTATACACATTCATACATGTTGTATACCTTATCAGAGTTAATTGATTCGTTCAGATTACCAGGAGTAATCAATAATATTATTTTCAGACGCCTGTGTGTGCAAGCGATAAAATAAATGTTACAGAATATTAACAAATATCATTTGTGATTAATTTAACCAAGATAATTAACAATTATAACATGAGCTGAAATTTACATTCCGCTGTTACACTTTGACATCATCGTAGAAATTAAAAACAAACAAATAAACCAGCGAGCAATATTTATTCGTGTAATATCGCGTTCGTGTGAAGCAACTTCGTAAACCCCGCCTCTCCCCACCACAAGTGCGCACGCCGCTCGGTTGGGAATTTACGGGTTCAGTTAGTGTCGGTACTGCGGCCGTGTCGCTAGGGTGTTTCGCGTTGCCGTACTGGCAGACTCCTCATAACAGTGTCTACTTTCTAACATGGCAGATCAATTTGTGTTGTATTATCATGTGACGGGGAAAAGCTCTCGTTCATAAGACGGTCTCTGTGTAAACTATCGTAGATTTTCCTCGCGAGGAAAACGTGTTGCCTGGTTAGATCAACGTCGCGATGGCGGACATGAAAAGTCCACCGTTCAGTGACATTAAACGGCCCGAGGAGGTGGTGGCGATGGCGATGAACGACAGCCTGAAATTCGCCGTGCTGATCGGGCTGATCGAAGTGGGACAGGTGTCGAATCGGGAAGTTGTCAACACCGTGCTTCACCTGGTGAGTAACCTTCAACTCTCATGAATTCATCCGGCGTGCCGGCCTTACGTTTCACGGCAATTCCCGCCGATTCCGCGACATCGGTTAAAATCTGTCAACTCGAGCTGTCAAACCGGGGACGATCGGAGTACGATTCTGTCGCGCGATGTGAAATATCTTGTCGTTTGACGGGAATAATTAGTGAAACAACGCGGTCAATGAAGAGGGGATGGGACGCGAATCAGGATCGTTTTTTTGTCGTTGCGATCAGACTCAATGTTAACCTGAAAAACTTGCTCAAATGTCATGCTAGTTTTGCGATAAACAAGTCTCGAAGTCGTTACTTATGTGTCTTTTTTCCTATGATAACAGTTGTAAGTACGTGACCGTATGTTATGTCCATTCTTGGAATATTAACACCGCGCCATTCAATATTACCAATTCTATTAACGATTTGAATCTTGTTCCACGTATTACACAGTTTACCTTGGGTAGTTAATATCGTTTCGCGTTTGTTTACTTGGCATATCTATTTCTTATCGTACGGGGTTACTTTAGGTCCAATTTTTACTGAGACACGCGTGATACACGGCAGAATCTGCTCCGAAAGGGAAAGAACTACTAAACTACTGTTTAATGCGGCAATCGTAGAAATGTGTAGTTGCGACAAGTTTACGATCTCGCTTTTATTACGTTCAATCATGCATTGGACAACATAGCTACAGCGGTGCTAGGAAACGCTGTTTACGCGTGAACGTGTCCTGTTCCCAATATTATTTTTATTTCTCCGGGGAATTCAGCTCGCATGAATTGTCCGCCGCGCGCCACTTACAAAAACATGCTTATCAGTGTGATCTCGTCGCGCACATCGTTCCCGCGTGGAACTCTCGTTAAAATTTCCGTCGATCAGTTGTGTTCGCTATCGGAGTGTTTCCGGTCAAATTTTTATCGTACGATCAAATGTTTAGAAATACCTACAGTGGCTCCGAAAAATATTTACACTTATTTTTACATTTTTCAAACAGGCGCCTTTTAATCAGCGCCATTTCATGGCATTAAATTTGTATAGTCACATAACAATACTGTTAAATTGTAGAAATCTAGACATAGTTGAGCTTAATTAAGTAGTACTCAAATATCAAAAGAAATACGACGGTGTACGAATACTTTTTGGAGTCGCTGCAAATACTTGATAAATACATAAAGAATACTGTTGGGTTCATTCAGATATGATTGTTCTTCAACGAAACGTTCGTTAAAATTACCGTCGATTAGGGTAAATGACCCAACTACTGCCACCTATCCAATCACTGCCACTGTAAGCCAGTCACTGTCACGGCCACTGAAAGCCTAAAATGTCATGCATGAAAAAATCTAACACTGAATTTTAAGTGCAATGAATTTAATAAAATAAAGCAATACTTAATATTCTTTATTATTTTTTGTACATAAAATGATAAAAAAATGTTTGTCGATTAAAAGATCGAGAACGACGATTGTACTACTATGAAAGGGAAAGTTATGGTACTAAAGAGACGGTTTTTATTGTAATAGGTGAGTTATAAATATAAGAAAAGATAATTTTTTTTTAGGTTTTATAAGCTTCGTAGAATATGATTACATTCGTAGTTTAACGATTTATGGAATCACTTTTATTTAATATTCAAATGACAGTAACCGGTACAAAAAATGTACGCATTTTACACGTATTGCCATGGCAGTATTTGTACTTGGAAACGAACGTGTGTACCGTTTCCGTCACCAATGGTTACTATGTACAAGGAATATACATAACCATAATTCGGCTAGTTTAATTCGAAGTTTTCAATAAATGCTTTTGACAGGTGACAATAAATGGGGTGCCAGTACGTGAATTAGGGATGACAGTATTAGCTCAGCCGTTGTTTTCGTTAACATATTTTTTTAGGGGTTTTAAGAGTTTTATTATTTTTTTTCTTATAGTAGAAACCCTGGATCGTGACAGACAAGAAAAAAGACACGTGATTTTGATAAATAAATGATAGAAATAGTGCATTGAAGTCATAGTTGATCATTCAGGTGGCAATAGCTGGGTCATTTACCCTAGATGCTCGCTATGTGAGCGTTTCTGGTCAAGTTTTGAACGTATAATCAAATGTTAAGAAATATCTGTATGCTTGATAAATACTTAACGCTGCTGCAGTCTTCCGAAATTCTACTAAATTCAATCACATTCTGGATTCTTTGGAAAAGTTTTATAATTTTGAGAAAAAGAACCTTCAACGTTGAAACTAAAGTATGAATTTATAAATATTAAAAGCAACCCTTCTATGTTTGTCTCGAAATTAGGGAATGTTTTAGAAAAATAAGAACACGATTGAGTCGAAAGTGACCCGAAGACTGCGACAAGGTTGAAGATTATTTTTAGGTTAATTAAGAGATCATTATTATTGAAATTGTTAGAAAGATTCGTGATAGAAATATGGAGTCTACATGTACAGTGTTAGGTTATTTATAGGAATTATTAGAAACTACATAGGCGAAAGTAAACATAAGAAAAAATGAATGTTATCGAAATTCTTTAGAAAAATTTTTGTTAGGATTTCGGTTGCCTTTAATTTATGTACTTATATCGTATAAATTTGGGGATGATTGCTATTAAAATTAATTGCAGAAGGCGAGATCGAATAATAAAAATTATATACAACATATGTATTGCTGTATCATATAGTGTTGGTATGTTTAATAAATTATTAGTGATAGGATAGGAAAAGGCAAACGTATATAAGCGTTGTTGAAATTTATCGAAATAATTCTTATTAGTATTTTGCTTGAATAGTTAGGTGCTAGGTTGAATAATGGAAAAGTGAATGTAAATATAAAGAGGATGTTTTGCGAAGAGCCTTACAATTAATATTTTTTGTAAATATTTTTGTATAAATTGAATTTGGTTATAGGAAAATGTGGAAATCTTTGATGAAAAATGTAGTTGAATAGTACCTGTTACTATTTGGCGAGGCCCGAGTTAGGTTCAGATAAATGATGAAATAGATAAATAAGCTAGGAAAGGTTGCAACCTTTTGTTTGCTTCTATTCCCCGATTACGGTAGCCATTATTAGCAACTGAGTGAATGAAAATTTCTCTAGGAGAATTGTGACGAAGTGTGAGTAATATTTACTCAAAGCAAAAGCTTCGTAAATAGCTAAATCAAGATGAGAACTGTGATTAAATCATTGTGAGAGTGGCGGTAATATTTTGGATAAAGTAGAACCTCTTGGAGAAGTATACACGAACAAGTATTTCTGCAATTCTTTACAGAAATCAGAGTTTCATTAAGATTTTGCTTAAACTAGAGCTAGATAACCAGACAATGATAATAATAAAGCCTGTTAAAATTGAGAACAAATTCTTGCCAGAACAAAAGTCTTTGAAATTCTTCGTTAATGCTATAATTAACCGGATGAAAAGCTGTTAATATTTTAATTAAAGCACATATGTGCGAATAAACCCGCGGAAATCCTTTCGTACGAGGCACGAAGAACTTGAATTGATCCTAAGAACAATATTAGTAGTTTCGTTGGTGTAGATTCTCACGTTTCGTTGAGTGTGAAGGTCGGATTATCATTGCACGATAGCATGAATTCATATTCATTAAATAGTATATTTATATAAGTTTATTATTATTTATTATATATTTATTATATAACAGTTATTAAAGTATATTTATTAAATAAAACTATTCGTATTTGATGTACGTCGTGTTTACGATGCTGAATTTGTATGCGACATCCGATGGGAATAAGTTGCATTCGTCTCTTAAATATCTGGAATGTTTTAATAGTGTCGTTTCATCGTCGGTACATAAACTCTAACGGATAATTCTGTATCTCAGAGTTAGACTGACTAAGTTTTACACTGTAATTTTATAATACAGTGGAAATAAAAATTAGAGCTATAACAAACCGAGGTGTATTGGATTAAAATAAAAATTCACTTGATGAAACAATTGAGATGCTATTGGGTTAAGTGCATGAGGGAGGAATGAGGTAATATGAATGATTAAAATGTTCGTTTCCATGGTAGTGTAACAAATATGAACTGAATTCTTATTCCGATTTGGTTTTATCTATTATACACAAAATATTTTATAGATTGTAGATTCCTATGCCTGTGCTAAAGTAAAAAAGAATAAAACGATAGTTTACATAACAATATCTATATAAGATGATTTTGAAACAGTTGAACAAGGATATCTAGTTCTAAGGTACAATAATTACAGAATGATAGTAGTTTAAAATTTCTCCAAAAGTAACAAGATAACATTGTCACAAACTATATAGTTCCAACGATACTTCTGATAAGATATATTACAACTAGATAGGGTAAACGTAGGTAATATGGAACATTGCGCAATATGAAACGTCGTAAGATCTCGATAATTGAATACCTATTTTTACTGACTACCGTGTGTGCGTTCTTCATAAACAATAACGGATCATATTGACAATTAAGCGTTCATCGAACATCCATTGTTGTAAAAGAAATGTTTTTCTCTTTCGTAGTGTGTAAAATTTTCTGAAAGGCGAGTCAAATGGTTAAATATTTTAATGAATGTAAATTCATTGAGTTTTGTGACACAAATTTGTCAGGTGTTCCATATTAGATACCCCTTTTTCAAACTGCCGAATTTCGCGTTTGTTGTCGTTCTAACTATAATTTCAAATAATTTGAATTATTTCACACTCAATTAATTAAGTTTCATTGGCTCATTGCGTTGATTTTATTAGGAAAGATAAATCCCAAATCCCTCTATAGGCTAGATTTTAAAATCAGATGGTCCGTATTACCAACGTTTACCCTAAAATGTGAAAGATAAAACATACAAGAGTTCTGTGGAACGTGGACGTTAATAAACTTTCCCAGAATCCCGTCCAACAACTCCAATGGGACAGAGCGTTAAGATTTCGTTGGAACAACTCGAAACTGTAGGAAATGTGTGTACGTGGGTGAACGTGGCCAGTTCTCGAACTGCCGAAGACAAATACGTAGCACGTGGCAGCGATTAATGTCGGGCTGTCACGGTTGCACGGAGTTACGATCGTGCTGGTTTTCCGATTCCGGACCGGGTCTACCCGTTACTCCACGAATTAGCCAGGCTCGCCGATTCGAGCTGTGTTTTCCATTGATCTTCCATTGGAGGCTCCATGGTACAGAGATGCACGGACGCATCTGTAAACGTTTGCACGACTCGCTTTGACCCTGAATCGATGAGCATCATCGACGATTACGGTAGTGTTCCATTCAATGTGGTTAAAGATGGCTGCATGCATTCGTCATTTGGGGAATTTCAAATATTAGTCATTCAGTCAATAATTATACGTGGAACTGGCATAATTTGGAGGATAACCGCAACGCATTTAGAGTCATGCGAGAATCCCGGAGAGGATTGGGTTGCGTCGATTGAGAATTTCCTTCGCATTCCGGATAGATTAGGTTGAGAACCTTTCCTGAGATCGGATAGGATTGAGTTGGGAATTTTTGTAGGAACCAGGTACGATTGGGTCGAGATATTTTTCGAGACTGGGTCGAAGTAGATTGAGAATATTTTTCGAAATCGGCTTGATCAGGTCGCACTTTTCTAGACATCGGTATACATTGGGTTTAGAATATTTTCCGAGACGAAGTCCGATAGGGCTGGAAATCTCCTTCAGAATTGGGTTAAAATACTAAAAATATTTTAGAACGTGAATAATTCCAAAGTTTTGACTACCCGAAGTATAGACATATTTTACGACCAACTATTATGAAATATTAGTTGAGAAGTGTTAGTACAGTTAATATTTCTATTTTATTAATTCAGAACTAACCATCCATCAAGAACGAAACAGAAAAATGACTGTAATTTTATCCACTTCGTAAAATGTTTTAAAGTAGCAATTATCTTGCTGATAAATTTAGTATTCGATTACCTTATCGTCTAATTACTCCAAGGCGATGTATTCCCGTAGAATTGTTCACACACAATGCTCTTATCCTTGAGACAACACAGCAAGAATTGTCTAATAAGGAATTTCATGACGTTATTGCTCGCGTCGCGAATGTCTTTATCAGTAACCGCGGGAAGTCGTTGCTTTTCGGAAGCGAAGGCCATGCTACGAATGCTAACCTTGCTCCGAATGCGTATGCATACCGTTTGCCGGGTAAATTTGCATAAGTAACTGATAAATTGGAAGAGGTTTCGAGCGTTTCCATCCGTTTTTTACAGGATTATCCATTTACCTTTCGCGAACACGACGCAATGAAATTGGCTAATTAGTCGTTCGAGTCTCGGTGTTCTCTTTTTAGTCGGCTCTCTTAATTGCGCGTGTTCTGATTATCGAACCGAAGGAGGCACAGGTGACACGTTTCTGAATCACTCGAATGAAACTTTTCCAAGTGCATAGATGAGATACGTAGGTAACTGGATCGGATACTATCTTTTTTAGATGGACTTCCACTCAAAAATATCCGAATAATCATTGTATTTTAGAAGCATTGTATGAGCTGCAAACGATTTATTTATAGCAATTTTCTTTTCGTAGTTATCAGATTAACAGAAAATAATTGAGTGATTCATAATAAAAGCAACCTTTGTCAAAGTTGACAGCCTTAGTTATGAGGTCCACAACTTAATAATTTGATTGGGTAAGATTCTTCTATGGTATCATTACAGATAATGTTTACAGAAGTTGTGTAATATCATGGATATTTTGTTAAAAATAATTGAAATTTATTGAACAAAATTTAAGTATTTTTGAATATTTTCCATCCCTTCTGGGAAAAGATAAAAATTCGTAAGATTATCTTTTATATTAACCTTTCAATTGTAACTAATTATTACTTTTTTAACACTAGAGCTACCGGCAATTAAAGTACGCTTATTTGTAGCAACGAAACTAAAACGATATTTATTTAAAGAAATATGTAAAAGAAGAAAAATAAAAAGTTATTCATTCTTTATATGGAAAGTTATGCCAAATTGACAAAAATGCATCGATGAAAATTCATATATGTAATTTTTATGAGGAATCACAAATGGTCATTTTGACTGCTTTGGTGTTAACTTTCAAGGCCAACAAAATTTTAGTTCTAAAGGGTTAAACTTCTACAATAAAATTATCTCTTCCACCATTTATCTTCTATATCACTTTGCAGAATCAATCAGTAGGCGCTTCGATCGCTATCATCCCGTTTTCACCCTCTATCGACATCTCCTTTCTCCGCTCCAATTTCGCGTCTTCCTAAAAGCATCCCTTGTCCAGTTTGCGCATATAACACGCTATCATCCATCGTATTCAGTCGCTTATGCTAGCAATCCGTACACCGTTGAATCAGCTTTTGTTACGTTCACGCACAATTAATCACGCGGACAATGTCCGTCAACCGGTACTGTAATAATGGGAGTGGGAGATATCGGGGCTTTTTAACAGTTGATAATTAATGTAAACGAGAGTCACGTCTTTTCGGCCCATTCACGAGTATTCCTCGACGTGATCTCGCTTGTATACATCGTTGAATACGATCTATTTTACAGTAGATGTCTATCGGAAAACGAGTTTTTAGTCCCGTTTCGCGATCGTATTTCTTCCCTCTGGGAAAATATTGGTACTGGATATGCGACTGCGTCCCTATGACCGGTTCAATGCGCGCTTTAATCAGTTTTGTGGAAGATACGCGTCTGGTTTTATATTTAGTTGCAATATCGCGAATTGAGATCTTGGAGGTATGGATTTAGTATTGTGTGAGTTTGATGGGCGCAGGCTTGGGTGATTTAGCGATGCGTTTGATTTAACTGCCGTTGTGGAATTTGGGTTTTGCTGTTTGACAAACGTGTTGCACAAAAAGCGTATTAAATTTGATTTATTGGAGAGTTAAAGTGTCATTTATAATTCGGTGCATTGGCAGAGTAAATTTATCTAACAATACTTGAGATATACGTCCTGTGATTTTGTTATTTCTATCAGAAATCTATTCGACTCAAGATATTTATAGCATTTCGTAAAACTATTGTAACAATGCACATAGCATCGTTAGAAAATTTCGTCCATTTTTTACATTGTTGAATAAAATTACGTTTGAGGGATGATTAGATAGCTTGAATTTTGTGCTATAGATCTTCCTGAACTTTTTTCGCTATCTACTTAATTTTTCCATCGTCTAGTTACGGCATTCAACATTTTATTCACGGTTGCGTTGAAATAATTTAGTTTGCCTCAGAAAAAATTAATTTGAATCGATTTCGCACACAGGATGTTTGCTCTTTTCCGTTGGATTTTTCTCTGCTTAATTTTTCCATTACGTCGTAATACCATTTAAAATTTTATTGATGGTAAAATCGAATTGGTAATATAGTTTCTTTTCTTGCGAAAACAAAACTCTACTCTATTATTAAGAATTATCGTTATAAAGTGTGTGTATATTTTATGCTTCCGAGGAAGATATTGCAATAATTAGAGCCAAATGCGAAACATTTTTTCTTACAATTTTTAAAATATGAGATAGGGAGTAACTAAGAATTTTCGTAGAAAGTATAGTTACGTTTATCGTTGTACAATGTAAAGCAAAGCAGTCATATCCAGTTGAGCATTGGCTGTTCAAACGAAGCTCGTTAATGTTTCAATGTTTGTTAGACTCAGTATAGTCGATACTTCTCAAGCTACGCTGTTAGCATTTCGGATTAATGCTACCAGTTTATATCTACGCATAAAACTAGAGAGACATGAACCGTTTCAAAATAATTTATTATAAATAAGGAATACTTTTTTATTAGGGAAGAAATATTGAGTCAATATAGTAATTCATCAGTGCAGTGAAGTTGATCAAATGATAACATTACCATAAGATTATTATTTATATGGTTTTCTTAAGAGAATTAAATCATAAATAAGATTAGTGTAAGAATTCAAAATGCATATTAAGAACCTAACTTCAAAGTTTTATACTTAACGATTACATTTTTGTTATATAAAAAATATATTGAATGCAAGTATTTGATGAATCACTATTTTACAAAAAAATGTTATAAATGAAAAGTAAGAGCAAAAGTCAAGGAATGTCTATTTTTATTGTGCAGTGTTTAATTTGAAACAATTGAAGATATCTTATTTTCCTTCTGTTTAATTATAGTATAAAATTATAATTATTATGGGCAATAAATTAAGTTCATTGAACCTCATTTCTTTAGTGGAGTACTAAAACATCAAATATTGATTTCTTGAGTCCTAAGTGAATTCGTTGGGATGCTCTTCACTCCTTGTCTGTTGAATAGACTATAAATTACAAACATTCAAATTTGAGTACGGATGAAGATCTTTAAAATATTGAGAATAAAAGGTTCCAAGATAGGTGCCAAAATCTCATCGATTACAATTGTACCGGCGATCATGAAACTGGTGCAAGTAAAGAAAGCGAATGGAAGCTTCCAAATGTTTGTGAAATAAATGAATGTAACACAAAATAAGTAATGAATTCTATTTTTTTTTTTTTCTTACATCACTGTCATGATTATGGGCACAATTAATCAATCGTTATTTATCAATTTCCTCTGTATATCTTTCTTCCAAGTATTGTAGCTATATCTTTACAATAATCAAGTGCTGTGAATTATTATCCAATATAATGTTTTGTAAAAAATCGCCTCTTTTCTCAACGTCTAACTTTTTCAAGCAACATTCTTTAAACCACCCCTCTCTCCATCAGCCACTAAAAATTTTTCTTCCACCGCTCTTCGGATCCTCAAGAAAACTGTTCCGTCGAAAGTTGTTCACGTTCAAAACTAATTTTCAAAGTGCGATTCGTTACATCTGCTGGCCTGACGACTTCACTCTTCCGCCGTGCACCTGATATCGGCGTATCTTTATTGCATTTTGCCTCTTCTTGACCGGTTAACGGAATTTTGTAACCAGCTGCATAAATAATATACACGTATATATGTCCTGTGATTTCAGCGTGAAGATCGTTAATTGATCGAACAAAAGCGCGATTTCGTAATTTCCATATAAATGGGAATGCAGATTCGACGTGTTGCAAGATCGAATGATGGAATTCATGGCCTATTGTCATCGTTCGTTTCTATTCGCGTTTCCTGGGACGGTTAGGCGTATTCATCGATCGCTCGTGGAGCACCCGGTGTAAATCGATTGTCCCACGTATTGCTTGACCACGAGACTTTTAAATTCGCGTAACAGTCATGCGAAAAATGTTTAGCTTGGGTTATTAGGGGAAAATACGAAGTTTCAACTTTGGAAAGTTTGCAAGTATTATACTCACGTTCATAAGTATTAGGTCACCTGCTGGTAACCTACAAAATGTGTAAGTCAGCAAACTTTAACTACAATTATCGCATTATAATAGAAATATATATAAATATATATATTAATATATTTACTGTTTCAAAGTTTGTGAAAACTATTTGCAAGAGTTAGAAGAAAATAGTGACCTAATCTAAGGTGAAAGTTTAGGGTGAATCAGTTTGAAAAATCCGAGAGGTCTACTCAAAATCTGGAATCATTTACAATATGCAGTAGACTGTAAATGTTTATGTACTTATGACAAATTTAAATGAGTAAAAAGTCATAGAGTGCACGTCATATGCAAAAATATACAAACTATTTAAATGAAAGTACAAATTATTGTATTTTGAGGGTGAAACATCCTCCATTTATGTACCATTCCTTAAGTGAGTATTTTTGCAAATACAGTTAAAGAAGTGAAACCTATGCAGAGATTCATTTCACCCTCCAAATATTACAACGTGTACTTTACTCAGGACATTTTATATTATTTCTTGTATTCTGTTTTGTGTACTTAAATTTCCCATAAATGCATAAAAATCCGTAGTCTAATTATTTCTATGACAATTATCATCTTGATTTTCTTTATTAAAGCATTATTAACCCTCTTCTGGCAGTTTCAAACTTCACTTTCACATCAGATAGAAATTCAGTTATCGAGTAAAGCTACCTAAAACAATAAAGCATTCGATTGCGCGAGATTAACGAAAATAATAAAGGGACGGAAGTAGTTCGTAGTGGCGGAATCCGGGCGTCAAGGATTTGTCGCGGATTTAAACTCTGGCGCGCGTGTTATTGGCGGACAGTGCGCGTAATCAGTCACTGCAATTTCCGTAACTCGAACGACTATCGCGTTGACAGTCATTTAGGTCGCCGAAGCAATTTTATCCCCCATCGCAAACGACCGAGTAGCTAGTAATTAATGCGGCGATCGGATTCGTATTATTTGCTCTTCGTCTCCATCAACAAACGCCATTGTTTATTATTGTAATGCAGGGCAAAACGTCGACGAGATCGTTTCGAATAGACCAGGTATTCCGTTAGCGTCGAAGATAATTGTTGAAGGCTGGCAAGAGTAGTGGTTGGAAGATAGCGATCTCTTTCATAATTGTCACGCTGCTTGGTGGAAACGACAGAGTAATTTGTCTTCTCTTTGATTGGACAAATGATTTCATGAAACAAGACGTTTCTGCAGGAACTGAACGCTATTTGATGTATTTCTCAGTGAATATTTCACGATCGTTACATTGGTTCGGGGATTTAGAGCATTTTAAGTGGGTGGTTAGAGGAATGTTCCAGTAAACTGAATCCGATTGGCCCGAAATACAAAAGGAACTATTTAAAATTCGTTTCTTTCTTGCGTTCGATTAATCCTGTCATTTTTTCTCATCTTTGCAATACAAAATATGAAAAATATTATAGAGTTGAATATATTTTAATAATTATATATTGTATAATGTAGAATGTATAGTTTTTGTATTGGACGGCTGAGTTTGTTTTTTATTAATCTACTGTAACAGGGTCAGTGCTAGTGATCAAATATCGTCGCATAAAATCATCATTTGAGAATATTGTATCGTGTTTTCTTTGTTTTTGGTGGTCGTCGCAGTAAATTCGTAAAAATCGGGAACGGTGAGGGTAAAATAGAATAGAAACACAAATTATTTATGATAATAGTACAGAGAAACATGGTGCTGGTGAATCCGCGTCATACACGCGCTTGTGAGTCAAACGTTTACAGGATTACAGGATGGAATAATTGAAACCACGAATTCTAAAACGGCACAAGTGTATTTTTAGATTTTACATAGATCACTGATACGATTGCTTTTAATTTAGTGAGACCTATCCAGTAACATTTAAAATAACATGAAGTTTCATCTTTAAAGGCGTCACTAACTATACTTACAAGAAGCAATAAAACTAATGGAGAATTAAAGAAGACAGACAAAGCGAAATCTGTTTCTTTCAAAATGTTGGTTGACGGATGTATGTTGTTTTGGAACTCGTGGTTTCAATTTTTGGTATATCACACCGAAAAGATTTTATTTGAACATCGACAAAATATAATACGAAACATACGTGCATATATTAGGAAAAATGGAACTATTCTGTAGGAGTACAATTAAGATATAAATGTGTGATTTGTAATTGATTAACACATATAAATATGAATAATTGTATTTTACCTACAGTGTACTTTCACCTGTGTGCGTGTAACATGACCTCCTTTATTATTGTAATTACTTTTCATCGCGGACGATTTAATTTCAAGAAGACTTCGATGTGATAATATTCCAAATTTTATTGCACTCTTCTTTTTCTAAATTTTCAACGTGATATTCAATTTTTTCTTTAGCAAGCGTCCAGCGTTTTAATTAACCAATTGAAAGGTATTAATACATTTCACACGCTTAATCAGAAATATATTTTTTTCATTCGGACAGAATACGTTTATATCATACAAACTTTGACGCATGTGATATATTTTTAATGTCACATTTTAACAAACTTTTCGGCGATATCGTCGATCAATATTTTGAACGCACGCAGTAAATTTAACGTTGCAGTTGCGACAACTTTTCTCGAATGAAGTGCTTACCCATCCTATTTCGAAACGCTTCCACTTGCAATCAAAATTACGAGTCAGAAATCGCCCCAAACTCCTCTCTCGTCCCTCTAGCTAATTAGTGATTTAAACTTGTGTTGCGGAAGCTTAGGTGCTACTCGTAATCCTCGTAATTGGTTGCTACACACTCACTCTCATTTACCCAAATATTGATTAAAAAAAAGATAGAAACGAAAATTCGTGGACGATTACCAGTGGAGGTAGGGAAAGTAAGCTCTCGACCAACATTTTCTAGCGACATTTACTTCGGTATTTATAGGCTTGGTGTATACACGAGGGTGTGCACCGGCGTGTCTTTCGCGCACAGCTCCATAGGCGATCAACCTGTATATTTGATCATCAAGTTTCGAATCCGGTGTTCGGTTCGAAGTATCGAACGCATTGCTAGCAGGAGGGCTACGAAAATATTTGCGAACTATAACACGTGTTGCGAGTCGGAAAAAGAGCGGCCAGGTAAATAGAATCGCAGACGCGAAATTCTCGCCGATTCGTGTGTTAACATTTACGTTTTATTCCGCCCATGTATTTTCTTTTTTGTTCCTTCTCTCTGTTCTAGTTTATATTTTGTCTACCTTAACTAGTTTCAGATAATAGTGTATACAAGTTGCTTCAGAAATTATCCTTTAACCGTTTTGCGTGTGACTCCTTAAAGCTAAGACAGTTTTTATTAATTCCTTGATAAAGATGTCTGAGATAGGTTACTTGTCTATTATGTTATTGCTAACATTAACGTGTTTGAAATGACAAGAATTTTACGCGAACTAAAATTGCTTTTAACACTAGAATTACTAATGTAGTCGAAATGACCCATTCGTAATTTTTCATAAAAATTGCATAAAATCATACGGTTGCACATTTGCAGATTTGCCATGTTTTTTTTGTCCTATGAAGAGAATGAATAAGGATTTTTCTATTGGTACAAATAGTTACGTATTAGTTGTATTTCTAGTGTCAATGTGCTTATCGCATCGAATTTCATTTTATTTGTATGTTAAAGAGTTAATCCGAAAATGAAATTAATATAAATATGTATTAGGTTGTGTCATATAAAACTCTTGTCTCTGTAGCTTGAGATGAAAACGATATTCAGTATATATTTAATATAATAATTGTTGCTATATTTGACTAATGCTATATTTTTATTAGATATGTATCATTTATATACAGGGTGAGTCACCTAAGGTTGGAAGTTGAAATATTTTCGAAACTGTTGGTTATACCGCAAAAAAGTTCGAACAAAATCTGAATGGTTTCGAAGGAGTCATGTATAGAATTATATACAAAATATGCCAAAAATATGCACGATGCAAAATATATGCAATATGCAAAAAAAAAATATATTTTTAGAATCCTCTTACTATAAAATAAATTTCTGTCCAAGTCCCAAAACTGTATCTTTTTCCTATAAAAATATGCATTTGCATAAAGATCCGTAGTCTAGTTATTAGTATTTTTCTAAGTGTATATATAGAAGGCATATAAAGGTCAATTTTGCTTTTTAAGTGGAATCATATGTTTTTTATTACACTGATCGATTCAGTTCGTCATTTCCTATAGGAAATATTTACATATTTAAGTCGTAAGACCATTACTTTAGCAGATATTTTAATTAAAATATATTAAGTGAAATATTGATACAACCAACTGCAGCCATGTTTTTTATTTTTTAATTACGCGTGGTATTTTTATTTACATAGTGATAGTCACCTTGACAAATTTGACTCCATATAACCAACAGTTCCGAAAATATTTCAACTTCCAACCTTAGGTGATTCACCTGGTATACAGAAACGCAAAACAATTGTATGAAACAATTCTGACATTTGGAAATTCGACATGAATAGGAGGTCAAATTCTAGAAGCGTGACGGGGGATCGTTAGTAGCGTCGTAGAATAAACGATGATTAATTACCAGGTGCGTTGTACACCTTAATTTCGCCCACTCATTAGTTCTCATTGTAATGACTGCGTGCTCTCATTGTTTGTAATCTCGCAACAATTCGAACTAAGCGGCGGCGGCGGCCACCTACGGAAACCTTGTTACGTTATATACGTGGGAGTAATTAATATACGACCATCTGAAAGGCAAAGTAAATCGAGACCCCGAAGATTGGATTCCCTTTCGCGGATATCGTAAGAACGTCGAATTGCAACTACTGTTACGTACTTGGCTTCTGCGTTCCAATTTAATTCGCTAATACAGATGCTATTGTTAAGTAATCACTGTTGCTCTTTCGCATTTTTGTATCTTTGAAGGTATGTATTTATTTCACATACCTCAAATGAAAGCCAAGAGAATTAGGAAAATCAAAGAAAAATTGCTTAAATTTCAAAGGGTTGGAAATTACACGTTCCGCTATGAATTCCGTCAAATTTAAACTTTCTTTTTCATCTCCAGTCTCCAGTTTCAATCAGGAAATTGCTCTCAATTGATAAATACTCGTGTTGCAAGCGTAGCGTTCAGACAAGAGAAACGCGGAACGCACTTGGTTGAACGTCTGGGACAGCGATGACATAACTGCGTCTTAACTCGATAAATTCATTGCGGTTAACAGTAACAGGTTGGACGAGATTCGCTGGTGTTCGTACACGGAATGGATTACAAGCGCGCACGTACAGCCGGTCGCGTTATCAAATCATATTCTCAACAATTTGGAGGTCAGCTAGCTTATCGAGATAATATCGCGGTTAGAAACCGAGTTGGGATTTTGAACGGAAATATACTTTGTTGGAACGCTTGGAATTGGGTCGATGACATTATGATGTACTATAAAAGTTGTCATTCGATCATAAATTGCAACGGGAATGGAAAATGATTAAGATAGTGTTTAGAGGTACGATTAAGTAGCTTTTTGGAAGTATATTAAGTAGCTATTTTATTCCATTTTTCCAATATTAGATCCGTTGTATCTATTCGTCAATTTTTATTTAGGATAGTTATTTTGGAGCAGTGATTCTTAAACTTTTTAAGCCCGCAACCCACTTTCGAAAACGGGGTATCCTAATGCACATGCTAATTACTCTCATGTTTTAATATTTTACACGACCCATCTAAAGTTAGCTCGCAACATAATTTGGAAACCATTATTATGTATCGTGAATTAGGGCAGTTCAGGTGCTTAAGTGTATTTTAAATATCATAGTATAACGTTATATTTTGTTATCATTTCGCTGCAAGTATAAAAATGTACAAAGTTCTAATTCTTCCCCTTTTTTAACACTGTATAACGTGATGTGACTTAAGAATTACATTCGCATGTATTTCAATTTCTTCAACTCCTATCTTGTTTGCTTATTATTATATTATTGCATTTTGTTGCCTTGCCATTGTATATTAATATAAAGTAGTGTATTTATAGTACCACCATTCCGAAGTATTGTACAGGAGCTTTGATTCTCGTATGGTTCTCCACCCCCAAATATCGATCGATCATTATGCTCCATTATTCCTCGATGAATCACTACCTCGTATTTATTAAAAATTTCTTACGCTTTGCTTTATAATCATATTACTTTGCGCAGTAATACAAATATCCATTCAAAAGCAAAGTAGTATAACAATACATCAATCTTATTGAAATGCTATTACTTCTAACTTTTATTACAATTTCAAAAGAAACTCGATGAACGCACAACGGTACCGTGATAATAAGCTATTTCATCGATTCGTTAGGATGCACTCTCTTTCGCTCTTCCGTTTTAATATTTCACTTACTATGGAGTTTCCGGGTACACTTTTTTCCCATTTTTTTTATTTTTTATTGAAGCGGTGCTTGGGAAGCGTAGCCTGGCGCCCTCGTATCTACTGTGACACAAAAATTGCCGCGATAAGCGAAATTGCTATCGATACGACATGCTTAATCGCGCTAATCTCGCTGTGCAAATAGTACGGTATCACTTGGTTTTATGCATAGCTCGTATCCATAATTTTATTAGGCTTTCTGTTTTACCGTGCGAAGCTGGTTATAGAACACATACACATTCACTAGGATAGATGTACCAATTACTGCCGCTATAAGGTTGTCGCGTAACTTTATTTAACTATTTTAGGACGTCGTTAACATAAAGATCGTTCCAGTTTGGATCATAATATTGTTCAACGTCTCTTCTATTCAGGAACATTTTTTTTATATGTTCAATATAATAAATTCACTACTACGTAATTGAAAATGTACAACAAAGTCCAGTGTCCATATTACTGTCACTTGAAAACTCTTCATTTAAATAGAAACACGTTTTACATATATTAACACGTCAGTTTGTGTAACAGTTATAAGATATATAGTAAACGTATCGCCTTACTGAATTATGACACGTTCCATAAATTATAATTATATTGGTCACGTTTTAATGTTCAACAGCACATTTACCTCCTAATATTTATTTATAAATATCAAGTGTAAACGAATATACGATGTCTATGTGTTGTTACGTAAACCGAAGTCCAATTTTAGTATAAAAATTTGTTTACTTACGATTCTTTATACATTACTTTGCTATTAAATAAACGAATTCAAGTGGCAGTTATAGGAACAGTGCAGCAATTTACCCTATAGTGTTTTAATAAAATTGATCAATCTTTAAACTTAACACTTACACTGTAAATCGGGGTCAAGTAGACCGCAGTGTTTTTAATCCAAAACCATACACTTCGTTTTCCACTTCATATAATTACAAAGATAATATAGTCAAATAAGCTGCTGTTTCATTTTCGCTTTTCATCCTCAAGTTAGATCATTTGAAGATACTATCAGAATTTTTCCAGGCCACTTCAAAGACCTTTATGTATTTTAAAATTCGCGGGGTCAATGCTCCTCTCGTTTACGGTATTAGATAAATAAAAAAAACGTTTACAGTGTAAGCGTTAATATTTTAACACATTCGCTGCTGTTTCCAGGACCACGTGCCTTTTTAACAATGATATCCTCGTTTTAATTAGTCCTATGCACTCGAGAGTTATCAAAACTGGTTCAGTTTGGCATCTGAGAGTCGCCTTTCGAGTGCAAAGGGTTAATAATTTTTGTAACAAGTAGTTGCACGCTCTACCACTCAATACCCTATTAGTAGAAGACAATTAGATACTTTTTATGCGGTACACCCTATATATCATTGTAATTCGCATACAAAGGCTTTGGAAACGTGATATCGGTATACTATAGAAGATACTTTAATAGATTACTCAATACTCTATTCTAGTGATAAAATTGTGATGTTTCTTTTTTGTTCTGTATACAAAGTTTTGAAAAAAGAGGAGTCCATTCTGTTTGAAAAGCTTCGCTGCGTTGAGGGATCACAGAATAGCATCCTATTCGACCATCTCGTGAAAAATACTATTCGGTGGAGAGAAGTTTTTACTGTAAATTACCGCGAAAGTTTCGAGGGATTCTACAACGTCCGCGGAAAAAGCGTTGCAGGTAGTCTCGTTCCAGGAGATAGGAAAATTCTTTCAAAGTAGAGGAGTGCGAAACGTTGTAAATAGTAATTTATTGTCGAAGGAGCACGATTTACTAGCAACAATGCGTGAATAAGATGCTTAAACTTCATCCTCCTAAAAGTATTAAAGTTTTCTAATTAATTATCACCCTCTAATAACGAATTAACTTGCAGAACTATGCAATTTTAACTTTGTTATACTCGGATTCATAGCAATAATTCGTGTGATAAGCCTATTATACTTATTCCCAAATAAAGCAAAGGCAGATTTACTATTAATTTTAAACTTCTTAGATGTTGGACACCTATATTAGGTTGCTGCATAATAAATGTCGCTTTAAAATTTCGGTTAGCTATTTAAAAATTGATTTACATCGCGTTTAACGAAGATGTATCGATTTAGGTGACTTTCACCTAGATTGAAAATTGTCATTTAAAGCAAATTTTATTTTAGAATTAATTTAAAAATCAATAAGCAGTACGAGTGACGAACAAATTTTCACCCACTTCGTAACACTTCTGTTATGTAAAATGCTTTTAGATATTTAAAGTATGAAGTTAGTTTGGTATTCACATATGCAGAAGGGACCAAAACAATGTACACACACTTTAATAAACGTTCGTTGTTAGATCGTCGATTGCCGTAATGAGATGTGGCCGGACGTAGAAATTAAAGGTGAATTATATTCATTCCTTAATATCTGCTTAAACTTAGTATTACAAATTTTATGAAGACTTTTCTTTAGTTTAAACTTGTATATATACATTTCTTTGCCTCCTCTGTATATTTGAATAACAAATTAACATGATACTTTACCTATCTAAAAGAATTTTACATAACAAAAGTGCTAAGACACATGCAATAATACATGCACTATGTGTATTTGTATAGTATATATAACTATGCAAAAATGTGAGCTATTGTGCAAGGCACTTTCAGTGATAAACAATAACGCTTAAAAGATTTACCCTTAACAGCACGTTAATAATACGTTTATGAGACTGCTTTTAAAAATCGCAATTAAAATGGTACATAAATGATGATAATAGATAATTATAGGAAGAGATTTTTAATGTATTTGCTATTGTTCAGTTCGGTTCGGATCGCTCTATTATTAATGCACAAAGCAAGAAAATAGGATTTGATTCATATTTGACATGTGTGTGTACGTAATAATACGTCTGTTAATATGAATAATTTAATAATATTATGTAATATGTCTGTAGTAGTCACGAAAGTTTCAATGTTCACAGTTCTGTTCAACCTAATTAACACTAGAACTACCGACGATTAAAATATACTTATTTCTACCAAAAAAATAGACACACGAGATATTTGCAAAGCGTGTGCGAACGAAGTATAATAAATCTCCATTATTATTTTGTATAGAAAATTACAGAATATTCTAGAAACTGCGCCGTTGCAAGTTTCTAGAATTTTTATGGCAAATTTGTACCCAGTCATTTTGACTGGTTTGGTAGTTCCGGTGTTAAAGGTTGAAACCTATTATTTTAGAAATGATATCTATTGTATAACAGCCTAATATTTATCCACCTAAACTTTTAGCGTACGAAATAAATACTCAATGTTAATATTTGCTCAGGGCCAATTATATCAGGATTTAGTAAAATTGCAACGGCCATGCAACTTCCGGACATCTAAATTTTCTAATATACTTCTGGGCACTAGTCCCATTTCACTTGCTTGGCGAGGAAAGAAAAAGGAAACATATTTCTCTGCGGTTTTGGGTGATCGAAATGGTTCGGTTGAATTGTAAATGGCGACAGATACCTGCAGTAGCTATACGCTGGCCACGAAACTCCGTTTCGAGCTCTCTCACTGGAGAACCACGGTTGAGTAATAGTGCTATAACGATCGAAATTTTTGGCAACCTTCCACTTGGTGCGCTCGGTCCTCTGGAATTTTTCTACCGCTTAAGGGCAACGACTCGGGAGACAAATTTTTCGCCCACATTTTACACCAGCACTCAAATGTGCACCCAAAATACCGTTTGAACGACTGGAAACCGCGTTACTCTTATTCTGGGACGCTTTCGAAGATGAAATTACATACCTATTTATTCGACTGTTCTGCATGTGACCTGTTGGTGAAACGTGGGACGAGAGTTACACTTTTATTACACAGAGCGCACAGAGGTCGATATTCGTGCATCGATAGAACTGGCTTTGATCCAACGCAGTGTGCACTACGAGAATGTTTCTTTCTCTCCTGATAGAATAACACAGAAAGCACGTCCCTTTGAGATTCTTTCCACTAGAGAAAGGCTTTTCTTTTTTGCTTCTGTGAGTTTCAGTGAATTGCATACTGAAAGACAATTGAAGGGTTAACAACTATTCAGTTGAGTAGTGAGTTAATTTGCTTTTTTTTTTTATAAAAATATTAAAAAATATTTTTATATAAAACTATTCTTGTTTAGATCGATGTTTTTTGTTACTACATTGTGAAAAATGATCTATCAAATGATCTATCAAAGTGGGACTTTCCGAGTTCCAAGACTTGAAATTTTCAAGTTTTCGAATTTCTATGTCTTCGAATTTGCAAGCTTTCGAAGACCTCAAACTTCGAATTTTCAAGCTTTCGACTTCCTAAACTACCGAGATTCCGAAAGAATTTCTATCAAACTTATATTAAGCCAATTCTGTCTGATTTAATTTGTCAAATAAATAACAATTGGATTGGATGTTATTTTCAGTAGAAGTACTAATTGATTAAATTGAGAGGAAGTAAGTAAAGACTTCTAAAACGGTGAAATTGATATTGTCCGTCGAAAAAGATTAAAAAAGAGGAATTTTCGGGAGAAATGTGGATATAAAAAGTTGTAGTAGGCGAATAATTCCTAAATGGTCGGAAGTTCGTGTATGGTTCTATGTCCACTAACTACCAGAAGTGGAGACTTACCTTTTAAGCCACCTGAGACCAGCCGATGTTACTTTTTATCGCAGTCTGGACCAGTAACACTAAATTTATACTTTTGGTAAAAAAGATTGAATATAATGTCTCCTTAGTGTTTTAGCTCACAGTTTTTAACCGCGGATAGTATGCTCGAGTATTTTTAAATTTCGATATCTATCGCAGAGATAATATGTTCGGTAGATATTTAAATAATTAAGATACAACATTTAAAAAGCTTTTCTATTGCTCTGAATTATTGAAGTTTCATAACTTAACATGTAGGTTTTTCATTACTTCAGATTAAAAGATCGCTAGAAATTTGTAAGAATTAAAAGGAAATCCTTCCTTTATTATGATTTTTTTTTTATTGTAGAAGAAAGTTGCACGTTTCCATTAAAATTGATCTTAAATTATTTAGCATTTACGTAATTATATACATATGTGGGAGACAGAATGTCGCGTGAATGTTTATGAACTGGCGCCTGACTGAAGTGTTTGGGACCAAGTGTCTGGAGTTTGGCGTGTGAACGGAGGGTGCATGACTATGGAAGATTTTGGGTGAACGTGACCGAATGCATCGAGTGAGAAAGCGTAAGAATTAGAATGAGAAAGAATGAATGCGTGCGAGGGTAAAGACGCATGAGAAGCGTGCGTGGTAGAGTTCAGAGAGAGAGAGAGAGTCGAGAGCGATAGAACGTGGTGAGTCAAGCTAGATTGTTCTGTGAGATTGTGCGTTATTCTATTATTAATAAACTGTTTTATTTATCGTTTAAAGAGACATTTTCTACCTCCCCGTACCTTGAGACCATGCCACGAGGCATTTAATTAAAATAATCCCTACATATATATATTTTGATACAGCATTGATTAATTAGGAATTCTATTTCGAACATTATTTATAAACTTGTAATATTTATAGAATTGAGAACCTAATTATTAGGTATGGCAATTAATAATTTACTCTCTGTATTAAACTCAACATTTATTTGTAACGAAATCAAATGCCTATTTCATTTTAAATCAGCCAAAACTGAGAAGGAACTGAAAAATCGAAGTGCTCAATTATGTGGAATGAATTAAATTAAGTTTCACATTGATTACATATCTGGGTTGTAATAAAATTAAAATATTTATATAAAAGTGGAGTTGATCAATTTGGTTTTTAAAAACAGAACGATAACTGCAGTAAAATATAACGTTTACACTATTTCACTCCTTCTTTCACTTATAAGAAAGACAAAATAAATCCATCAACAGATACAATAAATCCAGTGTAAAAATAGTAAATTACCTATTGACACACCTAATATATTTTGTATTTTATTAGCTTTTATTTAACTAAACTCGGTTACCTACTTATTCCCCCTTCTAAATTGAAAATGTAATCTCATACAATCTCCATACTGCAATACATCAATCTACGCCGACCTAACTTATGAGTCAGCAAAATTTACAAGCGTTATCGTTCTAAATTCGATAAGAGGATTACGTTAACATAAATTTGATTAACCCTTTGTAGACATAATCTAATAATCTCGTAATTATTAACAAAATTTAAGTTTAAATGTTCGGCTTCAGAAATCGCAGTAGGTACTTTCAGGAAACAAAAAAAGCTTGGGCAACTATTTTCTTGGCAACCGTCTGCAAAGAGTTAAAGATATCTATTAGGTTCTATAGATAGATTGTTGGATGACCAACACGACCACTCACACTATAAACACCATAGATTCATCCTAAACCAAAATGCATCTGACAAACACCTTAATCTCAGTTCCTAGTCATCCTGTACTCCGTACCTTTCCTAGTCCTCCTGTACTTCGTACCTTTCCTTAGTCACCCTCTTCCTCGATCATTGTCCTTACCATTAGTCACCCCCAACAACAGTACTTAAAAGCCCGCAAAATCATAGAACCGTCAGATTTCCGTATTCACTAGTTGAGTGCAGTAGCCGTATTAATAAAGCTTCTAAGAGTTATCTTCTACGTGTTGTCAATTCTCCCGGAATCCAACAAGGTATATAATCTTTATTTTCGACTCCACAGCGAAGAGAAGTGGACTTGGTTGATATTTTTGTTTCTTAGCCTTGTACACACCCTTCTTATTAGGTTCTATATGTATACAGTAACATTTTGCATCTCAAAACTCTTAGTATTTTTATGTAATTTTGTATTATCCTGTTCGATCGAAAAGTTCCCTCCAAAGGCAGTACTATCTTCCCATTCCATACCACATGTCGAAATTACCGAAGCGCCGACACAATTTCGCGCCCTGGTTCTTGCTTCGGGATCTCGTCTACCGTCATTCATTCGTTTCTAGTCGCGGAGATTTTTCTGTCCAGCAATGCTTCCTGTGCACGCTAACAAAAACTCGTTAACTCGAGTAACATAAAGTAGAGAAAAAGGGAGAGGAGTAGTAGGGTTCGTATTAGCGAGAGCTGCAGTGGCTCGGTCAATAAGAGGCGTTTCTACCTGCACTGGACTTTTGCTGATGCAGCCTCTCCCATGCCTCCATTTTCCTCGCGCATCTTCCAACAGAAATTCGCGTGTGCCATGGCACGATGTATCTTCGAGGCACACGGAGCCGATATGCCGCTGATTACGGTAGCCTTTTTTTTCTTTTTTTTTATTTATTTTAATCAGCGATCAGAATTACAAGATTTTATGAGCCGATATGATGGCGTAGGACTCATACGCAGAGTCCCTTACTTGACATGAAAAGACCTCCTGATCCTCATTTGAGGTCGGTTGGCCATTGCTTTTTTAGTCTTCTTTTGTCCTGTGTCTTTAATAGTGGTTTGATTAGGGGATTTTTGTAGTTGTTCAATTTAGCAAAGTGTTTGGTGCTTCGTTCTTTTATGGTTTCGACCACGAGTGGGATGCTAAAATCATTATGAAGAGTTTTGTTGCAAACGTACCATGGTGCGTTTGCCATTGTGCGGAGCATTATAGATTGTGATCTCTGGATAATAGCAATGCTGGATTTGCTGGCACAACCTCACAGTTCAATACCATAAGTCCATATTGGCTTTATTGTTGCCTTGTAAATTAGTATTTTGTTGGAAAGCGATAGTTTTGATCGTCTACCGAGTAGCCAAGACATGGATTTAAATTTTTAGTCAATCTGTTTCCTTTTTTTATTATGTGGTTTCTCCAGTTAAGCCTGCTGTCTAGATGAAGACCGTACAGATGAAAGTTCCGGGATTCTTATGTTGTTGATGGAGACTGGAGGACATTGGTCTTTTCTGAGGGTGAATGGATTTGGTCTCATTAATTTTGACTTTCCATTTGGTGATCCAGTCCTAAAATATGTTCAGATAGTCTTGAAGATGAGATGATGCAGTAACCGCGTCTTCGTGGCTGGAAAATATCGCTGTATCGTCGGCGAATGTTCTAATTGTGATATTGGGTGTGATTGGCAAGTCAGAGGTATATATTAAATACAGAATTGGACCCAAGACACTACCCTGCGGCACACCTGCCCTTATTGCACGGGCCTCCGATGTTACGCCGTTCACTCTTGTTTTAAATTTACGATCTTTCAGATATGAGGTAAACAGATTGAAAAAAATTGGGAGGAGAGACTTTATTTTATACAGGAGCCCATCATGCCATACCCTATCGAAGGCTTGTTTTACATCCAGGAATACGGCTGTGCAATATTTTCTTTCGTCTAGGGAGTTGTTTATTGTGTGCACGATTCTATGGCATTGTTGGATTGTAGAGTGATGTTGGCGGAAACCAAATTGGTGGTCCGGGATTGTGTTTACGAGTGGAGTAATTCTGCGGAGTAGCAGTTTTTCCAACACTTTGGATATGATTGGTAGGAGACTTATAGGTCTGTAAGAGGAAACATCGTTAGGATCTTTTTCAGGCTTCAGTTTTAGATCTTATTCAGTTTTAATAATTTCTGCAGCTTTTAATGATTTGGGCCAATAATTAAGTCTAAAAACGGCATTACAAATGTAGGTTAACATAACTATTCCCTTTCTTGGTGGTTCCTTGAGTATTTTTGGTGTGATAAGATCTGACCCAGGCGATTTGTTGTTATGCAGATGAGAAATTTCTTCTTTAACTTCGCCTGGAGAGGTGAGTCTGATGATGCCTGAATCATTCGCGTGGTTATCCGCTGGATGGTCCTCTATCTCCACATCTGGATCAAGGTTGTTGGGAGTGAATACATCAGCAAGATGCTCCTCAAAGACGTCGGCCTTGTCTTTATTGCTTTTCGTCCACGGTCCTGGAGGATTTGTTTCCTTGCGAATTGGAGGGTTCGGTTGTATCGGATTCAGTGCTGTCTTAGTTGTTCGCCATAAAGAATTGTCATTTCGGCTGAGGTTACATATATAGTCGTGGAATGAGTTGTCTCCTAATGTTAGCTTGCGTTTGAGAATATTGCTGGTTCGACTATAAATTTTCTTGTCCACAGGTGAGTGATAACGGTGCCGTTTCGCCCTGGCTCTTCTTTTTTCAATTATTAATATTTTTATTTCCACTGGAATGTTTTGGGGAGGTTTGCGCGAATTAAAATGGGGAGTAGCTTCTTTAGCTGCTTTCTGGAGTGATGAAATGAAGTTGTTAGTGGCTTCCTCTAGCTCGTCAGGATTTTTAGCCTTACTTTCAAATTGATGCTTTCGTCAGTGATGAGTCTAAATGTGTCCCAATTAGTTTTGCAGGTATGTAGTTTCGGGGTACACTTACTATTTATTACTATGGTGCTAATTGAGGCTATTATAGGTGAGTGATCGGAGGACAGGTCGTGGCATGGCTCAACATCCATATAGCATTGAGAGATGCCATTAGTAATAAAAAAGTCTAGTAGATCACGTATCTTGTGTGGATCAGCAGGCCAGTAAGTCGGAGTTCCAGAGGAGAGAAATGAGTAGTTCTTTTGTTCTATCAGCTTAACTAATTCTTTACCCTTGGTGGTAGACAAGCGGGAATCCCATAGTGTATGTTTACTATTATAGTCGCCGCCAGCGATAAATTTAGGGCCAAGCCTGTTAGAGAAGTCCTCGAAATATTCCTTCTTTAAATTATGCTTGGGTGGGCAATAAACTGCTGAGAATGTAATGTCGTGCAGAAAGGTTTTAACTATGACAGATGTGGCTTGCAAACAGTCCTTGGCATATCCTGGTAGTTCGAAGTGGTCGATGGTATGCTTGATTAATATTGCAGTCCCTGCATGAGTAGTGTTATCTGGGTGGTTTGTGTGATAAAATTTATATTGAGGGATTTTGAAATATGATTTCTCGGTGAAATGAGTTTCGCTAACAAGCAGAATGTCTATGAGGTGCATATTGTGGAAGATTTTTAGTTCTTCCTTGTGCTGAGCGATGCCATTGGCATTCCATAGGGCGATTCGAAAAAGCTTGCGCATGTGTATTCTCAATAAGCGTTGTCAGCATGTTCAAGACCATGCTGTTTTGATGGATAAGTTGGTTGAACATTAGTTTGAATTCTTCAAGGAACTTGTTTAATATTTTGCTGTAATTTTCGTCATTATTATCTCGTTGTGTAGGTTGGATATTGTTAATGCCTTTTGTAATGTTTGCATAGGTGTGTTGTGTTGTCGGTTTATTTGATGATTGCTGGGGCATAGGAATGGGGTTTATAATTGGTCTTGGATTACTGATAGTATTTGAAGTGTAGTTCGGTCGAGTATTTTTGTATAAGCGATAATAATATTCGCAGCCTTTGTAATTGGCTGGATGGGAACCTCTGCATAAAGCATACGTGGCTGGAGTATCTTTACTTTTTTTTGCAGTCCGTAGTGTTGTGCGAGCCCTCTCATTTGACACAAACGAAAGGTCTGTTACAGTAGGACTTGGTATGGCCATACATATGGAGGCTCAATAGCAATTACGCAATTTAATAATTTCTGGATTTTGTAGACCTCTAGATTGTTTGGAGCAGGTACCAGGACAACCAAGAACAGGTTCAATTGTTCTTTCGTTTGTTTCTGCCGTGCAGTTTTAATATTCCTGACTTTGTGACCCAAAGCTGATAGCTCTTCAACAATCTCTTTTGTGTCCATAGAGTAGTGTAGGTATTTGATAACTATCCTATATGATCTCTCCTCTTTAAGTTGGTACGTATGGTAGACTATCTTTATTCCCTTCACATACCTTACAAAAGGTCTCTATAGGTGTCAGGATCAACACAGTTAATCCTGATATTGTTATTGGCCATACTTTGGGTGGTAAATTTTTCTTGCTTCACCACTTCTTTTAACTTGCGAACCATCTCTGTATAGTTTACTACCCCATATACAAATATAGGAGGAGGTTTAGGGACCCTCGCCACGTCTGTGTTTGGACTCGTCTCCACGGCGCTGTTTGGAACTAGTTTAGTATCTGTTGCTTACAGTTACACTTGGTACTTCGGATACCTTGTCATTTTGCGTTCTTTTCCTTCTGGTGGTTTTCACCACTTGCCATGAGTTGTTAGTGGCAGTGTTTACCGCCATGGATTCTTCGTCACTCGACATGAACATTTGAGCTGGAACAGAATTGTGCTGTGAGAGATGTTGCAGGAATTGTTGGTGATGTTGTTGCTGCATATGTTGACATGGTTGAGGATTTTGAGGCTGCACAAACACTGTAGTGGAGTCTTGAGTTGGCGTTATGGAGTTGTGTTCGTGATTTTTGGGTCATATGGTGATTGTAAGTTATATGGTTGAGAGGATTGCCCATTTTTTAATGTACCGCATTGCACTAATTCGCAAGGTGCTGGAAGTTTTTGAAAATTACTTATTCCAGGGCCGTTCCCCGTAGGAAACATTTTTGCCTGATAAAAAGTTTGACTAGCACACACTGCACCGGTCACCCGTACGGATAGCGCTTACGCATTGGCACACACTAGCGTTCACTAGACTGGGACTCGACACGTTCGAACCTGTTAAAGTAAACACTCGGAGCGAAGGGATACACGTCTCATCGCTGCGACGGTTCGAACGGCACTGCGGTAATCTTTTGAGTGTCAAACACGCTAACGAGACGTGCGATCGTTTCTCGCATGAAGATCCTTGCTGCTTAATGTGCAAGGAAGAGGTTACGGATATTCGAGGTCGTGTGTATGGTTGGTGGATTTGTTTACGGTCCCAGTTTGCAACGTATTGTTCTACGTATTGAAATACAATGGCTACGAAAATTATTTGCACATATTTCAATTTTTCAACGAGGTGATTTTTTATTAAACTCTATATTCTAATTGCAAAGCGATAAATTTTTGTGGTCGCATAAAAGGTATTGTTTAATGGTAGGAAATTTAATATATTTGGACCTAATTAATTAATACTTCAATGCAAAAATAAATCTGTATTTATGATATGCAAATACTTCCTGTAGCTATTGTATAAAACGATGGGTTTATGGAAAATTGAAGACGTTAAGTTCGGGGAAGAAGCTACAACCCTCATGCAAGTAATTAAACATTGCTAAAGCTTAGAGGTAATTACAAATTGCTGTAAGTAGTTACGGATTCAGGAAAGGATTAGCGTAGAAATTAATGGAGTAATTACTTTTTTCATTCCTAACTATGGTCACTTTTAATCTAAAAGTGACTAACTCAGAAACATAAGCTAACTCGTCACACGGATTATTCACATTTTGGACGAGATAATTTATTTTATAAAATATTCTTTGCTGCTTTACTTGCGATTGTGTTACAGACATATTATGTCACTCTACACTTACATTAATTAAAATCGATTAAATGTTAGTAGAAAAATGCAACACGTGCATAATTATGGAAAAGGGGATAATGTAGAAAAATAGTTAAATTATGGATTCCATGAATTGAACAATATTAAACCAACGTTCGTATTATGTACATACTTTTAGGATATAGTTGAAGATTTTAAAAGCAGTTTCTCAGACGTTAAGTGTGACTGAAATTGCTTCGAAAATAGGGATTCGGGGAGTGTATAGATTCGTTTTAGAGGGGTTGTATAATGATCGCACGTACGGGTGTTGTTAAGGGTGATTAGAGTCTATGCTATAGAGCAGTGGTTCTTAATCCTTTCGAAGACCCGGAACACTTTTGATTATAAAAAAATTTGTGGCAAAGTCGCTAAAGTCATAAAACTCACGATAAATAAACACATTATACTATTAACCCTTTGACGTTAATCTCAATATCTCGTGCTAACATAAATTATGTCTCTAATTAAATTTATGATTTATTAATCTAAAACGGAGCTATTGACATATTTCAGGGATTGTATAATTATTCTGTAGATTACAGGTTACATAAAAATAAAACAGCAAAACGTTAATTAAATATTATTTAAATAGGGAATATTATAATTGTGAAACTAAGAACACTTCAATTTCATGGAACATCGATTAAGAACCACTGCTAGAGAGTGGGAAGGGTATAGTTCGCGTAACGAGTGGCGAGAGCATCGAAGGTTTTTAGAGCAGATATTTAAGGAGAGTATAATGAGGGTGTTCCCGAAAATATTTCCTTGTAAAGAGAGCAGTTAGTGTATTTACTATCTTGCCGTAATTATGCGCCAAATCGTGTTTTGTAGATATTGGGTTAAAAGTAGCGAAACTGATTACGATGAAATTAACGTGATGGAAATACGGAGAATGTTATGAAATATTTAATTTAATGAGTACCAAATGAACGACATTATTCGTTCCATCTTTACTACTTGTCTTAATTACAATTGTCTCATTGCAGTGTAGTCACAAAGCTTCCATTGTATGGAGATTAATGAAATGCCATATGATTCTGTCCCATATTACATATGCTTGGATGGGGAAAGATGGAACTGACAATGAGTGAACGAATAGCAAAGATAGCAAGAATAGCAACGAAATTACTAATTAAATTATTAAATTTCGACATAGAGAAAGAATAAAGAATTTGGTTTCTTGTCTTTAAATGACATTCTTGACAGGGCATGAATTTTCTTTGATTTAAAGTATTTATAATTACGAGTTTCCTACGTCAAAATATATGAAATATAGGAAATTTGAAGTGAAACAAATATGCTTTGCGTTTCTGTATTTTTACTCTTTTAAATTTATTTTCGTATATAAGCCATATAGTAGATTTAGTTTATCAGCAAATGAATACATAAATAAAATTACACATTTTACGATATATTTTGCAATAATTACTGTATGTATAAAAAGTAAATATAAATGAAATATTACAGAAATTGTGGGAAACTATTTTGTTTAAGTAGTATATCAAAGAGTTAATTCTAGAGCGCTTTCAAACATTTTTAAAAGACATTCATGTCAGTACAAATACAATATGACTATATTTTGTTCGAAATAAAAATCTACAAACAACTTCCATTTGTTTCGATTACAAAATAAATCGTTGAACAATTATATTGCTACGCGTTACAAGTTCAGGTACTGTGTATCTCTATATATAACATACATTTTTTAAAAAAAAATATCGACGCATCGAACGTCAGAGGGCGCGAAAATAGACGACACAATTCTCTCCCGGAGCGTGTTGCGAATACAATACAAAAAAAAAAAGAAAAAATGCAAAGAAGCAACGCGTATCAGCACGTATAATAAAATAGCTTCGACTAGGCGCTTATCTAGAGTGGAGACAAATTTTGTTAATAGATAACGAGAGGCTTTTAAACGCTGTACACAGCTATCACCCTGTGAGGTAACCCCTGTGGGAGGTGTTATCTAATTTACTCTCGCCACTCGGTATAATAAGTCTCGACGAAATTAAAATTTGCAATACAGCAGCCTTTGTTGCGACGAGTTTCCAACGCGACTCTAATAACGTAATGCTATACAGAAAGAGTTTGGAGGAACACCGAAAATATAAATCGAGACGCGAATAAATGTGTAGAAACGGTTTAGCGAATGTGGTATAGAATTTTATATGAAATTTAAGTTTCCACGTTTCGAATTAGTCTTTTGCCGTATGATTTTTGTTCAAGTACGACGTTTGGCAGCATACATCATTTATTATTTTAATATTGTATTATAGACAAAATATGCATTGAAGCATCATAGGTACGTAACTTTTGTTTGCTAATTTTTAACCCTATGAACTGATAAATTGAAACTTGGTTACAGTAAAAAATAATTTTTATTATATTAGGCTGCTGCGAAATTTTTCCTTTTGCGGTTACTACTGCAAATTTTGTAAAAATCTTTGTCATGATATCGTATTTTAGGATAACTGGGAGATAGATTGTGACTCGATGTGAACATGTATGATTTATAAATAGTAGACTGCGAATTATTATGCAAATTCATATTTTTCTAATCACAATTAAAAACATGGAATCTAGGTAGAAAGTTATTTTACCATCTAAATAAAATAATACGTATATTATTTTAAATATCTTGCATACTCTTCATATTATGCGCGTCCTTTAATTATTTTTGCGGCTACGATTAATGTTTTTTTACTGAGCATATTGTAGTTTTGGTTCGCCAGAAAGATACATCGTTATATTAATGAGTGTAATTGTTGCTTGGACGTGAGAGAACAACGTTCAGTCGATAAGATCGTAATGTATGTTATACGACGTTAAGATGCAGCGAATTTGGTCGTGGTAGAGAAATTAATGGCTCGACAAGGTAAATAGCACGTACGTTTCATCCGGTCAAGTACGCTGCTTAAAATAATTACGGGATCGATGAACTATTTAAATAGCATTATCGCATGGTAAGGCGTTTATACGCTTTAAAAATTCCGTCTTGTCAAATTGAAAAAGCGTAATGCTACAGTAAGCCGTTATAGGATACTACAATGTGTAAAACTGGTTTCAAATTTTGTTTCTTATAAACCATAAAATTATTCTCGTAGTCATCGGAACTTCCCTATACTGTTTCCAAAGTTTCAGTATAGTTTAAAGAGTGATTCTGTAAAAGTTTTCACATACCCCTTGACAGAATAAAATTAGAATTATACGAATAATTCGTATATAAAATATTAGTAATTAATATATCAAATAAAACTAGAACTAGGTTTAGTGTTTTTATAAATTAATTGCGACAGACAGAAACTTCCGATAGAGATACAGAATAACATATCTCTGGAAAAATGATTGAAGGGCTCGATATAAAAATCGATCAGCTCCGTTGCTTGAAATTTTTTGGTATTAAAAAAGAAACTGCAGAAAAGTGGATATATAGTTACGTACATAAAGTCTACCTCGACTTACGTCATTCTCGACATACGTTGACATCACGGCTGTCAATGAAAATACCAAAGATGATTGTGACGCTTTTGTTACTGAAAACTACCAACAGCACTTCTGCATTTATCCACTGAGCATCTATTCAGAAGCACAGGGAATATTTTCATTCGCAAACCATTTACTGCTCAAGGGCTACAGCCGCGATTTTTAAAATAAGCTTCGTTCCGATTCAACGTGTGAGTGTTGGTTTTATATGTATATGTATGCATGATGTTAAATGAGTATGAATATTTTGTCCAGAACTATGTAGTCTATAGTAAAAATGAGATGCGTAAGAGTCCTATCTATTGTGTATGTTATTATGATGAATGTCCGTTTGAAAAAGAGTCAGTCGTTATCGAGACGGTAAAGAGAGAGTACATAGTGTGAGAGAGCGAGTCTAGAGTGAGAAAGAGAGAACTAAAGAGCGAGATAGAGACAGTCATACCAAATGTGTTATATCATTATTTCACCTGATTAAATCATTATATTTAGTCTTTAACCCCTTGGCCTATTAATTTTTCAACTGCTGAGAAGTTTCAAGTTCGACATTTACTGCTTCAATACCATATCGAATATAAAACATTGACATATTACTCGTAATTTTCATTTCATAAACGTTAACCTTATACCAATACTTAACGTTAACCTTACTCCAATATACTTGGAGTTGAAATTATAATTTATTGAAAATTCGTATTCATTCATTGTAAGGCAAGGGGTTAATAAATATACTAAATTGTATCGTCCAACAAAAGGAAGCACTATCATTCTACCCACACAACGAACCTCGGTAGATTTTCCACGGTATTCAAATCGAACTGTTCGCAAGCGGGATAGCTTTTTCTATTCACCGGGCTAAGACAATTCAGAGTTAATTATTGATCCGCAGTTGCTTGCAGTACGTTGTAGTTCAGCCTTTATGCGTTTCACAGAGCGGGATGTAAAAAAAAGGAAGAACAAAAAATTAAAAGTTTTTCGCGAGTAATTTATCGTACGCTGATGACAGGCTGCAACTTTTCCGCGCCTATCAACTAAAAATAGGATTACGGTGATTTACGGCGAGTCGTAAAACCAATATTTCATACAAGCGTCTACAACACCTAACTTTGAATACCTGGCTGAACCGGATATCGGGGATGATCGATTCCTGCGAATGAAAATACATATATTTCTGCGTCCCGCGTTTTGCGTTCCATGCGGGGCCGCGGAGTCCGCGCAGAACAATTTGAATGCATACGGTGATCCGCCAAAAGTGGATTAGCTTCGCGTTTTCTAGCGACTGGATTTTTGCGTAAAGACAGACGAGAGAGAGAGAGAGAGAGAGAAAGAGCGATGAACGGGACGAGAAAAATTAAACTATTTTCTTGGATAGCAGACCATTGATTTTTGTTCCACGTTTGTATTCTTTCGGATTGGTAATCTTTTTACGAAATTTTATTTAAGTTTGTGTAAAGTTCAAGATTTAATTGTTGAAACATTAAACAATTTTTCCTTGAATTTCATTTAGAAGTCAACTCCGTAACTGGAGACTCCTTAATGAATTCATATCATTTTAATACATTTTAAACTTCATTTCAAAGTCATGTCCTTAAATAGGAATTCTTTAACGTATGTATATCATTTTAATACGTTTTGAATGTTATCTGTAAATTTCAACATTACACAGGCTGCGTAGTTCTCTCTCCAGTTAAAGGGTTAATGTAGAAAAGAAAACAGGATAAAGAATTGCCAATTGTCGTAGCCAAATTATACACCAAATTATTGGCAATTATAGTGATTATAGTGTATACATTTATAAGTAATTTAAATGCTCAAGAAGGTATTAAATTCTATTTTTTAGTTATGTTTACAGACATAAGTTTGCATGAGTTTAAGTCTAGATACGTATAAACTCCTAGCTTCATTTGAACTTTGCTTTTTCTAAAACAAGGGAACATTTCTGAAGAAGGAAGCGCATAATTTATCTTGCAAATTTAAAAAAAAATGCGACTCATCTAAAATCACCTTGCAACCCATCAGCGAATCTCAATTTATAATTTAGGAATTATCGTTATTGGCGCATTTTTGCTTACACGTACGCATTGGAAGCTTCAATTTTTCTGGTTCAAGCTATACACTTATGTTTCGTGCAACAGTATTATAGTATCGCTGACAGTGGATTTTTATTGCTTTCGAAGGTAAATGAAAAATATGAAGGGTAGTTTATTATAGATGGGCTATATTGATACGTTTCGCCGTTGGATCGATGTTATAAAAAAGTTATTAACAGGAAATAAATGGGCAATAAAGTATACCGTTGGTGGAAACGTTTTATTCGACGTGTTTCGAATGATTGTTGTGAAATTGACGACGGGGCGCGAAAGGCAAACATGCGAATTAATTAACAGAGACATGTGGAACATCTCAAATGACGCGGATGCAATTAAACGAGGCTTTGAGGACAAAAATCATGCTAAGCGAATGAAAAAGTTGCCCTATTTTAGGGACACTACCCGTCGGCACGTTAATATGTTACATTTGAAATATTCATTTCTGGGAAATCGATAAGAGAAAAATCGTAGGAAAGAATAGAAGATTTTTCTTTAAATGCAATACACAATCACCTGGTTCTAATTAAACAAAATGATGTTAGCAACTTGCTAAGGAAAAATAAGAGTTGCAAAAATGAGTGGCTTCGCGACCAAAGGAAACTTCGATTTTATTAATCTTTCTATTTATAATAATTATCTTATTCATTTATTTGAAAATTGGATTTCAATAGAAGCTGCTTTGAAAGAAAAATATTTTTTACACCGTATTATACATATATTACACTTTGGTATTCATCAAATTACGTATGAAATATTTTCTGTCACCATAATTAGAAAAAATGTAATTCGATGGCATGTTTTAGACGGAATATCCTATACAAGCTAGCCTCAATTATTTACGTATAACGTTTCATAAGATTTCTCCGATTCCTAACTTAACCGACGGGGATTAGTTTTGTACAAAAAAAACTAAATTCTTCATCAACTACCAAGTTTTTGTTATCATTTATCTTATTACGATTAGGAAAATTAAATACAAAAGAATTTACGAATTAACTCAATACGTACTATTTAAATAGAATATCAAGCCAAATACAAATTAGAAAAATTTTCTAGTCAATTCCTGATCTCAGAAAAATCTCGACCCTCCTGTTTATCATTCCCCAAACGTATTACGATCCATAAGTTGCAGCAATGGCGCGGCTGCTTCTTGTTGACACGACGTCGTGGAATGTTTCGCAAAGGAAAACGATCACGGAAACGAGCAACGCTTATTCGACGTGTGCGCTTTGCCAAGACGACACGCGAGAGTAAGCCTGGCATAAAATTATTGACATACCTGTCGATAACATCGCGTTTGATAAGGGCAGACCCAGCGTGCCGCCCCTATTTCACTCTCCGGTCCCTTGGACCATGTCTGCTAACGGGAGGAAGAGGAAATTTCGTTTGCGAGATTTCGCGGCTTTAAAGTTTGCCCAGGGCCGAGGTCGGCCTGGGATTTAATTTGGGAGGTATGAAGAAGAAAGGACAAGACGGGGGTCGGATAAGCTCGCCACTAACTTGGCGCGAAGACTATAATGTTTCGAGTCGCGGCCTCTTAATAAGTTCCACCGTATCCAACTAAACTCGATGTAATGCCCAGCAAGGCGCTTAACGAACGAGACTGTTTCTGTATAATGCACTCATTCTGCTTCGTTTTGTCTGGTCCTTCGTGGTTCGAAAGTGGCGTTGAGAAGGAAATTGAGCTAGGGTTGAAGTTTTCACCCCTTAAGGGTCAACATTACTCGTATATCTGGAGAGTATCCACCAAAATTAATCGTATCTTTGAGATTTTTTCATGGTGGAAGTAGAAGAACGTTCAAAGTAATCATTCAGAGTTTAAAAGATTGTACTTTGATTTAAACATTGTAGAAACTTTGGTAGAAAATTTTGCTGATTAACTCACGCGCATCGTAGGCGTTCAACTAACAATCAGGCTGCATCGCCGTGTATCAATAAATACATATTTCTACTTTCAATTTTGATTCGAATTTACAAAACAAAATCCTACCTAGCATTGACGACGGAATAATAATTAAAGAGGTCAATTTTGCTGGCATTATATATACATATATTTTACCTACTGCTCACAAAATGCTCTCAGATTATTTTACATTAAAAGATAAATGAATATTGTAGCGCGTCGATTATTCTGCGCTTGGTGATAAGTGATAATCATCATGTATGGATTATTCTGCTTGCGGATGTAAATAGGTTAATGCTGAGGTAAATATTTTTATAAAACGAGTTTTCATGAAGTATCTTGTCGTGCTATTAGCTGTAACCCAATGTGGCGGCTCTCCTGCACCCACCACTAGAGGGACATATGAAATAGGACTTTCTCGAAAGTACTTGCTCCAACTACCTCGTCCATATACATACCGCCTTTAACCTTCCTTCCAATATGCCAAGTCTAAGGCAGGGCCTGTTAGGTAGCCTTACTGATGAGTCCACTAGCAGGCCCAGGACGAAACGCAACACCCTTCCTTTTCCTATTCTATCCCCTCTGCACAGCTCCACACCAATATCGTAGAATTTAAGTAAATGAATTTTTTTACGTAAAGTGAGCTCCATTTTTGCTCTTTAAAAAAGTAGAACTATTATTAAAGAAGATCTACGATGAAGACTGAATAAAAGAAGTTCAGTTATATTTATTTCTAAGAGAATTTTCGTAACTGAAAAAGAGTTAGGAAAATTGTAAAATGCTGAAGTTGTGAAATTTTATAGGGAATAGTATCAGCTTCAGTTCCGCTCTGAACAATTAAAAAATAAATACTGCATTATTCAAAGAAGATACGTATCGATGCGGATCTTATTGCGTTACATTTATTACTATGTCAAATTTCAAATGATTGTTTTATTCGCGATTAATATTATAGTCATGTCTGTTCGACAATTTGATCATTTAAAAGTAACCCTGGAGGATTATTTCTCAAGTTTCTGGTGCGAATGAACTTTACGTGCTTTAAACGTGAATGACGTGGTTTGGTAGAACGTAGAAGGGATCGAATGTCTGTTTGGGATATGAAGTTCGGTTTCGTGTAAGATATGCGTCTGAATAGTTTCTAGGAATGCTCGTAAAGTTTCGTGTGGAAGGAAATGCTTGGTGCCAGTATGTGCTGCACGCGTGATAACTTAAGAATATAATATGCAGCTGCAATTGAATTTTTTCATGGTCAAAGTGAATGAAAATCTGCAAAATAGTATCCTTTGAAATTTGTACACGTTTTATAAGAAATTATGGAGTCATTTTGACCACCTTGGCAGTTTCAGTGTTAAAAATTATTTTGTTAATAGTTAAATTCAACAATTCCTTCCACAATATGAATAATTACAACAGCTTAGTTTAGTCTGTAGTTTATTTCTAACACATTTATTAAAATATTTTTTAATCATATAAGCCGTTATTTTTGAAAGTAGTATAAGTCCACTTTTGGAAAAAAATGAGTTAATGGTAATTTTAGTAAGATATAGATATCCTCTTTTTATTCCCTTAAATATCTTGATGTATGAAAAAAATGGACTTATACCACTTTAAAAAATAACGGCTCATATAACTTCTAAAAATGTTTGGAATCACATTTTGGACTCTTAAACAGGAAAAGAAGATATTAAGCATTTAAATTAGAGTGGCACTGTAGCAGAGCAATTAATCATGGTAGCCACTCCGTCAACGAATTCTTACTCCATAAGGATAATATCCGAAATGGCTGCCAACCGCAGAACCTGGATCGTGCTATCAATTAGAAACCGCGAACAATACGTTTACTTAGAAGTGCTTTACATCATCCCCTAATCATTGCTCCTGCCATAATAAATCATTGCCATCTGTGCCCGTGTACATCTTTAACAAATATTGCATTTAGTGAAATGCCATTTCTCGGCTAATAGATTCGTTTCTTCATTAATCACAAATTATCCTTAAAACAAGTAATAAATGTACATAGAAAATAGAAGGGTTGGATTTTTTTATTTAGCATTTTAACGATCTTTGATTAATAAGTCGAAGTAAATAAAATTAGCTACAAGTTCAAGTAGAAAATCATTCAAAAATATTATTCGTGCTTTGATTTGTATTGATAGATGTTTCTCTAATAGTGTTTCAATAGGTATATTCTTCTTTTATGATAGGGCAGTATTTAAATGAAGTTCGTTACTATTAAGTATATTATTCGAAATCAAATTCCTTAACATTCGGAATTATGGATGAGGGATCTATAGTTTTAGTGATTTACAAGCCTACTGTCTTCTCTAAACGAATAACTGAATCAGTTTCAAAGGATTATTCAATTGAAGTATAGCAGAATATCTAGACATTTGTTCACAGATAAAATCCATACAAAGTCAATCTTTGCATATTTGAATTTTCCTTCTCTAATTCAATGCTATTGAAATTAGTTTCTAATTAAGCCTCTTTAATTGCAAATCACATTATTATTTATTTTTCAAATTTTTCCACTTGGCGACTATTCACCTTGAGTTAAGACTAACAACTTTACAATTCCAAATTGCATTATTTACAATATTATCGCATTTTCCGACTCGATAACTCTTTAGTTTGGATTAAATTTAATAATCGCATGTTGGTACTTTGGTAAGCCAAACTAATCAACAATTGCATTTAGATAAATAAACCAATTATATTATATCCTGCACGCATTATATGCTTAACCAAACGTACCCTAATGTTATATATTTGATAACGCAATCTCTCTGTTTTAACTTTATAAACTCGTTAAAACGGCATATTGACAACTAATTTTATACAATGCAAGATAATATCGAAAAGCAGCATCCATCGATGAAATATTCACCGGAAGCTAACACTTTAAGGGTTAATGGTCGCGGAGGTGAAGAGTTTAAGGGATTAATATCGCATGAAACGTATGTAAGTACCATGAACCAGCATCGCGCGAACTCCGAACTTTGCTGAGAATTGAATGGTTACGGGTCGATAGACCTTGTCGATTAACTAACTTTCAGCGTTTCATTCGTATTCGAATCGTCAACAGAGCGAGTACACTCTGCGGCAGCTCTTCCGTGTCAATTAAAGTAGCTCGATCAATTGGTTTTGTTACGAAAAAGAACAATTATGTGTATACGTTTTGATTGATGGCTATCATCACGGATTAAACAAATCGTTTTTCATGCAGCGGAAACGTATTCGCGGGCAAGAATGCCGGCTGTTTGCATGATATAGAAGGAGTAAATTTAGTGTACAAAACGTTGCTGCATATGTGGGCAGGGAACTATTAGTTTTGCCGCGTATGTTGTCGGATGTTCCCGCGGATGGATCTGTAAATTAAATTGACGATGATTTATTTGGATTGCAATAGTCGATTTAAACGTAGTTGCATGACATGCAGTGGTTTTGTGTATGAAATAAATGACCATAGTGGAAGTATAGTTTATTTTGGCAACATGTTCGTTTGTAAAGGAGAAAATGTGTTTTTTTTTTATAGTTATTTGGGTATTAATTGATAGTATGTTGGAAAATCTTTCTACGTTTTTTGCATTTAAAGGGACATAAAAGAAACCCTGCGGCGTTCGTAAATTTAAGTAAAAAATATTCTACAAATTTCGGTATGCGTTAATTTAAAAGAAAATCAAATTTTCGATTCATATGTATTTTGTGTTTCGGTTTCACTAGACAAATTTTATTAGCCGTAGATTACGATATTTCATTGTGAACTATGTTCTTACGAAACACTTGCAAACAAGTTGCAATATAAGGAGTGTATCATTTAAATTACCGCTAATAATTCTCAAATTGTTCTCTATTTGAGCCCGAGTTTTAATATTGATCTCAATTTCGCGACTCTTCTATTGATCCAAACCTCGAAATAAGCACCCCACAGTTTTTCGCGTGCCATTCTTCACGTTCACACCCATTCTTCTCGAGAATAAAATTACCGCCATTGGTTGGCATGAGTCAGAACAGGGTAAACACGTCGCAACACGCGCCCTTTCGCTCGCGGATGGTCCGATCGATCGGCACAATCGTGCACACGGCTACGTTAACTGCATGCATTCGACACTGGGTTAATGACACGAATGGTGAATGACAAGACGCGCGTCGATCGAATCATTGTGATGCGGCAGGCCGGGGACACACCGTTCGAGTCTTTTGAGAGGCGGAAACTTCAATTTCACGCTGAGGGAGCACGAATCGTAGTATCCTGCTTGAAATCGACGCCAGTTCCACGGTTCTACAGACGATTTTGAACTGTGAAACGATGTCCGATAAAACGATGTCACCTCGGCGGGACTGTTTTCAGAATCAAATGAAAGTTTCACTAGCTATCGAAGAATCGAAGGAAGGGGTTCAGTGGATGCGCTCCGAGAATCTATTTAAATCTAAAAGGATATGTTAGGTTTTTCTCGTATGAAAATAACACATTTAATGTCTCACAAGAATCACAGAAGTTTAGTGAAATATTATACACAATATAAGTTATTGTTATCAATATTGGTTGATTTTAGGTAGATTTAGATGAATGCAATTTAACTGAATATAGTTTGGTAGAAAATGGATATGGAATTTTATAAAAGGGGATGTCCAATTAATTTGTACGTCTACCATATTTTAACGTTTACGTCGAATATAAACGAAGCAGTTTCTTTCGACAAAAGTGCAAAGTACCACGTATTAAGATTCACACATTCAATACTATTTATTCTTCAATATGCAAATGTTCAAGCAAAAAAAGAAGTTCTGGCATCGTTCGCAAGGCCTTGCACAATTTCTTTCAATCACGGATGTCCATTCATCAAAAAGGAAACGTGCAAAACGTTCGTCATGCAGAGACGAAAAAATTCCTCGCCGTTCTTTTCCATCTGTGGAACACCTTGCAGAGCGGCAGTTCCCTGAAAATAAAGGGACATCACGGCAGCCGGATATGCATATCGAAGAGGCGGCTCGTACGAACATAGCTGTGGCCCAGCTATCGGAAAACGAACTGGTTCGCTTTTTAACCGAGTCCAGTAGCCGAAAGACCGTCCTAACGGTTGCCAGATGTGCCCTCCGGCAAAAAGAGATCCGCATAATGTGAGGGATCCGGGATTTTATTCGCATAAGCTGTGTGCAATGGCGCCTTTCGCGTTGCACGCGATTGCGAAAACATTCTTCTTGCCATGCAATGCAATCTTCACCAAAATTGCTATAATAACATGTTACTTTTCTTGTTTTTGGTATCTTCCTGTAATGCTTGAATGCCTGGTAATGATGCTACAAAAAGTTACAGAATTGTTGGAAATATTTACTCGTTCGATATGTTCGAGCCGCAATACGTTTCGCAATATTATTTTAATTTTTCTTTTCACTCTTAAATTTTGCTCACAATTTACTTTTCTCTATTTTCTAATTCGCTCAGCATATTAATAAGTGCAAACTAAATGTGTAGCGGTATTCAAAATTCGGCGAAATAATACAGAGTTAAATAAAATGAAATGTCGGACGATTAGAGCTCAATGTACCTTAATTTAGCTGTTCAAGTTCAATTTAAGAAAAGTGTTTGAGGTAGCAGACCACTTCTACTGCAACTACAACACTAACTATAAAAATGTAAACACAACTTTGTAGTTACTTGACAACTTCGTCAAAAGTTGGCTTTTTGGAATCTTTTAAAATTCGGTTTTGTGATTAAAGAGTCTGAAAAAATTCTTACACGTGCATCGCATTAAATAAAATATCCCTAATTTTTTTCACAACTTTCATGCGATAGATTAAGGTAAATGAAGCTTAAACTATAAATTAAGGTGGGATGCGTTAATGTTTGATAAGAATTAAAAAGATTCGCTATGATGAATTATTAACTCTTTGCACACCAGAGGCGATTTTCAGTCGCCAAAATGGACTAGTTTTATGAACTTTCGAGCGCAAAAGGTTAATCCTTCGAAAGAAGTGTAAGTTGGCGGGTTATAGATGATCTTTTTCTCAGAAAATAACTTCAACTCGGTGACTGGTTTATTCAAGACATTTTTATTGTATAAATATGAAAGATTAGTTCAGCTCATTCGTTATTTAACAAATATAATTTAATGTTTCTGTCATTTATCTGGATCCTCTTTTCATTATGTAATTTTGATTGCCTGCAGCGAATCGCTTTAATTATTTCGTGGAAGAATTTGAGAACGCTTTCGAACGCGTGATGGAATGCTTTTTCGCGATGAAATATTCCAATTTTGATCCTTTGGGCGATGAATGAACTGGGGGGTTCAAGTTTCTGGCAGTGAAAATACAGCAGTAAAAATTGTCGTGTAAATAAATATTTTTACGTATCCAACTGGATTATTAGTAAAGAGTTATTCAAAATAGACTATAGGAACACCTACCTTCACTTTTTTTCTTTCCCTTCCTGCTTTACCCTTTTCTAATCTCTTTTTTATTTTTATTATCTTCGTTTGTTCTCGTTTCAATTTTTATTTTTTTCACCTCTATTTTACTAACAAACATGGCGTTTGACAGATATTCTCATTCAACGTCCTAAAGGTACTTTTGGATAACCCTATACATATATTTTGATCTGCTCTTATGGATATTTCTTTCTTTTAGTTGAAAGTATTTTAAAATATTTTAATTCAATTAACAAGCATCTAATTCTTGAATCAAAGAAGGTTTTACACAAAAATTATACCGACGACTTTCTGATTGTAAGTGCAAACTTGGCAGGCATAGCGGGGTTGTAAAACGAGTAGGGTAATAGAGTTAAGTATGCTTCATCGATCAATCATGCGTGCAGCGAAACAAGTGCATCGATGAAGATACGAGAGAAGAATGCAAATTCCACTTATGTTCGACCAAGCATTTTCACTATTATTCCATTTTCCTTACTTTTAATACAATACGTAATGTTGCATATTTAGAATACCGTACGCAGCATTGTTTTTATTTATAATTTATAATCCTGTACCACTAGTTTTGCTAATTTAGAAGATTATTTAACTCGACAAATTTTCTTCTTTAAATAATACTAAATTTCTTCTTTTGAGTATTTGAGTGTTCTTCAACATAGTATTGATGAACAAGAATGTGGGTGGAAATTGTTATATTAGTTTCGCGAAGTCGTGCATATTCTTGTATAAGTCTGCAGTATAGAATATGCAGGTGTGCAATGCGGAAACGCTACACACGTCTCGAAGCTACACAGGAAACCTTTGCAAAGCCTTCAGTCACGTGCTTTGAAAATCTGGCGTTCTCATGGATCGGCGATACATCCAGTCGCTATTGAGAGGCTAGTGGAACCACCAACTTCTCCATATCTGAGTCAGGGTTTTGACATTTTTGCAGGTAACAGAAATAAAAGCGATAAAATAGTGTTTCGCCAGTTTTTTTTTTTACTATAATTCTGATAGTGCTTTTCTTGAACGCCGTTAGTCACTAGAATGGAGCTTCGATATATAAATTACTTCTTCCATTTAGATGCATTTATTTGTTCTTACTTTAACAAATACAGCGTTAAATTGAGCAACGTGTTGCTCTTTATTTTACTTGACTCAGATTAATTTTCCAATACAAATTCAATGTAGAGTTTTATAATCATTAAAATTTTAAGATCTATGTAGGGGAAGTTTCTGTATTGCAATATAATTCACAGTATAGAATGTTGTCCATTATAATATCCAGTTTCATTATTATCTGATTTATTATAATTAGATTGCGGATTTTTATTCAAACTCGTTTCTTTGCAAACTCAGCTAAACAAGTGGATTAAACAATTAGTAGAAATTTGTTCCATTTCTAAATTATTATATATGCACTTTACTCTGAATATTTTGCATATTTTTGCATATCCTGTGTACTTTACGCATTCTTCTTCATACATTTAAATTACCCATAAATGCATACAAATTCGCAATCTAATTATAATTCCATAAATGAAACTTTAAATTCATATTTGCCGAAAATCAAGAGCTATGAAGTTGCTTATTTTATCGATAAGTCAACGATACATCCTTTGCTGCATCCATGATTGCACCTTTGACTCATTGTCAGTTGTCGCCTTTTCAACCGATTGTTTCAATGTTTCAATGTTTTACGATCCCGATTACACCGCTGGAAATCATTTACACGTTCGTCTCAAATAAAGATAACGCAGCTGCTGTTTTACTCCCATTTTTTACGCTGATCCCGTGTGGCCGTTTGGCGAAGCTTATTATTTATATCGCCAAGCGGATTTGACGTGTTTCGCGTTCGAAGCGATTCGATATAAGCGGCCTGCTGGTAGGGAGGGAACGCGAACCCTATTGATTTTCCTCGAAACTGGTCAATCAGCGGCGATATATTTCTTCGCCGCGAAACGAGCCTTTTTACCTTCCGCTTGTGTTTCAAGCCGTTATTTCGGCCTAAATTGAAACGCGGCTGCGCGTTACCGCAAAAAAAAAGATAATCGCGATTATGAAGGATACCTTTGTGAATTTCTTATTTGAATAAAATAATTGAAGAGGTTATAACCAAAGTCACCCTTGCCAATTTTGGTCTTTTTGTAGAAGAGCAAACACAAATATTCTAGCATTTTTGACCCTAGAACGTTTAAAGGTGAGCTAGAAGATGTCCACAAAATTCTGATCTTTAGTTTTCGTCGTAATGTAATTCCTGTAATTTGCTTAACCATTTCGCTACGAAGGACACATATATGGACTCTTATAAAATCATTTGCTAAAAGCATGCGTACATCTTTTTATAACTTATTATTATTTGTATATGTCACGATATAATTATTAATGTAGAGTATCTAAATATTTATAAGCAGTCATATTATTTTCGCATTTGTCAAAATTGCCTTCATCTGTGTATTGAGAATGCTTTTCATTTTTAACTATTCAGGTAGCTGCAAACACATGAATGCAGAAACTGGATCTTGCGGAATCTCTATATCTATTTGTTTGATGTGTATTAATATTTGAAGCAGAAAGCAGAATTTTTCTCATTAATTTTAATTGCGTGTAACAGTGATTATCCTGTCATCAAATATCCTTCGCATTCTTAACATTCTCACGTTATCTACATAATATCGAAACGAGTACGTCGTATATAAATATCTCGAATTATTTGCAGTAACCACATGCTTTCGTAAAATTGTAGTACTGTCCTGCGGTAGTCGTAAATTTAAATGTGACATTCTAAAAAAATCGATCTCTCGAGTACAACCAAGGTGGGACGTAAGAGGTTACTCGGCGTTTTTATTAGCTGACATTTCATATTTTTATTCGTTCCTATTTTTATAGATCACACGGGTTGGCGAATTAAACGCTTCGATCGGATCCCACGTTCACATAACCCACACACCTGACATTTCATTAACAATCGTAATGGAACTTGATTTCTTTGATTTCTCGCCGTTATAGAATCCATTTTCAGATATCTCTGCTATACTTATTCAGATAAATCTACGAACAATGGCGGATATGTAACATATGATTCACGTAATTGAAACTTAGTTAGACAATGTAGGAGAAAGTTAGACAAAATGGGGCAGTTTGACAAAACGAGGTTGTGGAGCTGTGGAGAGGGGATAGAATAGGAAAAAGGAAGGGTGTTGCGTTTCGTCCTGGGCCTGCTAGGGGACTCATCAGTAAGGCTACCTAGCAGGCCCTGCCTTAGACGTTGGGATATTGGACGGAAAGTTAAAGGCGGTATATATATGGACGAGGTAATTGGAGCGAGTACTTTCGAGAAAGCCTATTTCATATGTCCCTCTAGTAGTGGGTGCAGGAGAGCCGCCACAAGGTAGTGAGTGTTATAATTTTTACATATGCGTTTGCTTTCGTTTTTTCGGTGAAAAAGTCTTACCGTCTTCAATTGTTTCCAGTATGTTTGTATAGCATGTAGAAAGTATTTCCACTGATATCATTAAAATAGCAATACGTGCAAAAGTTATATATAAACTTGAGTACTCTGTTTTGTTTGACTTTCCCCTATATACGCCAAAAGAATTGTCAAATTCAATTTTCTCGTATGCAAAGCATACTTTAGTATTCATATTAATAATAGATTATGGCAATTAATACGTTGAGTTCTGTGTGGACCACGGATGAACCACGCACAGTAGCAAAAATGCTGATTTAAGCTGGACAAACATGATCTTTTTCAGCAATTCTGATCCTAGCTAATTTGAAAAATTTTGTTAATAGACATGCCAAGTTAAGGCCACGTTGGATTTTCTATTCAGATAGTTTTCTTTTTTTTTTTTTTTTAAATCTTTCCTTCTTCTTCCTAATACTTGGTTTCGTAGTCTTATTAATATTACAAGACATTCTTCAAACGTATATACCAACCACAGTAATACGGACTACCGGTGACTCATGCGGCGTGAATGGCAAGTTATGAAAACTGATAAAGTAATGAATTCGGTGTGACACTCTATAATTCATCGGACACTCAATAAATAGAACAAAGAAAATTTGATGGTATAGTTTCAAAACCAGGTCGTCATTTCTTAATTATTTCAATAGTTAATTAGTACTTAAATGGCAAATTAAATACTTTGGCATGTAAATACTTTTTGTAGTCATTGTACATTCCGAATGTATGCAGACAATACCTTACACATTGTATATGCTAACTAAACTGCGGATGTTTATACATTTATTGGAAATTTAAATTTTCCAAACACTATCGAATATATGTAATATGCGAAAGTCTATAAAATCTCCAAAATACAGCACAGGTTACAATATTGAGAAGGTGAAATGAATGACTATCGGTACCCCATTTCTTGAATTGGGTTTGCAAATATACTAATTTGCATAAAGATTTGCATTGTGCTGATAACGCCTGAAACTTCCTTACGGCTTCAAAAACGACAGACGGTGATTAACGTCTCCCGTCCACAATGTATTAATAAAATAAATTCATTGCATGACTACAATATAGTGGATTACTATATATAATATTATCTTTACCGAACTTCGGCTAGAAATTCTCGGCTTTCCCCAAAGAATTCTTATCTCAACGCGCGCGCACCCAAGTAGAAACGTACACGCGTAACAGTAACTTTGCTGCACTCTGAAACGTGTCCTTCTTAAGAGTTTTGTTTCTTAACGTTAAACTTATGTTTCACCTTTATATGGAAGTTTCTACGTGATTGACTGTTTTTATACAAAGTTACCAGAAGCAACTAAGTTTCTGCTCTATGATAAGTAGTTTACATTCTGAATTATCGTATATTCTAAGAAAACCAAAGAGTTCTACTGTATTTACACTTTTAACACATAAGTAGTGGAATCTCGTGTTTGCTTTCGAAAGTGGATGGGATACTACCCGCTAAATTAATGTAGCAGATTAACGTGTAATTAATACGATACTGTGTTTGGTATTTTATTTCATTTCCCATTTACAAATGATTGGACACGTTAATTGTCTGGACTTGATTTTGTTTTCGATTAATGTTAAATCGTTTACCAAGTTTATTGTAGCCCTTTAATAAAAATACAAAACAATCAATGCTTACAAAACAATTTCCATTAATATCTATTATTTTCTGATTACTAAACGGAAATGTAAAAATAAAAATTACGAATAACGAACTGTGTGGTAGAATGTTATAGAATTATTTCGTAGAAAACGCACGAAATTTCCATTCAACTCATTATTAGTTTTGTCATTTTTTTTGCATTTGAGGAACACGGCTTTTCAAAGTATATTCGTAGTTACAGGGTTAATTACTATTGAAACCGTTAGTGGATCAATCGAGCGATGATATCGCTTTTTTTCATTTGGAAACGTTCATTTTACGAATGTCAAGATTTTATCGGCGATGCATTCATAACGCGAGCAGAGAGAGAGAGAGAGAGAGAACAAATGAGAACCGTAGATGTTGTTCGCGGAATTCTTCTCTTCGGATTCTCTTTCCCACCCCCGGTGCCTTGGGTGATGCGGTCGAGTTAGTATTCGCCATTTCCTGACCTGACCCACATTCATTGAGCCATTCATTACTGCGCGGATCTTTCGGCTCGCGTGAACCACAGACCAACCGTGTCGAGTCGAGTTTCTCTGATTTTTCTTAATCTTGTTTAGAATCGTCGCGTCGAGTAGAAAATAAAAGCGACGCAATTCCACCAGATCCTCCATGCATCTAAAATTCCTCGAACTTTTGCGAATACAATGCTTCTTTAATAATCCGATAATTCTTGGCAAAGAGGATTTACGAAACTTTTTGTATCACAATTTTTTTTACATATTTGCAATTTTACAATATAAACACAGAGCAATGCAAGCTAGCCTAGGAATTTCAAACTACAGTCAGTTTCAAAAGTCTACGTAGACCATTAAATTTCAAATATTTAATAAATTACAAGAGTTTCGATCATTTCAAGAACATTAAAATATTTGTCAATAGAAATTAGGTATATTTTACAAAAAGGGTGATGTTTCTTACAATCTTTTTCAACAAGACAGATAGATAAACCGAAAAATTATCTTCGTGTGTTAAAATATATACAACTGATTGCAATGACTGTACTTATACTTTGTTTTATCCTCTGATGCATTTGTGCCGTTCCATAATTTATTATGAATATTTTAAGGAGTAATTTTATCCAAGTAATCAATAATGTCCCTTTTACGAAATTTCTTCTACAATTCCTTCCTACCTACAATTTTATATTACATGAATTTTTATCCCATTTTTATCATCGTATAATTTATCTTAAAATAGATAAATATTTGAAGTATAAAAGTGTATGTAGATCTTTACAACTGACTGTATATACAATACACCAATTTTTCAGAAAACCCGTGAAATTATATTACTAGTGTTTAGCGATGAGTGAGTATCATCATCCTTAGTATCGAAAGAGTTAAGCATTCGGTATACTAAATAAACAAGTGTTTGCAATTCACAGAAGATAATCAAATAGCTGATCAGGTTGCATAGTTAGCTCTATTTTAGGCGAAGCGCGTGTTTGAATGGATCCTAGGAATGCGCATGGAATTTCGGGTGTAAGGAGATGCGTGTGGCATGAGCTACTGCTGTATGCATGTAGATATATCAATGGTATACGCAATGGTTGTGCAGCGGGGTCGAAGAGTAAGTTTAGTTGAATTTAGTAGGAGCTTGAATCGAGGAGGAATTCAGCTACGCGTACAATGAAAGAATTGGAGAGTAAAATTAAAAGTTGAAGAGATAACGTGTTCCAAAGGGAACGTAAGAATTATAACACGCGTGGATACTCGTATTTTGAATTTATTTGGTTGAGATAATTTCACGTATAAAACCATTCCTTCGCTCTTAATAGTGGTGTGCTAAATGAATAGGATTGTCGTCATAGCATTTTTGAGGGAAATTACTTAATAGAAATATTGGTATTTTAATATAAAGGGTATAGCGTAAAGATTTAATAAAGGGTAACAGGTGAAACAGAATATAAATATTGGGTTTGGAGTGTTTCCAAAAATATAGTATAAAATGGCAGGAAGTCCATCCTGCCTGTCCGTACGAATATTGAATAAATTAAGAGCTTCAATAGAATTTAAAAATGCAGCAGAATGGTTGAAGTTTATTTAATTCCTCGAAATACATTTATGCTAGAGCATCGTCGCTAATAGCCGCGTGTGTGCAGTCGACGGACTGTTCATATTCATTCAAAGTATACGAAAAATAGAGGTTATGTCCAATATTTTGTACTGCGAAGTTCCTATGCATCGAATTTATTTAAATAGCGAAACAAAGTACCGCCGGCGAAAAGTTTACGACTATCTCCCCTATTTTCAAAAATACAGTTTTAGTACAGCAGAAGGTTATAAAACTGCAATTTATTCGTCGTCCATTTCTTTTTTTTATGATAGTTGCATCTACTTTAACCCCTTGATAACCGGGGTTGCGGCTTTGAAAACTTCCCTGACCTGATATTATTAGGTACCGGAAAAGGTTTGCTCGATTTTTCTGCCGGAAATAAATTCAAATTCGAGTGGAAAATTAATTTACTTGTAAATGTAATGTAAAGCTATGTCTGACGAAAGTTTAGGTTATTTGAATTTGGTAATATAAGCAAATTCGCAAGAACTTTTTCCGATACTTAATGTGAGTCACCATCGATCTACATCACACAGGTTGGTGCACACGAAATGTTCTTTTTTCCGAAGTTTAAGATTATCGCATGGATAGTATTTTTTCAGTTTTGTAAAATCGTTAATTGTAATGAATCACATTAAACAAGAAGAAATTAGCTGCAATGAAGATATGTGTGTACCGTAATAAAATTGAGAAAACTTCAGTGTTTGACATCATGAATAATCGGAATATTTAAGCACTTCTTTATGGAAATCCAACTTTACTAAACATATCACGATTGAAACTGGGAATTGAAGAAGATTATATAAATAGAGGCATAGTTCAACATTGATTTGCAAAATTTAAGGAGGGAGACCGGTCAATTCTGAAATTGGTGATTGTTATAAATATGTATAATAATGAAGCTAACTGATTGCTGGAGAAAAGTGTATAGAATTATGCAAAAATTTATTTAGTTAAATGTATACATAGTGTTTCGAGGAATTTACTTATGTTTAACATTTTAACTGTGGAAAGACAGCATTTCATATGCATCAACCTAATGTCTATCATTCGCACATTATCCTCTTTGCGCTTTATCGGTGTGACTAGTCGCACTTAAATAGATTCTATAAGCTTAACAAGCTTGCTGGATTGATTCGTAGATTGGTGATCGCACGACAGAAATAATGGACGAAGCCTGTCGTTTGGAGTGTCGGCTTTAGAATCTCGATTGCATGATCGCGTATCAAAGTTTCCAAGAATGAGTTCACCAGTTTTACTTCAGCCCGCGACCCGTCTTGGCGCCAACTACGGCGCAAAGGAATAAATGGAAAGGTCGTTGTCGTTCTTTCATTCATTTAGCTTATCGCTTCGTTAACTTTGTGCCACTGCTATAGCAGCTGATGGATCAAATTTTGGAATCATTTAGGGAAACGAGTTAAGTCTTTGCGAACTTCAAAGCTTCTCGTTCCTTGAAAATTCTGGTGAATTCAAGGAAATCAGATATATTGAGTGGGCAAATTGAATAAAATAAGGAAGTAGCTGCTTGGATTTAATTTTAAACGAGTCGAGGGATCGATAAGCTTATTGTTCATTCAAATAAAGTCCAGTGTGTCAGTTATAGAAGGATTCTATATTCTTCCAGGTTTATACATAGTAATTTGAGCTTCTCTGCCGAAGCAACATTATTCTTACCGCTACTGTCAAAGATTCTATTTGCATACAATGTCACCTCAAGCGACCTTGATTATATCAAGGGATCTTAATTAAATGATTAAGAAACTCGTTCAAAGAAATCGTTATCTAAATTTTACAATTAGTAGAAGTGTCATTCTCCTCTTTACCGTTCATAGAATTCTTCATTTCCGTGTAACAAAATATCTTAACCAGAAACGCGCAGCAATTCCTTTAAAGCCCACTCTATTTTTATTTGAAACAATCGATCTTTTACGGACAAATTTCAGCGCACTCGAACCATTGGATTCTCTTCTTACCTTTAAGATACGTTTCTCATCCGTGGTACGTTGTTGTACGCTAGGATGTTTATTTTACAGCTAGCGCCGTTGCAACGACGCCATAAATTTCACGAACACGTCCCAGGGCTCGTAAAGTGGGCTTCTGGGTGACGGTTTCTCCGGTAAATCGAAGAAAACGCGGCGGCAATCTGCCCGTCGATATTCGCGCAGCTTCTCGCCTCCTCCACTTCCGGTTCCATCCTACTACCGGCGACAACCGAGATTTAAATGGCGACTGGTAATTACGTTCGGGGAACGAGATAGCGCGCTTCAGCTTTATCGATGAACTTCTCTATGGTTTTAATAACGATCCCCCGGCTCCTCAACTTCTCGAACCAACCAAGGAACGAACTGTCTTTGCACATAAACGCGTTCACACGTAAAGGAATTTACGGGAACTATGGGCGATATTTCTTCCCGGAGAGATCTTGAGGTCTTCAGGGTGAATTTAGGATAGGAGTTTTGTGAATGGGTGAGATAGAGCCGTTTGTGTTACGATTACAATATTATGCAAAATTAAGGGTGGAATAAAGGACATCAACGTTTTTCAACCTATGGTCCGCGGTCTAATATCGGACTGCGTTAAATTTTTAATGTATCGCGAAATGATAGTTGTTTGGAGCTGCCATTGAATATTGTCTTGTATTATTTTATTTATATATAACTGTTTTAATACATTCTAATTATTTGTTCTAATTCAATAACTATTTTGATAAGTTTAGTATTCAAATAAAACTTCAACTATTTTAGTGACTCTTGTAATTTTGAAACAGCTTCTCTTATTTAAAATGATTACTCTTACATTCTTCTATAGTTGACCGTGAAATTGGAGTACTCGTATAGTTGTTACAAATCGAAATTTGTACCGCCATAAATATTGTAGAAATGTACTGAATGTTACTTTTCATATGTAGAAATTACTATTAAATTTATGTAATTTTCTTCATTTATATAATATGGTTCCGGTCAATCAGGTTTTTCAAATTTTTATATTATAAACATTACAAATAAATATATTGAATCCTGCGGCAAAAGGGTTGAGAAAATTGTTATACACTATTAACAGAAAGCTTCGAAGCACTAGCATCTCTCAAGGTATTACATTTCTTTGTTGTAACACGTATCATGCTCTAACAAACGGTTTCCGGTTAACCCTTCAACCCTTTCACTGTTAAGCCCATACATGGTACGGACATTTCTAGGAGTATAAATTACTAATCCAGTAATGAAACGTGAGCAGTAGGACCTCTTCAGATCTCAAAAAGCTAAAGTTTATACTTTACTTTCCAAGTTTTGTACCACTCAGAACCATCTGCAGCTGTAGCATGTCATTATTTTAATCAACAGCGAAAGGGTTTTTTTTATATTCATCTCAAAATTGTACAGCGTTTTAGAAAGGTATGAACGTGTTTAGGTTCAAAATGACTCGAGGACCGTAAAAGTGTTTAAAGATAAAGCCATTAAATTAACTTCCAAATGATTTATGCGCTCATACTTTTTTAATAGAAATTTATATAACGTGTATATATTTCTCCTTTCTGCGGTACATTTATCGTCGAGGCAGAGGAACGTAAAAGCAACGTCTGCGTGTGTACCGTGGCACGTTGGTCGGTTATTAAGCAAGGAGGAACACCTGTAGTAACAAACACGCCGCCGTTGGATTTATTACGTTTGTTCATTAGGGATTTCGGTGGATTTGGAGTAAATAATTAGAGGCGAAGTCGTCGTAAAACTCGCTGCGCGCGCGCGCTCGTTGCATTGTAACGTAATTACCGCAAGTGCTGTTCGTTTGCATTGAAATATCCGCAGCAGATATGAAACCGTTTTGCACGCCAAAAATAAACACGCAGAAATGTCTGCGTTTCGTCGCCAATGCTGCCATGTCTGAGGCGACATTTTTTCATTTATTAGGTAAAAGATTTTGCAAATGTTTTCGTACACGCGAAACAATACGTTGGTTCGTAGGAATATTTTATTTTGTTTTGCAAATTCTTGGATCAAATGGTTGGGAGTAATTGAAAATTTGATTTGAGTTGTTCGTTTCGGTGGTTTCACTTATTACTGAATTTGTTATAATTAAAATCTATACAATTGCAATATATATAAATGCATAAAATGTATACAAATTAATCAAAATGTATCGGAAGAAGTTGGCACGGATTGATAATACAAAATTAAAAAAAATGATGTAATATGCAGCAGTGTATTTTGTTGACAACTTATAGAAACATGTACTAGGAACTGTATAATATTTACAATGTATTGCAAACATAATATATTACGCTAAACATATGAGAAGGGTTGCAATGAATCGATGATAGATGATAACTTATGGAAATATGGATTCGTGATTGTAAACTATTTAGAATGTATTCCAAAAATACTGTATTACCGTAAAGGTAGAAAAAGAGGTGCAATCAATCGATGATGAATAATAGTTTATAAAACTGTGGATTTAGAATTGTAAGATATTTAACATGTATTGCAGAAATACTGAATTACGTTAAAAATAGAAAGGGGTTGAAATCAATTAACGATGAATGGTAACTTGTTGAATTAAAGGGAGTAGCATAGATTTTAGAATTAGAGTCTGATTGAATCGGAACAAGTCTAGAAAGTTGGAAGGTGTTACGTGAGAGTTTGACAAGTTCGAATGAAACTAATTTTTGTCAGGGTGTAACTTCGAATCTGGGTAATGATGCATTGGACTCGGAAGTATCTTTGTATCTGATCTCTAATTCGGTAGCGAAAGTTTTTACTTTTACGAATTCCTTGGCGTTTAATTGACAAGTAAAATTCAATTGTTTTAAATAGATAGACACTTTGTTTCTAACATTTTTCCCAAAATAATTAAAATAATGAGGTGGGGATCTACATACAATTAACCCTTTGCGGATGAGAAGTAATAACACTTGTGAGAGTACTTTAGTTTTGAATTCCACGACTTTGAGTTTTCACGCTTTTCAGTTCCAAACCATTTCATTTCCAACGATTTCAAATGTTTATTATTACGTTAAATATTCATTGCATTAAGTTCGGTGCTTTAAAAGTCGACATGGGTTTGGAAAGCCAAAAAATGATTAGGCGACTATTTGTCGACGCTCGTCCGCAAAGGGTTAAACTCCACACGCTCAGTTCTTTACTCGCGGAAGTATGATTATTTATTCGTACAGGTCGGGGATACGCAATGTCCGATATACGCGCTCGTGAACTTGGTCCTTGAGGTTTGGTACTAGACTCTTCTCGTTCCTCAGCCCTACCGGGGTTATATACCCCGGAGTAAGATAAGGATAGAGAGCAAGCGATGCTGGAAGAAAGGTGCGGAAATTTCGCGGGGAAAAACGCGTCTCTGCGTGGTCAATCTGGCTGCCGCTTCGGGTACAGCCTGTACTTGTGCGGATGATGGTCACATGTGTGTGGTTACTTTTATTGAGCGTGTGTGAGTGAGGATGCGAATGTTTGGATAGATGGATGGTAGGATGAGAGAGGTTAATTATTTAGGTTGGTAGTGTCGCGTGAGATATGTGAGGTTGAACGAATGGTATGACTCGAAGAACAGGAGAGTGCCGTAGAGAGCTGTGTGAAAGAAAACGTGTATCCGAGCAAGTTGCAGTAATCTTATATTCTTAACATTATATTCAAATTGATTTACTAAAAAACAAGCATATTCATATATCGCCCTCCACTTCCCCCACCACAACATGCGCGGACCACCCCTGGCCGGAGTCACACAAGCCTCTACAATAAATCTTGTTTTGAAAAGACGCTAATTTTGGTGAAAGCGTGGTAGCGGCGAAGTCGCTACAATAGCAATCCCGCGTTTATAATTAAATTCAGGTTAATTAAAACTTGAATTAAAAATTACAGTCCCGAATCTTGATACTTCAGATTTTCCATATTTTAAATCGATATAATTGTTTTAAGAAGAAAAATAATATATTAAACAAGTAGGATGACTTGAGAAAAGCAGGGTAGGAATACAATTATAATTCATAAATGAGTAAATTGGAGTTTTTTTACACCTTTATGGGAAATTTAATTGTGGTAAAAAATACAGGGCACACATACGCGCAAATACATAAAATATTCGAAAGTATAACGCGTATTATTATACTTAGATGGTGAAACAATCCTCTAATCAAGTTTTAATTCTCTGATTGTGTCTTTAAAAACATAAATCTGCATAAAAATCCGTAGTCTACTAATGAGTAACATTAATTATTATATACTCTATTTTATATTCATAACCCACCAACAAATTTACATTTTTCTGATTAGAGCGAACATTAGATTTATTTTCACAAATTTATTCCAACGTAATAAAAATATCTAATAAAGGTTATTCTTTAGTGATAAACTAATATATAATTTAAGAAACAATCATTTTTCTAAAACAAAATTATACACGCGTGATATATTTGATTGGTTTCATATTTACAAACACATGTAGCATAAAATAAAAGAAACAGGTATTTAATAACAAATTTGTTTGTTTTTCATAAGAAAGTATAAGATACCATTTGAGACTTGCTATGATTATATTTGGAACCATATTATTTTGATAGCTCGAAATCACTAAAGATTTGTATGTACGTGCATTATAAATATGAAACAGATCGTAGAAACCAAATAAACTGAAGCTCTCTAGGTAATAGATACTTCCAAATTTCACGATGCAATACTCCCTTTGCCTGTACTAAATTTTCTACTGCTCATTTTCTGCTACTCACCGAAATATCTCGCTTAATATCTCTTTCTCAAAAGCTCTTCCCTGAAGCGTCATACATCACTAAATAATCACATCACGACGATTTCAAACGAAATAAACTCCTCTACCTTGAGAATCCTATACGGTTTGGTTCGCATTGGTTCACTTTGATTATTGCCAACTCGTATTCACAGTTCATATGCAAGATTCATCCCTAACGCATCGTCGATCAAACAGCACAGCGTGGCGACGCAAAAATTACAGAAAGCGGACAACTAGAGCGAACGAAAACGTGATAAGCGTCGATGTGTTCTTTGTTACTCTTAATCGTCGCCATGTAATCGAGCGTGCACGGCCATCGCGGCTAGATTACCGTGGGGCGTAAAAAATAGAACAGAGAATAGAAACGGGGGGTGGAAAAGAAACGCGGAAGTGGATGGCGGATGGGTTATTTTGTTCAGGGAGCAACTTCTGCGTCCCTTACACGACATTTCCATTTTCGTTAATGCAAACAGACTACGTAATTCCGCGGTTCATCTCGGTGTGTCTGTGTTTTTCTTCTATTTTCCTCTGGTTCGCGACACGGCTTCGTTTTGCTCGCCGAAATTAATTCAACCGGATTCACCTGTGTGCTTAACCCGCGACGATTTACGATTCGCTGCGGCTGCTTCTCGCGAATTTCGCGTTTTCCGTATACTCTGTTCTGCGAGCGTTTTGTCGTTTCACGTGCAGTCACCGTTTACAAGGGACCAGTTATGAGGGATGTAAGAAAAGTTTAATGAGAGATACCATATGATGTTGTTGTTGGAATTAGGTGTGAAATTTGACCACCGATATTTTCTCAACTCGCTTGCTGCGGTGGATTTTAATCCACAAATGTGAAAAAGCCGTCAGAATAGATAATAATTATATTGGCAAATTAAATTCATATTCTTCTCCTGATTCGTTTCCATCCTTCGGATGGCAAAGTATTTCACATGTTTCAAGATATTAATAGTATTTTTGGTAACCGAAATTAATCGAAATTTTCTGGCTTTAAGTATGTATTATATTGATGAACTTTTAAAATGTTTAAAAATTGCAGGCCATTGAAGTTTGCAAATTTCAGTGCGTTTCACGAAAAGTACCTTCATAAAAGTATTTTAAACACCGAAACTATTAAAGATACCAACTTCATTTGTTTTTTGTTTTAATCGTAAAGCTACGGCCTGTTCAGATAAATTTTTGTTAAGTTGAAGAAGTTTCTTTTTAATACTGCAAATTATAAACAAACTTTAATTTTATAAAAACTTTAAATTTATAAAAATCCGAAAGAAATACTATCGTATTCCTTGAAGTTTTCTCTATAAAATAAGCTTTCCTCTACTTTGATACGACTATCTAATAACGTATAATATAATAATTTGGATATCCATGTTGCATCCGTTACAGATAATTGATTTTGTACCTCGTTTGTGTTGGAACATCTCGTATAACAAAATTTCTCGTCTTTTAGTGGGCCGATTTCGATGCTCCTTGGCTTAAATTAAAGGGGGAAGTCCCGAAAATATTATCCTACAGTCTTTTGCAACTAGCCCTTGTAGTTCATTTGTTATAAACAGATATATCGCGCCATGGTAGATTACTCAGTCAGTGTCCGAAGAAAAATATTAATTTCTCAGCTCCTAGACGTCCGATTTCAATGCCTCTAGGCTAGAATTAAAGGGGAATGTCCCAAGAATATCACCCTTTAGCATTTTGCAAGTAGCCCTTACAGTTCATTTGTTATAAACAGATATATATCGTGTCATCGTAGATTACTCGGAAAGTACCTGAAGAAAAATATTAACTTCTCGGCTCCTAGACGTTCGATTTTATTGGCCCTCGGTTTATGTCAAAGGGGATGGTCCCTTGAATGTCATCGTCTTACCGATTTCCGATACACATTGCGGTTAATTTGATATAAACAAATCTTTCTTATTTTTTGTAGCTACTCAAAAACTATACTCGGGAAGGCCTTAAAGGTACACCGAGAGCATTCCTTGGACTTCTCCCTTTAATTTGAGCCGCGGATGATCCAAATCGGATGTCTGGAAGCCGAGAAATTAGCATTTTAAACAAACTGCAAAAGTTTTGTCCGATAAACTTTGTCTGAACGATGAATAATTCTTGTTAAAGAAAAAAATGTATTTCTCCGCTTCTAGGCATCGGATTTGGATCATCCGCGACTCAAATTAAAGGGGAAGGTGCAAGGGATATGTTCGATACAATTTTAAATTAACTCCGTGCACAGTTTTTAAGTTATTAATGAAAAAAGGAAACATTTGTTTATAAAAAATAAACCGCATTATTTAGCGATGTCCAAATTTAGCATAAAAATTTGTTTATTTAACATTCTTCGTACGTATTACTTTGCTATTAAATGAACGAATTCAAGTGACAGTTATAGGGATACTGACAGTAATTGGGACATCTACCCTATGACTTCGAATTGTGCTGTCCGAATTCTACAGTTCACAAAGTTTCTTCAAATTCATCGCTACCCCAAATTTCTAAAACATCACCACGGGTCCAAGTCTCGCTCGCGTCTCCTTAGTTTTCGGTATCATTGTCCACGCGTTTCGTAATCAGGGCGCGCAACGTGACCGGTTTTCCAGCGGTTTCCTCCGTCGACATCGCATTGTTTCCTCGCGTTTTTCTTCCGGTTTCCTTTTGTGCCTTCACCACCCACCAAGCTGGACGTGACACTTAATTTCGTCCGCGTTCGTTCTTTATCTGCCTCTCTTATAGCTCACTGAGAGACACCGAAGAGAAGAGTTAGTTTCACGCGGTGGGGCTCGACAACTTTTTAATAAAAGCGCGGCGCGCAAAATATGGCTGCAGCTGCGTTGCGGCGGCAATCGCGTTTATCTATCGAAGGAAATATTCCGACCTTTACTTTCACTCCCTTTATATTCTCCCCATGGATATTGTTTTCCAACGTGCGTTCTCTTGTTTTTGTTTTATTTTTTTAATAGCAGCTCGCTTGCAGTTCGAGCAAAAAAACTGAATTAATGGAAACTCGATACGTTTTCGCGTAGCATGTATATGATTTTTTAATTTTGTATCGTCCTCCGTACCGGTTCGTAGATTTTTGTTGAGATTCGTTCTTTATTTGTATACGAATGAATACGAAAATATCTGTACATTAGGTGTGTAAATGAATTCCAACCAAGACCAAATCCTATACTGGTAAATTCATATGTGCTTTTACGTTTAAAGTCTCGAAGATTTTATTGACTTAAAATCGCCGTTATTTTCGTTAAAATGAAATTTATAAGTCGCGTATGATGGGGATTGAATAACGGAAATTATTTTGAATACAAATATTGTATTCTGGATTCCGTAAATACACATTGAATTCTATGAAAAGCTGCTAAATTAATTTGCACACCTAATATTGTAACACTTAGAGGTACAAGTGTTAAGACAATGGATTGTCGTAGAGTGACGATGACATTGACCAGGGCTGCCTTCGGCAACCCTGTCAAGGACAAGAGTCCCAATACTCGTAGCCTCCGTGACACTCGAGGGCTGTCGCCAAGGCTGTGCGAGACCTGGCCACTTCCACTGCCTCGCAAGGGTGACGTAAGTCAGTCCCAAGCTTGGGACAGCGTGGGGCTTTTTCCCAAGAAGAGAGGGAACGGACGCTCTGTTTTTAAGAACGGGGAAACAGAGCGAGGACAGTGATTCTATTCCCGGTCTTTATGACCGCAACCGCATCCCCTATAAAATCAAAATCCAATTCCCAATGTCACGTTGACTCCCCTTCACCCATACTCCCCCCTTCAATCACTCTAATCCCCTCTTTTTTATTTTTCTCTAAACCCCTCACCCCTCTCATACACTCTTTATCTCACTCCTTAGACTCATGTTCTAGGTTTTTTGCAAATTTTATCCTAGATTAACTCCACTACCGCCAAGCGGTTCACACTTTACGCAGGTAATACCAATCCAATCCATCACGTTCCTCCGGTAAGGTGGCATTAGCTACCAGGCACGGTACCCCCCCCCCCCCCCGTCAATAGTGTCTCGACATAAAAAAAAGCGAAGACAGAGATTCTTTTGGGGTGGAGAGGAGCGGTGATGGCGAAGCGCGCGTTAATAAAGTATTTATTTTCCCGAACTGTCCAAGTAAGTTCGGTCCCTATCCTTACAATATTAATAATCTGAAATAAATCGTATTCGTCTACGGATTATTTTTAAGAAGTGGATGAAAGCTTATTTCACGTGTTTAAAGTAAATGTAAATAGACAATATCGTGGTGAAAGGATGGAAGGATCTTTGTTACTTTTGGAGATATAGGAAAGTGCTTGAAAGAGAAATTGCTTGAATGTAAGGAGTAGTTGAAAAATTTTCTATGTGAATGGTTTTGAATCAAGGAGATTGAATGCTTTTGTGTATTGCAGCGTAGCGCGTGAGAACGCGAAATATATATTGGTTGCTTTGTTAAACAAATCCGTCGCGACATGGTTTAACATTATTATAATAGTTACTTTGGTTGATTGATACTTGTTTGATTGAAGTAATTTCTTGCCTGGGTGCTATTGCACTACGATGTCGAATGGAAATCTCTTGCAGCGTAATGTTAAGTGATTGCACGGCCGTACGATTATATATCTAGCATTAAATGATTCACTGATTGTACTAATTTATTTATCCTTGCACTTCATTTGCACTCTCCAGTGGCTTACGTTTACTACGATGGGCCACATGAAATATTACATGTTGTAATATTGGGCAAGTCATAATACATAATATATTTGTCAAGTATTTTTAATTTTAATAATATAGGAAAGCTACATTTTGAACGGAAAATGTTGGCAGTCACTGTACTTAGGTTATTCAGGGATATTTCTTCATTCCTATGGGAGCTTCTACAGTGACCGAAAAAAGTATGTAGTTATACACTACGAACCCTTAACTTCTACTAAAAATATCTTTTCCAAAGCAAAGGCTTGTTAAAACGTGTTTTACATCAATAATCTGTTAAATTTTAGCTACCAATCGCAAATGTAATAAGATATATCAGTGTTTTCTATATAATTTATAGTTACATAAGAAAGGATGTTGCCAAAAGTATTCAGAAATCGATGGTATATGAATACTTTTTTCAGTCACTCTACTTCTTAGCCATGGCGCGTTAAACTCCAACTTTACTTGGTTAAGCTTCACTTTAGTAAGTAAACTTAAAGAAATACAGTTCGGGTAGAGAATTGTTTTGTCCTTCAAATAAAATAATATGTATTCCACTTTGGATATCTTGTATAATCTTGCATATTACATGCTTTCCCCACTTTTTTTGTATGCTTAAAGCTCCATTATATGTAAGTGCATAAAATCCGCAGCCCACTAATGAGTTGCATGTTATGAGTATTATAAGTGTAGGGATTATTTTAAGGTAAACCCCACGTGGATGGTTTAAAGGTGCGAGAAGGGAAGAAAAGTCAGTTTGTGAATAAGTAATGGTGATTTATTAATAATAAAAATAACGCACAATCTCACATAAAACTCTCTCTCTCTACTCACTACGTCCTCTCGCTCTCCATTCTCTTTCTCGACTCTATCACGCACGCTTTCCACGCATTCATTCTTTCTCATTCTGTCTCTGTGTTTTTCTCACTCGTCCCAGTCATTCGTAGAACCCAATCAGTCACGTTCACCCGAAACCTTGCGCGACCACACACCCTTCGACCACACGTCAACTCAATCGCTCTATCCCAAACACTTTGTTAATGCTCGTGATAGTCGTCCACTGTCGAGCTTTGTTGTATTTGCACGTGGTGTGCCGACGTTAAAACTTTCTCGAAGGACCACCTTGTACAGGGATAACAAGAGGGTTCGGTGACCGCGCGCATGGAGAGTGTTTTCTTGTTTCGACGACAGTTTGTTTCTTTCTTCTGTTTTCTACCGTTTCTTGTCGTAGACTGACTCGGTCCCGGAAATTTTGCAAGTCTCCGGACGCACCGATAGATGCACGCTGATCGGGGGAAGATTTCCAAATTCTAGTGACCAATCAGCGTGCCTAAGAAATTTCACCCACGCCCTCCTGTACGCCCTTAGCGCGCCCTGTTCTGAAAGGGTGGGAGACAGTGTCCGTGCAGGACGGAACGTTTGGCAACACGGGGAAATTTCCTCCAGGTTGTCCTTTCGGTCCTTGTACCGTTACAAACAGATGTGTACCCTTCGGAAATTGCTGGTTTATGACATGTCCGCGAGCTGTCGAGGGCGAAAGGCACCGTTAAAATTAACTAAATTATTTAACTGCCTTCGCTAGGAACTGGAAACGACAGCTGCAAGCAATTAACAAAATCCTGACTCAAAAACAGCCTTCCTGGGCGATCGCGTCATAAACCGTGACAATGAAGACCAAACACACTTCTCATTCGCGTCTCATTGTCAGCCAATCGTATCCAAATACAACACCATTCGCTCAACAATCGCTCTAGTCCAAAAACATTCACAAGACATTCTGTCTTCCACGTATGTGAGAAAAGTCGAAATAAATAGGCGCCGAGACAGGCCATGGGGTTTATGTCAGCGCGCTCTCCCTTCTTAAGGGAAGTTCTGCCCGAGTAGCAGGTTAAGAAAAGGACACACTGGCATGGGCGTCATCACGACTAGAGTTTTTGGGCGACACTCTTGCTTTGGCAGTCGACGTGACGCATTGTAACGAGTAAAATACAGATTCATTATTTCAAGACGCCCACTTATCATTATTTATTTACCGCACGGCATTCCAATCCTGATCTACCTTACACATAAGTGTAGCATTAGTGAAATGTATGCGATGCAGCGTTATATTTAAACATACATATATTAACCTTAAAACGCATAAAGTATCGGAATATTTAAGTCTGTCCGAGAAAGTGTTCTTTAAATATTTTCCTCTCCAACTGGATTTTAATGGATAGATAAAAATGTAACTTCTCGAGCTCTTCTTTTTTGTTGAAAAGCGCAACCGAGGAGGCAAAAACAATATCCTAGAAGCGGCAAACGGTGAAGCGTGTCGGAGAAGCCGGATATCTAGGATAATATAAGGACACGAAACGTCTCTTGACTGTATGCTCGGTTTCCTCGTCTTGCCCGTTCGTGATTAATAGTTCTGCGTTAGACGATCCCCTGTATCCCGGATTTCCAAGTCGCTTCACAATCGCGATTCATGCCACCGCGATACAATTAATTCGAATGTCAGAGCTTCGCTATGATTATTGTATGCCACTGAAATGACTTCTGACTTTTGTAGGGGAATATGAAATCAGGATCATACAATCTTTTAATTTTTCTTGCAGTTTAATTGGGTTCGTATTTCCTTCTCTTTCTAAATTTTCAATTAAACTATAGAAGAATTTTTTAGATAATGAAATTTAACAGAAGGCTCTATAATATGAAATTATATTTATTATATAATAACCAAAAGAAGGAATAGGAAATTAGAATAATTATTTAGATTTCAAAGGATTAGGTTATGGTTTCTCGAGCGTTTTAACTGTTTGCACCGAAGAGTTTTTAAAACTAGTTCGTTTCGATAGCTGAGGATCGTCTCTGGAATACAGAAGTTTAAATTGTGCTGAATTACGATTTCGTTTAGGGTTTTTTTTTAATTATAGCTAAACTGCAGATCTCTATGCAAATTTCATATTTTTGTTAACAAAATTGATGATACGGAATCCAAATGAAAGGTTGCTACACCTTTAAAATGCAATAATTTTTATCTTGCTTTAAATATTCTGTATATTTTTACACGGTACGCGCATTCTGTGCCTTTTTTCGTATTTCAATTTTTCGTAAATGCATAAACATCCGAAATCTAATTATAGCTATAAAAGATGATTCTTGAAATTACTGTAACTTGAAATATTTGTTTAGATGTTTTACCGGAATTAGGGTAAATGACCCACGTACTGTCACTGTTCCTACAACTGCCACTTGAATTCGTTTATTTAATAGCAAGGTAACGTATAAGAAATCGTAATTAAACAAATTTTCATACTAAATTTGGACTTCGGTTTACGTAACAACGCATAGACATTGTATATTCGTTTACACTTAATATTTATAAATAAATATTAGGAGGTAAATATGCTGTTGAACATTAAAACGTGACCAATATAATTATAAAGTATGGAACGTGTGATAATTCAGTAAGGTGCGACGTTTACTATATATCTTATATCTGTTACACAAACTGACGTGTTAACATATTTGTAAAAACGTGTTTCTATTTAAATGAAATGTTTTCAAGTGATACTACGAAGGACATTGGACTTTGTTGTACATTTTCAATTACGTAGCAATGAATTTACTATATCGAACATATAAAAAAGATGTTCATAAATAAAAGAGCTGTTGAACAATATTATGCTCCAAACTGGAACGATCTTTATGTTAAATACGTTCTAAAATAGTTAAATGAAATTACGCGACAACCTTAATGTGGCAGAACGTGGTACATTTACCCTATTCCTTTATTTGATCCCTTCTTTACGGCTCATTGGAATTGAAAATTAAAACTAGGGATGAGAAACAATTTTTATTAATATGAGAATAGGATAAATATGAATATTTAGATGCTTTATGTTATCAATCATAGTCTAATATTATTGGACGAATGAAAACAGAAACAATACTGTATTACTAGAAATCAATACTTATACTCTTAAAAAACAGCTGCTCAATTTTTGGGAATACGTGCATATGCATTTTATAGCGAAAGGGTTAAGTGTAGTCTTTTCATGGAAACACAAAATCAGCGTCGTGTTACTTTCTTGCGATACAATAGCTTTTGTCCTACTCGTATAATACAGCAAATTGGTGTAAATTACAGTTAAACTTCGTTATTTGTGCTGCAATTAATCCACTAATGAAATCAAGGGATTAACGGCGCTCAACTTTCTTGAAACGCAACTTCTATTCAAACTTATAATGTTGTTCAGAAATTTCGTAACTATGGAAAGAGATAAGTTGATGTAAATTGAAGAGCATTTCGGTTTGATAATCTTCCGTTTAATTCTAATTTTTTGCTTGACTCTTCTGCTTGGAAGATTTTCTCTTCAATTGTTGCGATTGAAGCCGCAGCACGCTTGCTGCCCGGCAATCCCTTTGTTTAATGAAAGACAATTGCGAGTACAGTCGTTTCATTTTCTTGTCATCCGTTTGGTCAACGAATAAACAGTGTACAGTAAGGAGATAGAAGTTTTAAGTGAATAATAAACGTCAGCTGCTTTTCTAAACTAATTTGTAGATCTAACAATTCTTGTTCAAGATTGTTACCGACGACTATCCGAGTTTTAGATCAGTATTTGTCTTCTGAGAATTTAATGCCGTTTGTGTTAAAAATTTATGAAAATTACAAACGATAGTAACGTATAATTATATAATAATTATTATTGTATTACGGATTATATAATTTAATATGTAGGGAATTACAAAATTATTGGCACAGAGGTAGAAAGATAACGGAGAGTAATACAAAAATAGTGATAGATATTTCAATATTGTATTATTGAAAAATTTATACATTGGATTTTGGGTGAAGAACTGAAAGCAGAGAATGATAATTATCAAACGAAGTCAAAGACTGTTACGTATTAAGTAGACTGCGTATTATTATGCATTTATTAGGAAATTCGACTGTGCAAACAAATGCAGGCACTTAATACGCAAAAATATATAAAGCATCCAAAGTCAAGTACACTTTATTATATTTAGGGGCGGTATTTATCTCTATTTTGGTTCTACTTCCATAATTGTACCTTTAAATGTGGCAACTCGCATAAAAAGCCACACTACTACAAAAAAAAAACCATAAAATATACGCGTCGGTCACATACGACTGGTATGGCGATCAAGGTGTTAATTGTATTTATAAAAGTACGAATTTGCATAAGCATCCGCAGTCCAGCGATATCTAACGCTCGTGAAATATCACAATAATATTCTGATGGAAATGAAATAAAATGCAGCCTCAATTTTTTAACGAATCTATTTTTACAAACGCACAACAGTTTCACGATAATTCGTTTATAATATTGCCAATTGCAAACTGGAAACAAAATTTCCGACGCGACATTAGAAAAAGCTGGTCTCGAAACTCGCATTATCATAAAATAATTTGAGCCGACTTCTCCCTGCTTCAAAACGATTCTCGCCCCAGCGTACAACTTTTTATGCAATGAAAATTTGTTCTCCTGTCCAAGTGTATTAAAGCGATTCGGACGGAAGTACGCCTGGACGGAAGATCCGTTCGTTTTTTTCTTTTTTTTTTTTTTTTACAAACACGGAAACGCCATCGGAGCTGCCGACGGATTTCATATATGAATTTAAATAGATTTGATTCAGAAGGCGGGCTCGTCAAAGGATTTGACAGAAAGTAAATTTGTTCGTAGTTTGCTGGAAATCTTTAGCGCGTTGTTAGGGAACACGTATGTGTCATCAGGAAGAGAAGTTAAAGGACAAGATTGAAGCCCTTCTATATTCGAAAGTGATAGCCGGAGAAAGGAAGAGAAAAATAACGCTTAAAATGCGACCGTATGAAAGGTGGAAAGCATCGCCTTAGGGTTAGGGAAAAGTATATGGCGGAAAGTATACACAGAGGCCAGACGGAAGGGTGGCATTGCATACGTCAACCCTTACAAGTGGTTGATGCCGGATATATGTCAGACACCTTGCGCTTTCTCATATTCCTGATTTTTTCGTAGTCGTAGAACGCCGTGTTTGTACACCATACTCCGAGATTATTACACTGCAGATTTTTTTCTATGCATTTACAGTGGCTGAAAGTAAAACTCGGGCACTTGGATTTTTACGCCTTTTAACACATTATTTACCGGTTACGAATTATAATAAAATAAAAGACCGGTCGATTTAAGTTTACAATTCGGTAATACCGGATCGAATAATTTATGGGAAATAATACCAAATTCTATGATAAAGAATGTGCAGACTCGTTTTGGTTCTTCTTTTTTGAAATTCATTTTTACAGCAAAAATGGTGAGACGTAAAGGAAGGCTAAATGGTGGGTTGTTTCACCCTTGAAATAAAATAAATTGTACTTTACTTTGAATGTTTTGTATATTTTTGCATATTGCGTGCATTCTGTGCCTTTTTGCATATTTAAATTTCCCATAGATGCATATACATTGGTAGTCTAATAATAATGCTTGACACTATTTTAGTGAAACGCGAACGAACTTATTACTCAACATAATATTTAACTCTTTCACCATTACCTTATAACTCGAACGTATTTATGGTAAATAGACAAGGCTAGTTTTTATCAATTTAAGAATAGCATGTGTGTAAATATTTAGATACTTTGTATTGCCAATTAAATTAAAAATATATATGAGTTATAGTAGAAATGTTACTATAGTGCCGGTAAAAGATCGTATAGTACGAAGAAGGAATTAAAACAACTAGCAGCAGATAGTTGGTTAATCAATGCTTGAAAGAAAAAGATATGAAAATAGGGATGACACAAAGCTCTAAGGAAAAGAAAGGTATTTATGGAGAAATGACTATAGCCAGTTAGGGTTAGAAACTATGAGACTGCAGTATGTAAATAGTGTTTATTCGTTCTCTTTATGGAAAATCATGAGAAATTCACAAAAATGCATTAGTAGGAATTTTGTACAATTTCTATGAAAAACTATGATACCGAACATAATTATTGCTATAGATACCACCAGTAGTTACAATTCACTATTTGAAATAGTAGGAAAATTGATGAAGTTTCATCTCTGATGGTTCAACTCTTTCGTGACTGAATTACTTTTCATTAAAAATTTGTTTGTTACAATTTGCCGTATTCTTGGGTTCGTAATGAGTGTCGAATTGTGATTAATTTTGAGCACTAGAATCGGACATTTACACCTCATTGCTCAGCAAAGTGTTAAATACCATAAAATTGAAAATTGTCAACGAATGAAACAAAAATTGGTGGTTGTAATAAATTTGTATTTCAGTATCGCCAGCCGATCATATTTTTAAGCAGTAAAGAAAGTTCTAAGTTCTAAATTTTTCTTTGCAACTATAAAAAAAGTCTAGTTTGTTCAATTTTGTGAAAGTTGCTCAATTTCTTGTTGCACGGCGTAATACGGTAAAGAAAAAAGGGTCAAGTAGATTGACACTCTATAAAATACTACTTGGTTTTTTTTGCCGTGCAAGCATGGAGTCGAGTTTGTCGTGTAAACTCATTGAACTTGTCGACAAGGTGGATGAAGAAACGTGATATATGACAGGGGACTTGCACAGGTGTCAAGTATTTTACAAGCAAGTAGCAAAAGCGATGCTGGAGCTTAGATGTTTCAGAGAGCTTTATAATCGAGTCAAGCCAATCAAGAGAAGGGAATTGAAAATAATAAATGACTGTATTTTTCATGGTTAACCTTTAATTACTGACGCTGAATCTGAAAGGTTACGTACGATGCGTTTCCACATTTTCAATACGTTATAACGGCAAATTGAATTTGTTTTTTTGCATTTTTCAAAATTCTCGTTAGCTAATTAACACCTTAACTGGGACAAAATTGTATTTAGATTACTATTCAACGGTCGAAATATATTACAATGATGCAGAGCTGATGGTAGATTTCGGATCTTTATGCAAATTCGTATGAGATTTTTTATTAATAAAATGGATCATAAATGGAGGGTTGTTTCACCCTTAAAATATAACTTTTACTTTATTTTAAATATTTTGTATATCACGTGTATTCTTTGTTGTTTTGCGTATAAAAATTTTCCATAAATGCATCCAAATCCGCAATCTACTAATGAGATACTTCGATGCACAATGATTTGAATTCTTTATGTAAAAAGATGAATCCAAAATAAATCTGTAAAGTTAATATAAAATTTAATATCCCCTTTCAATATTAAAATGAATATCATATTAATTTCATAGATATTTAATTGCAGTGGATTTTAATCAGAGTCTTTGTGTCCGTATTAATATCTAAAAAGCTTGACGTCAATAGTCAAACCCTTTTAATCGAAGATTCGATATACATTTCTAAAAAATGTAAAAGTTTGAAATTTGTTTTGCTTTCAGTTTTCCACAGAATTTGGTATATATTCTATTCCTTCATATGGAATTGCAATATTTGATTGGTTAATTAATTAGGAATGGTACGCTTGCGCGTGATTAAATGTAAATGGATATGAGTTCCTACGGCAAGCATGAATATTCTCCAATTTGTTATCAGTATAAATACTATTCATTAATTATATCGTTAAATACACAGGAATCTTTTATCTATGTAAACCAGAGATTGGAAATTATTTTAACTATAGAAGCTAAGCTTTATTTTATATTTTTGCGGATATATTATTAAAACAGCGCGAAACGGTAAAACAAAATGATTGGCAGAAAGCAAACAAGAATATATATATATATAACATAGTTGTAGAATATACGTAAATATAAATCTATAATTCAGCTGCGTATAATTTTGTTCAACTATAATGCTACTGTTATGAACAATTAAATTTGTTATTTATGATGCTTAATATATGAGAACAGGTAGAAAGAAAGAATAAACTCGAAGAAGAGTATTATGCCAGCGAGTTATATTTATTGTTGCAGTTTATCAAATTAATTCTATTTGTTTTCTTTGTACTATGACTTTAATACATCATTTTAAAAATTCTAATAATAACGTCACTCGTTTTAGCCATTTATGCATTATTCATATCTCACAGGTAATTTCTGTTACACGCGTATTGAATATTTTTATAAAAATTTAATCATCTTTCCCAGTAACTTTCCACTGATTTTTTTTCTGAAGAGTTCGAAATGGCGGATTAACCTATTTGGAATTAGCAATTACCGTTTACTGCTTATATAATCTTGTCTATTATTAGCCATTTATACTAAAATAAATGTATTGGTTTTAAATTCACATTTTTTTTGTAATTAATATAAATGAATACGGATATGTTCGTTTATGGAATCAAGTCCTTGCCTTACGAATTTTTCAAAGACTATTCATTGGGACGTTAGCTACTTACAATAATACTTTAACTCTTTGCACTCCAAACCTCTTTCGTAATCCGAGCATAGTTTTGTGAAATTTTATTGTGCAAAGGAGAAATTTGCTTTGAAAGAAATGAAAATTAAATGAATGAAAACGAGTATAAACCTTTTGTGGAAATTAAAATTAGTTGTCATAGCAGAGTCAACGAAGTGCACAAGGTTAATATTGTGTCGAATGCAAAACATTAATTCTGCTGTTCTCCTTGCTTATTTTTCACATTCATACTTCTTCGATTTACACTAAAACGATGAACGAATATACACTTCAGGAATATTATTGTTTGTATGAAACTTAGAAAAGTTTCTAATACATTGAATATCAACGAGAAATATGTAGAAAGATAATACCAAATAAAACAATAATCTTCACATTGGGTCATATAGACCCAAGGAAAAAAGCAGGACTAAAATATCATATTATATATATTCCTCAATCTTACCAATTGAAGTTACATATAGAATTAAAGTTACAATTCGTTAAAAAGTACAGTATGTTTTTATTGTAATTGGTTCATGATTTGCTTCACGTGGGTAACTCGTCGTTATAAGGCAATGAATTAACAGAGAAAAAAATAACGATGCACTTGTGTTGATTACTTCGATGCCTCTTCCCTTAATTGAAACTCCAATACACCATCAAACAAAGGCAAGACTGTGCTTCAGCGGTTTGTAAACGTCTTAACACATTGTGTAAACGCGTAGCTAACTCGGTGAGCATTCGAGAAGACATCAATCGACATAAGGGGATATTTCGTGTTTCTCGGCACGCGGAGGCCACGCGGAACCTTTGTACTGCTTTCAGACGACTTTGCGCTGAATTACATGCATTCATCTTTGAAGAGATAAAGGGGCCTGCCGTTCTGCCCGAGGTATTTCCTCGTTTTCCTCGTGTCTGTCGGCTAGCTCCATCGGAACTCTTAAACGTTCGTACTTTCTGCGAGAAGACGAGCGACCGCGTTTGAAGAAACATGCAAAACTTCTTTCCATTTCTCTTCTACTTTGTTCTTTGGACTTATTTAGATCCGGACAATGCAACTATTTTACCGATGTACGCCTTCCACTGGAAAAGTGTTCTGTTGAGATTTTTAAGGGAAATATGTGATTATTGCATGGTGGCGGAGATTGGAAAAATGTTAGGATATTCGATAAATTCATGGTGAATGTTATACCGAAAACGTATAGTTAAATAAGCGTGCTAAAAATACTATAAAATTGAACTTGTGATACATTAATCACGAAATAGATCTTTCAAGGAAAATCTCTTCTGGCTAGCTTAACCCCTATCCTTACTCTTAGGGTGGTTCTACACCAAAACGTGATTTACAGTTTAAGTTTGATTTCTTTTGAGCAATCGCATAAATAGTTTTGGAAAAATTTGGGGATATATGCCTCAGAATTCTTTTTTTCATATTTTCCTGACCACAGAAGCGATTTGTAAAAGAATTCAGAAATGCTGATTGCTGGTTTTCATATGTGGTAGATTCATATTTTTACATACACGATTGAAGAATTTGATCCTAATTAGAAATTTACTTCACTTTTCGAGTATTATAAAGTACGTTTTACTTTAGATAATATTTATCTTTTTGCATATAATGTGCAACCTTTATCCTACGTACTGTTTTAGTTATATACATTTTCCAAAAATGCGTAAAATCCTAATAGGCTGTACTAATGAAATTATCATGCCAGATATTTAAAAAAACATAATTTATGAGAAGCAAATTTTTATTCATTTATTTTACCAAAATTACAGCAATTCTTTAAAATTCCATCGTTATGAATTTATATAATTTTTATAGTCATTTTGACCATCTTGGTAGTTCTAGTGTTCTTAGTATTATTATTTTTCTTTTTTTTCGTTTGAAAGCCACTAATATGTACCCGAATAATGGAACATTTTTTATATTATATTTTACTGTTTGGAAAAAGATTTTACCTTGTATTGCACTTTCACCTTGAACATCTGGAAGATAAATTTGTATAAGAATAAAAGGCAATTTAAAATTTCCCAGAGAAAAGTTAGCAGTTCTGAAATAAATGTCTCTGTTATTTTTATTTATATTACAAGAAAAGTAATGGGGGAAGAGGTCGTATGATTTTATGGGTGTTACGTTTATTATAACAGATTATTCATGTCAAGGTTATGTTTCCTGATATATTAAGGTCATCATTTTATACACTTAATCTTTACGATCCCGACAGTAAAATTTAATTAATCTGTACTTGGAGGTCACCTAAAGTTCTTGGTGTGTTCTGCTTCGGTGCAAACTTTTCAGGAATTGCAGGAACGCATAAGCAATGCATGCAATTCGGTTAGAAGGCCTCTAATGGAGGCCACTTCGAGCATCTACCATAAAATCGGGCACTATTTTAAAGTAGCTGTATCTTTAAAACAAAAGATCTTCTCATCTGAATCTCGTGCTATTCTTTAAGATTCCGACTGTGCTTGCAAGTTTTTCAACTTTTGAATTTTGAAGGATAATTTAAAAATGGAACGTGAATGCAATATGGGATTGAATTGAAGTATGGAATTCAACACGAGTCCAATGCGAGCAGTAAGAATAATAATTCCAAAGTTATATACGGGACTATTTTATTCTTGATTCTTCATCACCATTTGGAATAACGTGTAACACGTTTTTTAAACCTATCACCGAATCGATAACATGAATTTGCTGTTCGAGCACGTTCGTATTTCGTTGCAAACTGTCGGTTATGTAATTTCCAATGCCACGAGTGCTATAAAATCGGTATTAAAAACTATTGTTAATCAATGTCACACTAGTTTCAATTTAGCTGCAGGACTCGCTAAGTAGAATAAAAATTGTTTCGCCTTTCCTTTAATACATTTTTCACAATTGAATGATGAAATTAAACTTTGTGCATTTGACGTTGAACTTTTTAACGTATTCTCTACTATTGGAATATAGCAGTATCGTATAAAAAATATGAATAGAAGTTTCAATACGAAATACTCTGCCCAAAAATTAGATATCACTTATTCCATGAGAAAGGAACTTGACTTTTTGTAGAAAGATAAACGAGGAAGATAATTATTTGAACTTTTAACTTAATACTTGCCGCTATAGAAAAATGATGACATCACAATCATTGGCTAATATTAGTTTAAACTTGTCACTTCAGGCTATTTTACATCTCTTTCGTTGAATCAAATATTGTTCTCTTTCATTTATTTATTTTTATTTTATAAATAAATTGTCCTCTTGTATAAAAATCTTGCATACTTTCTAAATTTCAATTAGAAGTTTTGAAAGTTATCTTGGCTAATATGCCTCCAATGATTTTGCAATAATTATCAAAAGGATGTTTCTAAAATTGATTTGAATTTTGTATTCTTTGTAGCCTGACCATAATACGTACTGTAGGGCTTATTTTCGGTAAATCCCACGTGAATGGGTCAAAGGCACGAGAAGGGAAGAAAAACCCAGTTTGGTAGTAAAGAATGTTTATTAAATAAAATAAAGGCTAAATATCGCACAATTATCTCACTACTCGCACCTTCCTATATCTCTGACTTCTCTTTCTCGACTCGCGTACCCACGCATTCATTTTCTCTCTCTCTCTCTCTCTCTCTGTGTTTCTCTCGTTCATCTCAGACAGTCGTAAGACCCAGTCAGTCATGTTCACCCGAAATCTTGCGCGACCACACACCCTTCGTCCACACGTCAACTAAGTCGCTCTGTCCTAAACACTTTTCATTCGCGCCTTACAATCAGCCAATCTTAAATAAACACTGTAGAATGGTGGACCCGTCTAGACCCAATAGAAGAGAAAGACAGTATATGCCCAATAAGGACGTTAGGCACAGTGGGGCTGTGGCGTACTGATTAACGCGATCGATTAGTGACCCGAAAGTATCTGGGTTCGATCCCCCGCCCCCCGGCGGCGCAGTGTTCCCTTTTTTCGGCTATACAAGGCGACACGGCTCGGCACGATACAATACCGTTCGCTCTTCTATTCTGTCTACCACAGTACTTATACATGTATAATGTTACTATTTATACATTTTACACAAAAGGGACTTGGGTGTCCCGAAACTATTCTTGCATCCATTCAGAGGCGAATTTAGGAACCTTTGGGTGTGGGGGTGTATAAAAGTACACATTATTTTTAACCTCTCTTTAGTTAACTTAAAATTTGCTTGTAATTTATATATTAATATTTTTATTTGATACCATAGCGAGTGCCGAACAAATTTTTTAAAATATAATTATATTCTTCGGGATTATTCTTTTGGTTTGAGTTTGGAGGGGATCCTACACTGTATCCCAGCAGTGAAATTACAAATATGAGAAGTAATCTTAAACTTCGGAGCAGAAGTGTACGTCTTGAATGAGCTTTTGGATTCCTTTTGGCACCCGGCCAATTACTTTTCTAGGATTTTCTGCTTTCGAAACCCTACCTGAGTTACTGCTTTTATCATTCCCACAACGCGCGTGACACTCTTTCTTCTCCGCAACGTCGTGGAAATTCAATATTCATCGCGTGCTACCAGTCTGAGGCAAGAAATCTTGAGGCGATGTTGGCCGATAGCTCCTCCGGAAGTGTCTGAACCTTTATACACACCAATGTAGTAACTATTTGTCGCGCTATTTCCAGCCTTCCTTATAAGTACCACGCTGCTTACGCGAATGAAGATAGCGACGCAGTCTGTGCCTAAGATTCTTGTCGACGCGAAAGCACTTACGTCGCGAGACGAGGGTGATTCGTACGTTTCCAACCCCATAGAGAAGTCCGCGAAACATTTAGAGCTCCAGTGTTGTTCCATGAGAGAACAAACGACAGTTAGAAACCGAAACTGTCTCCATCGATTCTCCCTTTGGCTCCGCTTTGCTCTGGAGAACTTTATCCGATTAGAGTCTCACTACCACGCCTCCCTTCGTCAACGACGTCCCCTTCTTGATGAAGGGTCTTTGATACGAGTTCCTGTTGACGAATGCAGTGTTTAGAATGTCTGTCGGTTTTTTCTTTTTTTTTTCTTTTTTTTTTAATTAGTGAATTGGAAAGGAAAGTGTAGTTCGTAGTTTTGTTTTATCTTACACAGTAGAGAGCAACTCGCGGATACGTTGCATTTCGTTTAGATGAAATGTAAAAGCAATGATCATCTATGTTAGCCATTTTCAACTGGTGTGTCGTGAGAGGTTTTTAAAAATGTCGTGATTTTGCCAATTTTTTAATAAAAGCGGTACAAAATTATTATTCTTTTTTTGTTGTTAATCAGTCAGAAATACATACCTTTCTTATCAGAGATTGATAAAACAACATAGTGTATTTTTCGGTGTGCCACAAGAATTTAAGTAGGGACTAGTTTATGTGTGATGTAAAATAAAAAAGGTCAGAAATAGCTGATCTGTGTCGAAATTTTATAAATTAAGATGTTTTTAGTACACTTTCTTTATGCACGTAACTCTATATGACTCTATTGTGATCTTAATCTAGCTGAATTTAATATGATAGATTTTATCAGTTTTCCATACAAAATTTAAAATATTAGATCTTCGGTTGCATAAAAATCTGTAAAATGGATTCGTATGCTAATTGAAGGATTTACAACAAACGACGACCTTCATTTATTGTAGCTTTTTTCTACAAGAACGAGAGAATACTTTAGTATCTTTAATTTTTGTTTAATATATTTCGATCCCTTTTAACAGAATATTCGTCATATTGCACAATTGCGAATGGTGTTATCTGCAAATATATCATAAAGAAATTATAACAAATTAAATGAAGAACTTGTAGACCTCATGACTAAGGATGTTAACTTTGACAAGGGTTGTTTTTATTACGAATCTTTCAAGTTTGAACTTCAGGAAGGATACCAAGGTCAGTACCCTATACAGATACCGACTCTGATGGGGTAACTTTTCGACGAACATCTCCGTATTTCGTACGTATTCTATATTCTTCGCATATCGCCGCGTCATTACAAAATACGACCTTATACAGTAGTTTTTTTTTATACTGTTTATTTATTTATATGAACAACAATAACTGTCTACGATATCAAAATCAAAATCTGCCACATAACATTTCATTTCCTCAAAATAGTTAGATGCTTTGATTTACTTCAACTCGATCGTCAAATGGTAAACGTACTTAATCTATAAAATTCGTAATCCAAGCCTAGCGTTCTCGAATCTCGCGGAATTCGCAAGGTGTAAAGTGGCAATGGTAACATTCGCACTCACTTTACAAGCGTATCTATTTCTCTTCCGTCTACCGTTTCACCGATGTGTTACACGCGTGTCTCTCTGACAAGCTTTACGTAACGCGTTACGTGAAACTGGACGGCTTATACAATAGTGGTGGCACACGAAAGAGTGATAGTCACGGGCGCGAGATTCTATACGGTAGCTTAATTAAGCCACTGTTAATTCAGCAAGGTGTTAACAATAATTGATGCCGCGGCTGTGGATGGTCTCGTGCGTTCGTAGTTACATCTAGACTGAAGATGGAAATACTTTCGTCCCTGACCTCGGATCGCGGTTTCACGACCACCTAGCGTCAATTCACGGCGCTGATAATTTGTAATTCATAAGCGTGGCAGTGCGAACGCGTGATTTCACGTACAAGTTTACGCGAATCGCGTCGTCGTAAATTCGTTCCGTACAAATCCACCTGTGTAATTTAGACGCGTGCTTCGATATGTATCTATGCACCGGTTAGCGCCAATGAAATCATCGGGCTTGATAGTAGAATACGTGTACGCATTTGTGAAACGTTTGATGATGAAGAGATCTATGTACGAATGTTCGTGGCTACAATTGTTATAAATCTGGTATAACTGGAGCAACGGATGTAATCTGTGATTAGCATTTGGTGAAACTTTCGTTTTTAAGTGGTTATTGGACTGCGGATATTTATGCAAAACCAGGGTTTAATTAGCAAAGTCTTACTCTGTGAATGTTTTTTCGGTTAACTCATTTTGTAAACAGGGATCTATGATACTCAGGGGGGAGTATATGATACGTTTTTGAGTAACTAAAAGTCTGCGAAAAAATCTGAAAAAAAATCTGTGTAACGTGTTGAAACATTAGATGTTACAATCCGTATTACAAATTTGTGTAGTACTTTGTTTAACGCGTTGAGTGTCATACTTGAATTTTACTTTCCACACGCCAGGTGTCAACATATCAAATTTCAGTTTATAACATCTTGAAAGCTTCTTTTATGGCCTAATATCATATTATTTGGTTATATTATGTTCCGTTCCAAGACGGAACAGATTTGAGTCTCTCGCACCCGCACCACCGGTAGGCCACCTGCGCCTCACGTGTCGCCGGGCTGCGGAAAATACACCCCAAATTTCCGACCAGCGCCGCACCTATTAGACGCCGCCCTTTCCGTAAAGACATCCTATTGGCCGCTTAAAGATTAAAAAATGTCCTTAAAAGGAGCCTACTAGAAGGCAAAACGACACACAACAATTCCACACTTCGCCACTTACACACTACACGGCAAAATTTCTACTCAACTCCACCGCAATATCTCTACCGTTCACGTTAAAATAAATACTTGAATTTAACTAGTGTTCAATCCTCATTACGTCAAATTTACCCTTCGGCTCCTTCCTTGAACAACTTCATTCAACTTTCATCCGCGTCATTTAATCGTCGCTAACATTGCCGACGCTATGGCGCCCCCACATATTATATGATTTACATATGTAATTAGCTCGTGATCGGGTGTATCACGTGGCACTGTATTTATTTATATTTAGATTCCGTCGCCAAATAGTGAAATTGACTTGGAGACAATTAAATTGTCAATACTAAAATTACTGCATACATCTAATATTTAACAATAAAAAAGACGAAAGAAAAATATTTTTTCGTAATATTTTTCCTGAAGATTGAGATTCTTTCTTCTATTTATACAAAAACAGAATTAGCAAAAATGTAAGGAATAGTAATCAGTCATCAAAATATATTAACCGATAATGTAACAATGAAATCGATTAGAAAGAAAAATGACTCGTCGTTAATGCGGAATAGGTAGACAGTTACAAAAGTGAAACGTGAGACGAAGGTCTGTACAGCTATTCGCCACTTTTTCCTTCGTTCTCGCCTTCCGAATGAAGGCAATTACTCTCTGTAGCACCTTAATTTTCCGCTCGCCCACGCATCGTTGGAAATTAAGGATCGTCAAAGAATATCAGCCTACGGGCGAAATATGTTTCGCTTTACAGACGTTTCACCCTTAGAGAAAGGGGGGGGGGGGAGGATGAGAAAAGGAGGGAAATGTCAGAATACCACGAAAGTTCCCAGTTAAAGTTTCGTTGACGGAGATGAAGATTCTCAGACCGTCTCCAATTAGCGCCCTATAATTACAATCCCCGCGAGTCACGAGGACCGCCCAACCGTACCTCTGTTGACAAAGAATTATTTGTTTTTTCCCCCCCCCCCCCCCCCTCTCATTCCTTTTTCTATTCTCCTGTTTTTTCTAACGAATCCTTGTAACGAGAGTCCACAATTGTTCTACGCTTTCTATAATAGATCGTCTCTTTTGAATTTCTTTCCGTATTATAAACTGGTGAGTTGCATCGATAATCTTGTTTCAGCAATTATGTATTTTTTAGAAAGAGTATTCATTAGTGGACCGCGGATTTATATGCAAATTCATACTTTTATAACTAGTACCAACCACCATAATCAATAGACTGCTGCGGGGGTTTATGTAAATTCATATTTTTGTACAAACTTCTGTTCGATATTATTTTTAATTATCGTTTTTGGATCGATATCGCAGCACGTTTTTATGGTTTGAATTGACAGCAATTCATTCGCACGGCCATCGATTTTATAAACATCAATTCGATTGTGTTTGGGTACAACTGGATATTCTGCGTTCCCTGATTCTGATTTCAACAATCTGTCGAGTGCGATATTCACTCTGCATTTTGAAAAATAACAAAAATATGATGTCAGTGGAAATTTGGGGTGCGGTATAGGGTAGAGAAACGCGATACGCCGAGGGGAAATTTAAAATTGATCACAATTTTCATCCCTGAAAAAACGAAACTATCTTTGCTATAGAATCTGTCTTACAAAGTTACGCGATATTTGTAAAAATTAATTTCCTGTTTTAATTTAGGACATCAGAAGTACGTACTATTAAATTAATTGTTACAGTAACGTGTGGTAATTGAAATGAGTGAAATTCCAAATTGAGTGGAATGTAGTTTGGATTTGTTGTAAACAGTGCACAAAACAATATAGAAACTTTTTATTTGTGTATAACAGAAGCCACTTTAATTATTAATATAGTGAATGGAGTAGTAATCGAAACTGAAATCGTCGGAATTAATCTACTAAATGAAACAATAATCGGAATTAAAATCGTTCTTTCGCTATAGTAGCTCTAGCCAAAACATGTTGTTTCTTTTCGATAAATCGCCTGATTCGAGAGTATTCATTAGATAAAAGCATTCATTATTGCAGATTATTTACTAAAATTTATTTAGTAAGTCTTATCATAAGTATTATTTTTGATAAGATCATGTTTATTTTAATGCTAAAGAGGGATCTCTCTCTGTGAATAAATAAATATTATTATTATTTACAGACACTGTAACAGCTCGTTCAGACGATATTTTTTTTTCTATATTTTCATCACATGTCCAGCTTTCAAATATATAAATTAACCCATTCACTGGAAAAACGATGTGAATACCTTCGTACATTTTCGATTCGGCATAATTATCAAATTGGTCAGAAAGCCGTGTCATTTGAACAAGCTGTAACAAAATGATAAAATATTTTAACCATTTCACTATGAACAATGCATATATATATATGTTCTAAAAAGTTGGACAACCATTTGTTAACCCCTTGCCATAAAACCATAAGTTGCATTCGTGACGCAGATTATAAAGAAATACTTGGGATATTTATAACAAAATTTAATTGACTCCCTTTAGTCTTCGTTGAAATTCCTATAATTGATGCAGGTATAAATACAAATACTGCATAATATTTTAATATAATAGCTTTATATATAGCTTTGTCTAACACGTGCAGCTACTAAAAAATTCGTAGGGCAAGGAGTTAAAAGCATGGATGTTATTTCTCTGTAGTAGAGTATTACTACTCTTTCCTTCCATATTGTAACGCCAGACCGTAACGAATAATACAAAGCATCTACATATTTATATTTACTCTATTCTCATATTAATAAAAATTGCGCTTGTCTATGCTTCTAAGTTTTAGTTCCAGTGAACCGTGGCGAAAGGATTAACAGTGAATTGATTTCTTTCGTGTAGTTTACTTTAATGGCTCTGAACAGTGAAATGCTTAATAATAAATATCCATAAGTTAAATACCAAAGCTCAGTTTAAAAAATTAATTACCGAAGACCGTACGTTATAAATATTTTCAACAGACGCACAAACGTTTAGAACAGTTGAAACATTTAAAATTTCATCTCACGTAAAACACCTAGGTATTTAGTCGTAGGTTTTCTAAAGAAACCATAAAGCCGGTTGCTTAATTTTTACTTCCGTTTCGCGTAGAGTTAAACGAGCGCGTTTACATCACTCGTCGAGCTATGCTACGTGATCTTCTCTCCTTAAAACCACCCCCAGCGTTTATTCGCCACGTAGAACGCTGCGGTATACACTCGGCACGAGAAACATGAACATAAACCGCATTCGAACGACAGAGAGAGAGAGAGAGAGAGAGAGAGGGGGAGAGAGAGAGAGTGAATGAGAGAGAAAGCAAGTAAAGTGAGTACGCGTTCATGAAATGAACTCTCCAAGTGAATACAGCGAGTCGACGCGGTTTAATAAATAAACAGTGTGACAGTCGATATAGCGATTCGAATGCGGCCGACGGAAATCGAGCTGGGTGTACTTCCTTTGAAATGTCAGAAAAACTTCACTTGCACCACCCTGAAGCCTACTACATACAACAGAGATTCTATAAAATCGAACGACTGTCCACGAGAACGCGTGTCGTGCTTCTGCTTGTGGATGCGTCCAACCATCATAGTTTCATGGGAGTTTCGAACGCGTCTGAGTCCCGGAAAAGCCGCGAGATAATGTATCGTTGCACTCCCTCCCCACCGGCGCCGAAAACATCTCCTGGAAATGAAAAGCTTCAGATAAGCGGCGTTTCCGATAAACTTGACTTTCGGGGAGTCGGGATTAAAATTCAAAGCTTCGTGTAAATATTTTGCTTGCGAAAGAAAGCCAAATGAACTTATACAGCCAATCACAGAAGTCCACATATATACATTTTAAATGTAAAGTATTTGCATATTTTAGAATGGTAAAAGTGATGTGAAAATTTGTAGAATATAAAAGTTTAAGTGTGAAAGATTCGTATGTGATGCTCCATAAAGTGAGTATCATTGATTATGCGAATGAACGTGCTCCTAAAAATGTAAAAACTGTTATTTCTTTATTCTAAACAAATTATAACGCATCAGGGATGTGTTCAAAAAGTTTAACAGTGTAAAAATATAATTATAATAGTAAGTTTTGTAATACTTTAATACACGTACGTAGACTTTTGTAAAGTTATGTTGTTGGTTTATGTTTACTTTTTTTATAAACAAGTGCAAAAGATGTGATCATATTCTCAGAATCCATGCAATTCATGCAGCTTTAAAGTCTTACTGTTATAAAAGCCAAGATTCATTAAATCATGATTCAATTTTTCGCACGAACTTTAGAAAGATCGTCGGCAAAAAAATTCTATCCCCTTGAAATTCGATCTCTTATAAATTATGGATCAGAGAGAGGGTATTGGGACGATATTCGGTTCATCCAGGGCAAAAGGTACAAATGGAGAAAGAACAATTTCGAGGTAGAGAGAGAAATTTACTTTCGATCGCGAGTACGAGCTCAGTCAAAGGATTCAGTTAAAGCACTTCCCATTGGGAAATCAAAATGGCCGGAGATTTACTGGTTGATCGGTATCAATGAAAAATTACGAGCAGTCTAGATCTTTGTCTCATCACAGTTCGCTGCTCCTTCGTACCGATATTTCCATAAGATTAAATTCATTCTATCGTGAACGATGCAAAAAGAATAAAAATGGCGCCTCTCTGTCCTATGTAAATAAGATTACCCGATACTGATAAGGTCCGATAAACCCTGATGTTCTAGATACAATGCGTCCTACCATCCGCACTGATAAAAATTGAGATGTTCGACAATCTATATTGCGTTTTCCCTCACTCGCTTTCCAGCTTTTATTTTCTTCTCCTGTAATATTTGTTTCCGTGCTTTCGCACCATGTTCCCGGTTGTCAGTGTTTTATACTTCCTTTCAGAGCTGCATATGTCTTTGGTTCAATTTTCTTTCAGTCTACCGGTTCAGTATTTTATCTCAAGGCTGCTCAGAAGATGACAGATGGATAACTATTTATTTAGGTCATATTTCATATTATAGAATAGCGTTTCTCAAACTATATGCCATGGTTCCCAATATTGAGCCGCATTAACTTTTTAACGGCCTGCGAAATGATAGTTGCTTAAAGTTGCAATTAAATATTATCTTTTAGGTATTATTTTGATCATAGCTTATATAAGAGTTTATAATAAAAATAATACAAACTGTTTTATTGATTTTTATCATTTTGAAGCAGCTTGTTTCATTTAAAATGAAACGTACAAACAACGTCTTGTATTTTTTCACAGCTGAATATGAAATTGGAGCATTTGTTAGAAATCAAAATTCGTCTGAAGCATTTTCAATGTAAGTGTATCGAGTGTTATTCTTCGCACGTAGAAATTCCTGTTAAATATATATCATTTTCTTCATTTATATGTGACTCCAGTCGGTCAGGCTTCTAACATTTTTACGTTATAAACATTTGATCCTTGATACCATTACAAATAAATAATATTTGGGACAACGCGATAAAAAGGTTAAGAAATGCTGCGATAGAGCATACACTTGAACGACGCAGTTGCAGCTAGCGATATGCATCACAGACGAATTCTCTGTAGTAAAAGCCATATTAATCGTCCGCTGACCGAACCACTGATCGCTATTACTCGCCGGCCATTTCGTGGCGCGCATCAAAGATGGCCGGCGCCGAATCTCGAGACGCTTTCACCGAATAGCTCTAATTCACCTGATATCGATACTTTCCCGCAAAAATGCTGCTTCCCTTCGGTAGGAAAGTTTATTCTCTCGTTACTCTACATCGCAAAACTACTCCGAGTCGAACTTCCACGATCATTGCGTTCCGTTAACGTCCTTTTTACGAGTTCTCGATTTCTTTATTGCTTCTCGCGCGAGTATTCCCTGGACGGTAAAATGAATATTTATTATGGACGTCTCTGGGTCGGCCTATGCCGGAAGGGAAGCTAGCAAGAGAAATTCATGATCCTGCTACAACATCCTAGGTATAAACTTACGAATTTACAATATGACTAGCCTGCACCCTGTTGGAGGTAGTACATTGCGAACGAAGCTGGAAAGTAGACACCACGGACGTATGTTTCCTGTGCACACGAAGCTTTTTTACTGTGGGGCGCGGGTTGGGGGGGGGGGGGTGCTATAGCCTGTATTTCTCTTCTATTTCACCATCCCATTCCCGGTGGCCAGGTAGTTCGAGTCCGCTATCTGGCTTTCAAGCTCACGAACGACGTTCCGGTACCAGCAAACTTCCTTCCTATCTAGAAACTATCTTGGACAGTTAGCCGCGCTGTTATTAATAATCGTAATTTATATGGCCTCTAAGGGTTGTAATTATGCATCGCGTAGGAGAGAGTCTGATCACGTTGTCGCGGATAAGTATCGTCTGGCGAACGTTGGATTATCTTTTCATACGTGTGGGCTTTGCGGTTTTGACTGCGCATAAAATTGGTTCTTGTTGCATCTAGGTAAATCGTAGAGGAATAATTTAGGATTTTCAAGGGTTTCGCTATAATATTGTTGTGACATTTTGAAGGTTTTATCAGAATATGTAGTTATTGAGGTTCACAAATGATGAACTCGGTGGAAAATAGGCGTATACCCTAATTTCATAATTTCGAACTAGAACGCATTGAAGAAAAATTCATTTTCATAGAAAATGCGGCGCAGAATCATTCGCTTTTAAGGGATATATAAATTGGTTAGTAAATGATAACTGGTATTAATTTTTAGCTGCATGATTCATTTTATTATTAAATTCTACATTAAGTGCATTGATTATTTTTCTTTAATCAAATTCTTTATCTACGTTTTCGTGTCTCTATTCTTCTTCGTTGCCATTAAACCGTAATTTATAATAAAATGGAGTATACATAAAAGGTATGAATTGTATTAAAATGTGTAAGTCTTCACATTCTTTTTATTGTACCTAAGAATACTTAAATATCAAACTTCAATATACAGAGTATCCCATTTAAACAATCTGATTAATTATCCTTTAGTTATGAATGGGTTGCGGATTTTTATACATTTCTGGAAAGTTCAATTATGCGAAAAAGTGCAGAATGCAAGGAATATGAAGAAATAAACAGTAAAGTGCAAGTTATAACGAAACAAATCTATCTTTAGATTGCACTTCTTATCTTTCTGTTTATATATATATATATATATATATATATATATATATACATAAACATCCGCTTTGTAATTATGATATTACGAAACATATTTTAAATGTGATCAGAGTAATGCCAAAAAACGAATACACGGTAAGGAATAATTATTCTGTCCTAAAGTCAATCTGTCACGTAAATGTGAAAGAGTTATAATTAGCTGCTCTGTTTTATCTGGAACACCATAAAAAATAGAAAAACTAAATTAACTTGGACTATGGTAACTGGTAAAATCAAGAATATAGAAGCTAATGGAAAATTGATTCTGTGATGAGGAGTTAAGGGTAGCATGTGTATCATTTGCTTAGATGCTCTGGGGTAGAGTATGGTTTGAAGGAATGTGTTCCGTAGACTAGAAGAAAACAAAGAGCTAGAATCGTGTAAGGGTATCACCTGTGAACAGCGCTACTCCATAGAAGTACAATGGCTTCTTTAGACCTGTTCTACAGACTACAATACTGTTGTCAACGAACGAGTGCAGTCTTACGTAGCATTGTCCACTTCTACGTGCTCTGGATAGGTCTAAGAGAATCGACATTTTTGTTGCGATGCAACAGCGTTCTCTGAGTAATACATTTCTGCCTCGTTGTATTATTGCATTAGTATCTTCATTGTACATGTGGATAAAGAATAGTCATTTTCGACTGCTCCATAAAAAATAGGCAGTTACTCAATTTTATGAAATTGCAGCAATTACAATTTTATCCCTCTTTACCATACGAACGAACTTATTCAGACAATACTCATAAATTAAGTGAGCGATTTTATTGGGTTCGGATCTTTTTGATTTGTCACTAGTGCTTTTTGATTTATACAGTTTAACTACATTCAAATTTACGCGATTCGAATTTATTGACTTGGACTGTTTTTATACATGCTTTGGAATACTTGCATGAATCATTTTTATTCCGTTAGTTAATTCTTTTAGTATTGAATCCGACATTCATAAACATATACATATTAATTCAGCTAATATCTGTGTAGATTTTAAAAGACGAGATTTAAGAGTATTTTTGCTGTTTTTTTTTTTATTTCCAATTAACACGGGCAGAATTTATAAACTTTTTCTAAAAACTTGCACTGTCAAACTTCGCTTAAATATTTTTACGTAACTGCATAAGTATATATGAAACGTGAAAGAAATTTTTATTCGGTTTCCTCAGAGAAGTAGTTCCATCAACTCGAATCTGCTACCTTCACCTACAAGCGATGTACCGCACTGTATGTAATCATAGAGGATTTTTCAGTTTTTACAATCGTTTTCTAAAAACGGTTTTCAACGAGTGATTTTCCGGATGGGGATATTCTTCCGTGGCACGAACGCCAATGTTTTCCTTACGAGTTTTCCCCGGGCAACCGGGATTTACTTTGCTGTCGGTGGTGCATGCATTTTGCCACGAGTCCTCTCGATGCACCGTCGGCTTTTAATACTTCGCTCTTCAAAGGGCGAGGAGAAATACGATTCCCCTTTACGCTGCCATGTTCTAAGAGGCATTGAACGGTTCCGCTTATACCGATAAGTGGCAGTCCGTTATCAACTTCCATCTAGAGGCACGTATATTCACCCATTTTTCGTTCACGCCGAAGAATACTTGCAATAAAGCCCTAGACTGTTCTTCATACTTCTAATATTCTTTCGAATTTCTTCACCTTTGAATTAAATATGGTAGAAATTCTTATGTAGAGAGTTTCACCTAATTTTATAATACAACTTTGGAAATATTTGAGATATCGTGAGATTATTGCTTGATTGCATTTTGTTAATCCTCTATAACCAGAGGCGGATTTAGGCATAGACTAAGTAGGCTAATAGCTTAGATGACAGCTTTTATAGGGTATCGATTTTTAGGGAAAATTTCGCTTTAGAATCTTCTATATTATTGTATTATAATATTCTATACTTAATCCTCTATGCTATACTGACAATTAGTATTCTATACTATTCTATGCTCTTGCATACTCCTCTATTTTAATTTTACAATTGACCATCGCGAATTGGATAAATACTTACTATTTCTTACATACTACATTATTTCGACTAAAATGAATATTAAGTCGTCTCACGATAAAAATGTGATAGCTTAGGGTGGTGTAGCATTTGTGGAGTGGCAGTTTTTGGGAAATTTAGATTTCGTACGAGAAAGAAATTGAGTAGTTGAAATGGTAAACGATGCAACTGCCAGAAGTTAACATTTTCGGTGTACATTAAGAACGTAAGAAAAACCAAAGAAAATGATGGATTATTAAATAGTGATACGCTACATTATATTTTTTTAATTAGTTTAGCACTTACAACAGTTATCATGTCGTATTCAGCATGAAATTCATATTCATTTTCACTGAAAAAGAAAAAATGTTTAATTTTGTTGGTATTTGCATCGTTTACCATTTGAACTTATTCATTGTTTCTTTAAACGAATTCACAGTGGTCTGCAACGATGCATCCCTCAATTTCCAAATGTTATATTAAGAAAAACCACGCGATAACGTAAACTCGTGCAAGTTTTCCAATATTTCGCCGCCTTTAATGCGAAAAAATAACTTTATTTATTATAATTCGAATATATTTCCTTCTGCACCGTTCTCGCCTCACTTCCACTCCCATCACGAATCGTCCGTATCCAATTTACGCGAGGACTTCCCCGTGCCTCGCAAAGTTCTACCTTTTCCTAACGAATAAAATCCCCTCGTCTCTTTTCCATTAAAAAATACTGCCGTGCAACGTTGTATCTAAAGAGAAATCGGAAACTGGTATTTACCCGGGACTTATTTCGCTATGAATTACCGGTGACTCCAGAGTATCTTGTGTCTACGGCTCTCATGGGGAATTCTCCGCGAGAAAGTTTTGCAGTTTCCTTTCCATGTAGTCGATAGAATTCGTTCGTCGGTTATTAGCACGGACAAACAGACGGCGACGGGGTGAAAACAGACGAGATGGGACCGGAAACGCGGCGGTGCGCGTAGCGAGCGCGTTGCGCTGAATTTCCGTTGACGAACTCGTGGCCGGAAGCAACTGTCTCTGTTTCCCGAGTCGAGAGGTTGGGTTTGGATCAACTGCGGCTTATAGGCACAAACGGGGTGGTTTCTCAGTTGCGATGGGGTTGAGTAACTTCGAATGCTCTGCGAGTACTTCGAAAAACGATAGGAGTACACTTTTAACCCTTTGCTATACGGTCTGTCTAATAAGAGCGTGCCCGAGGTATATATAGGAAATGCATTGTATAAAATACAACAAACAGTAATAATGTGAAAGTAGGTAGTTCACCACCAGTACGCGTTTATTTTGGAATTATTCATATCATTTCTATTGAGAATCGAAGAATTTACCCGAGTAAATGCAGCAAAATACCTACTAGTATTGGGCAAAAATCATAGAATAACTACTGTGGCGGCTCTCCTGCACCCACCACTAGAGGGACATACGAAATAGGCTTTCTCGAAAGTACTCGCTCCAACTACCTCGTCCATATATATACCGCCTTTAACTTTCCTTCCAATATCCCAACGTCTAAGGCAGGGCCTGCTAGGTAGCTTTACTGATGAGTCCACTAGCAGGCCCAGGGCGAAACGCAATACCCTTCCTTTTTCCTATCCTATCCCCTCTCTACAGCGCCACAACTACCAACAAAGGTAGTTTGTTATTTCATAAATACATTTATAAATGACTTGTATCATTGTAATTCTTTCGTTGTATTTGAAAAAAATATTTGATTCAAGAAGTATTAATAACGTTAAAAGATATTAATTAATTTGGATTGAGGTTAGGAATTGTAAGTTATACTAAGCTATATTGAACAATATTGCACCATAGACTCATTGTGAAATTAGTGCGTTATAGTTTTATACATACTTCCAAAACGTATATTGATTTTTACGCAATAAATTGATTTGCACAAAAATATCTTGGTCACGTTCTTGTTAGATAGATTGTATAATGACGAGTGGCCCTTGAAGCAAATTATGGTCTAAATACGATAAATACACGCTATATCTATATTAAATTGTAATTATAACTGTAAGTGTATTACGTATTACAAGGTTGAGGTTTATAAAACACAAATTACGTGGAATATTTGAACGTTTTGTATCTGGCGCAATATTAAAGCAGCACATATCGAACTTAACTTCAGTTGAAAGGTTTTTATAAAGATGATTTTTTATTTTGTATTAGGAAAATAATAATTCACTGGATAAATTGACCTTTGACTTTAAATGGTGCCTTTAATTGTTATGAATATCATTTGATTTAAAAGTCAACATATATATGAAATGTCAATGTAAGTTTGAAATGTTAAACAAATGTAAGCAATTTAAAAGCACTTTTCTAAAGTTAAATAAATTTAAATGGATTATAAGCCCGACAGGTTTAAATTCTTTATAAATAGATACCAGAGATTCTCATTGCCGGGTGTCATACAATTCTTGTGGATAAAACCTTCTAGTATCGCAAGAAACTCCAGAGTATACTTTGTGAACTGCAAGATTTGCAATCATATCTTGAGCAAATAGTCTAAAACTACGATTATTCTATGAAAATCTATAACTATCTTTGTTGTTGAAATTTGTGTACTGGGATTGACTTATTGTTAGATTCGTGTGTACGTATCGAGTTTGATCCTATCACTTCTCGTAGGCCATTTGCACTTGCGTTCACAGTGTGGATCTCGATGTACGTTAAGGTGTTCCGGTTGAACCCTCGTGCGATTTGAAAAGTCGGGGATGCTGAGGAAGATAAAGTTAGGGGATGAAAGGAGTGGGTAGAGGATGAAGGGCAAGGTGGGAAGTAAGGGTAAAGGAGGGGAAAGAAGATAAGAGAAGGTGGGAGAGTATGAGGGTGAGAAACAGAGGAAAGGGAGGAAAGAAAGAGAGTTAAGAGGGTATTTTTACGTTTGGTGAGTTGGAAGAATTGGCTTTCATCTTGTTGCATACTCTCGCGTAGACTTCGTACCTTTAGGTATCTTTTCCTGGAATAACTAATTTAATTCTTTCCATGTGAATGGCTAACAATATTAGAAATATTATTAACGTTAATTTTAATTGACTGGTTGCTGTACTTATATCGAATAATTACAATCACGCCAATTAAGCGGAGAAAGTTTCAAGCACGAAGAAAGACAACGAAGCAGGTATCTCAATTATTAATTTCATAAATGGAGAGCAAGATCAAAGGAGTCTGGAAAAAGAAGAGGATAAAAAAGAAAGAAGGCACAAGGAAGGGTGATAAAAGAGGGAAAGAATTAACTAGAAAATAAAACCTAAAAAGCAGATAAAGCCAGCAGGCAACGATAAAGTATCAAAGGAGAGTCGCAACTAAAAATCCAGACCAAGATATCCAAAAAGAATAAACAAGGAGAGCAAAGCATGAAATAGAAATACAGAGAGCAAAGGAAGAGAGACAGAAAGTGATAGCGAAAGCGAGAGTGAAAGAGAGAGGGAGAGGAGAAAGCAGCACACCTATAGAATCAGACGTAGTACTGCGAAGACGCGAGAGAGAAAGACAGAATGGAGGGCTGAGTGAAGAGGTGGGTGGCCTGTAATAGTATCGCCACTGTGTGTCCGTACTGTTGGTACGTATGAACGGTGGGACAGACAGGGCGGCAGAGGGGCAGACAGTACGAGTCGGTCGATACGCGCCCCTTTGGCGACGTACCGTGGCCCATCCTCGTGCACCCTTCGCCGAGTACAACACCCTCCGACCATGCTTCCTCTGCTGCATCATCGTCCTCGTCGCCATCGTCGTAGACGTCCATGTCACCTTCTTGTTGCTATAAGCGCCTTCGTAGACATTCTCTTTTATCAATGCTGTTTTTATTTTCTTTTTATCACTAGAACCAGCAAGGTAGTCAAAATGGTTATAGATTATAAATAGTCTACAAATTCGCGATAAAAATTATATAAATTTGCAACGATGCATCTTTTAGTATATTCTGTGTTTGTCTTTATAAAATATGAATGAAAATTTATTGCGGGTACTTCAATCGCATGGGCTTTGTAATTATTTACCATTTTTATTTCTTTGGTACAAATAAATATATTTCAATCGCTGATAGTGTTAATGCAGAATTTATCTTTCAGCAGAAAAGTTTATTAAACGTTAATTTTATAGGCAAGAAATTTTGTAGCAGTTATTGTATTGTTTATCATAGTTCAATTTCGAATTGTAAGTGGAATTAAGATTTTCGGGCTATCACAGTTGTTCTTAGGTGTACAAATTAATGTTGAGCCTTCAGAATTTTATAAGATTTAATGTTTATTCACGAAAAATGAAACACTCCCTCAATATTAATGATCTTCAGCATTTTCACGTTTATGAAGCAAATTCGTCATTTGAACAATAATAAAGAAGAAGAGAATAGAATATTTAGAGTAGGATGTTTTGATCGACGGTTAATTTCAGTAATATTTGTAATCCAAGTTTTGTATCTTGTGTTTCTAGATAAGTGTTCGACTTTATGTGAGTTTTCGTATAGATATTGGAAAAGATTCAGTGGTTAAAGAAACTTGGCTAACGAACGGATAGAGAATCCTATTTATTCCGGAAAGTTTAGAGACGCGTGCGTGTATGGGTTTTGTTGAGGTCATTCTGACAGATGCAACGGAAGTTCGGTTGGTTGTTTGGAATTGTTTCTTTGCTTTGGATGCTGTTTTTCATGAAGGGACGAACGTTATATAATTGTTCGGGCAGTTGGGGATGGTTTTCGGATGGATGCGGTTGAAGAGAGACGCGCATGTTTTAAAACAACCAGAGAATCGTCTGTTTAAATGTTCACCATTGCTTCAGTATAAAGCTTTATCGAAGACTATGCGATGATTGTACTGCTTAGTATTCGGTAAGTTAGAATTTTCATTCTACAAATTAAATATTTGCAAAAAAAATTAATATTTTAGGTGTTTCAGTAAGTGTTACTTCACCCTTCACTACTACACCTATTAAAATTTACGTAATCACTATTGGCGATCTGTGGGACCGCTAATATTTATTGCGTTATCATTGACATAATAAAAATGGCGAATGAAAAATATCAAAATCAATTGTTCTTACTTTGCACATCAGGAATGAAAGGGTCCATGTTCGATTTCAATAATTGAACATTATACTACATTTGGAAAGTATCCAGAGTGATAAGCTCGTAAATCATGCAGAAAGAGGAATAAAAATGAATAGGTAATTACTAGCGGTCTCATTGACCGGTAATAGTGGTTAAGTGTTAAAATAATTGTTGATTAAAGATTAGGGTGTCTTTGAAAATATTTGTCAAATGTTAATAAGTAAATTTTGCAATCGATCAAGTCAAGTATAAATAGACAGTTACTTATCAGAGATGTAAATAAATACAAATAAAAACCAGATTAAAATAAATCCAGATCATCATTAAAATAAATATTCGCTTTGTTTCTGAGCATTTAACTTTCTTTACACGTAATTATATTGCTGTATTGAATAATGCTACACATGCACTCTTCTTATTTTGCGACATTTGATATATCTTTTTAACTAGAATGTCCAAAGTATTGGCAGATTCAGGGTCAGTCCAAGAAAGCACTGTATCCACGTCAAACTTAATGGAAGTTTCTTCCTGAAAAAATAGACATTTGTTGATCCAATCTTAGGCATACCAAGGTTAAATTATTCAAAAATACACAACTCTTCGACCATAAAAATCGACTACAGTTGTGTTCCTTTTGCATCAAAGCACGTTGGTAAAACGATTTACGCGCAAATGCTCTTCAAGGCTAATTTCAACTTTTTTCAATATCGTTTAAGTCGCAATAAGCAAACTATGCGCGAAACGAAGTTTCGAGTAGTTGACTGCAATAACAAATTGGTTCGCTTTGTAAGAGAAAATAATGCAGATCCTGTCAACCACTGGCCACTCCTCAAAGTTCCAGGATTGCTGTGTTTCACGGAAATATTTTTGTTTATACGTAAACGAATATTAATCCCATTTTCGAGTGGAGGAATGAGCGAAGGGAGAGCATATATATTGTGTTTGAGGAAGACCTACACGTGTTTGCGCGAGGCTACGTCTGTGTATAGTCGTCTGTAATTCCTTCATTTCATAGGTGAATGAGAAATGCCATTTATGTTATGCCATGCAGGCGCTCATTATTGGCCAAGTAATTATCGTGACGTTATACGTGTATCAACCACTCCGTCGTCTAATAAATCTGGGGAATGTCTTTGTGTATGTGGATGGTAATTAGTAGAATGTCGAATGATCATTGCGTTCCATATTATTTATAATTAGAACCGTATGAATTCATTATCTTTATCGAAGGTTTTATTTTCTATATCCGTGCTGTTTATTATATTAGCGCAATTATTAGACTTGTGGCGGCTCTCCTGCACCCACCACTAGAGGGACATACGAAATACGACTTTCTCGAAAGCACTCGCTCCAACTACCTCTTCCATATATATACCGCCTTTAACCTTCCTTCCAATATCCCAACGTCTAAGGCAGGGCCCGCTAGGTAGCCTTACTGATCAGTCCATTATAGCAGGCCCAGGACGAAACGCAACACCCTTCCTTTTTCCTATCCTATCCCCTCTCCACGGCTCCACAGACTGATATTATCCGAAATCAATTTACAATATTAATGGTATTAATATTAATACTACATCCTACATAAATGCATACACAATACAATTAAAACAATATTATTACTTATATTAATTGTAATTATTAGAATTTGTATGCATTTATGTAGGAAATTGAAATCCGCGAAATAGCACCGAATGCACTTAGGATGCAAAGATATACCAAATATCTAAAGTAAAGTACACGTTATAATATTTAGAAGGTGAAATGAATTTCTAATTAAATCTCATCTCTTTAACTGTGTTTGCAAAAATTGTAATGTGTTTATATGGATAAGTAGTATTTCTTAGTTTTGAAAGAAACTTCAACAAGCCAAAATTTTTAAATTTTCTACAGAAATCCAATTAGTGTTAGTTTACTCTATCATTCTTCTTTTAGTCCAACTTTGATTATTTTATAAATGACTATTGTTAATGTACTTCTATTCTAAATGTACTAGGTTTCCAGTGATCCACGTGTGGTAATGTTTGTGAAATTTTTGACTTACAATCCTATGGAGCTGTGGAGAGGGGATAGGATAAGAAAAAGGAATGGTGTTGCGTTTCGTCCTGGGCCTGCTAGTCGACTCATCGGTAAGGCTAGCTAGCAGTCCCTGCCTTAGACAGTGGGATATTGAAAGGAAAGTTAAAGGCGGTATATATATGGACGAGGTGGTTGGAACGAGTGCTTTCGAGAAAGTCCTCTTTCGTATGTCCCTCTAGTGGTGAGTGCAGGAAAGCCGTCACAATCCGATATTTCGAAAATAAATTTGCAATACCTAAAAGCTGAGATAAATATAAAGGACCCTATTTTTATGCTTGAAATTCTAATTACAAATTTCTCTTAAATCATTACACAGTTCGTGTGACAATAGATGTTCTTTTTTCAATCCTTTAACACTGATCTCCATTACAAAGTCCGCATTTGCCCAAAATTAAGTTTACCCTCTTAGCATCCGGGACAGTTAAAGTCGCCTCACTCACTAAATCTCCTAATTTGCACTTTAGAGAGCTGAAGTTTTAGCCGCTCATTGGCAGCAGCATTTTGTATTGCTAATTCGTGAACCCTAGAGTCTTTAAACTTCATACTAATCCTCATGTAAATCCTCATAATAAACATGATCTCCTGGTGTCTTATATTCCACAGCCTCTGAAAACATTAGTTTCACGTTTCCTCTAAGATTCTGCAAGCTTTCCTTCTGGATCATCGGGGCCCTATTAAGTACACGGCAAATCAATTTGCTGTTAAATTGATGTCTTAGATGTAGGCTGAAAATCGTTGTTGTAGTGTTATAGAATCGCTCAATTAGGAACATGTAATACCAGTTCTACGAGCTGGTCACATTCTTCATCGTTTCTAGACGTAGTCGTATTTACATAACTTGTTAGACGTAACTGTGCGTTTTGCCGTTAAAATCCATCTATACTCTATGATCCTGAAGTATTTATCACAATGAATTGTAAGTTACTCAGACGCTATGGGACTTCGCGATCGATTGATGGATTGCGACTTCTGCGGTTCGTCTAATGAAAGTTTCATTTCAGTTGTATTATTGGTTCGTGAATTTTAATTGAAAAATGAAATCTGGAGGGAAGTGAGACTTCAACAGAATGAAAAAAAAATGGGATCTCAACAGAATTCGTATTGCGAACAAAATGGGATCTGCACAGAATTGACCCTGAAAAAGTAATGAGACCTGAACAAAAATAGTACTTGAATAGAAGTAAAACTTTGACAAAGATGGAGCCCGAGAAGAAATGAAACTCCAAAAAGAAACGAGACTTCGATAGAAATGGGACTTAAAGAGACATGAGACTTTGTCGGAGCTAGTGCTTGAAAATGAAATGGGACTTCGAGAGAAGTGGAACTCGAAAAGAAGTGTAACTTAAACAGAAATGGAACACGTCAGAAATGGTTGTAGAAACCAAAGCGATACTAAAAAAGAAATAGTATTGTAACAGAATTGGTACTTAAGGAAAAGTGATAAATCTATTTCTGTTAAAAATTTTCCTTACAGTTAGAAAAGCGACATTTCATATGCACCATCCTAATACTATCTTATTGCTAGTTTACCAAAATATGAAATCGTTCTGCTCGCCACCCCGTATATATTATCAAGAAAATTAAATCCACGTGTACGATGTCCTGCCGAGGCAGTAGCCTATGCTAGTAGCGTGTATCGATCGTTATCTCGATATGTACTTAACACGATTTCCCCACCTTATCCTCTGAATGGCTTCCCTAAATCGTAAGAAACGACGACGAGAGCGAGAGGAGATGCGATTTTCACGATATTCACACGATAGGCACCTTATCCTTACGAGATAATGATAATAAAAGGATGAATAGCTGCTATCGCGTAATGATTTGCATTTAAAGGGTGTCGCCCAAGTTTCCGCTGTTCGCGTAACTTTCGCCGTTCAATCCTTTCATTTATGTTTAACGAGATGCGCGACGTATTAACAGTTCATATTTCATCCGTTGCGCTTGCGAGCTTCTTATCGCGCAGGATAATAACGGCAAAAGGAAGAAGTGTGAAAGGGGAAGTCGTCAGCTGTTACCTTATAGACTATTTAAAAAGATGCGCCAAAAGGGAAGGTGAAAAAATGTGAGCAAAGTTCTATGTTAATTAGAACTTTTTGTGATAGAATTTGAATATAAATTTTTATATGAATATTGAAATAGATTTTCTTTAAAAAATATTAGAACACTTATCAGAGTACTAAGAAAACCTGAAAATTATTAAGAAAATACTAAAATCTTTAACAATTGTTATGTGGTTTAGAGATTTGGACAATAAAAAATTTGCGTGTTCAATTTAACCCATTACAGATTTTATAAATCTTAAGTGTATTTTGGCACTTGTAGTATTAACCATTTATAGCTCTTTCTAATTTAAAGATTTATTTAAATTTCACCATTTGAACCATTATTTAACTATTGTCATTTACTTCTTTATCACTTATTGATGCCAAGCAGTCCTACAGCGATTGTCAATTGCTGCTTTTCACATTAAAATAAAAACTGTGACCAGTTATAGTTTCTTTCATCGTAAAAATTAATAAAATTTGGGTTATAGAGAGTTAACTTTTGTATCTCATTTCATGTTAATTGTTTTATGTGTATTATAAACTAATACTATTTTCATTTCGTACCTTTTTGCACATTTAAATTTCTCATAAATGCATAAACATCTGCAGTCTAGTGATTACTTATTTAACAATCAGTATTTTGCATCAATTAATTATCGATTATTCTATGGCGTAAAAAGTAAATATTAAATTTCTTTCTTGCGTGCATTTATTATTGATTCAATATCGGATTGACGGTAAGGAGTAGTGGAAAGGATGAGGGGGCCGATAAAGTACATACTCCGCATTTCCTATTCCTCTATTTACAAAGAACACACTCAGCCTTGAATACACTGACGCGAAAGAATACTCAAATGTTGCTAACTGTTTGCGCAACTGAACTTGTGTAAATTGGAAGTTGAACGATGGAGTTCGCTCTGTCGAGATCTAGTAGAACTTGATTGCCAGTTTACACGTGTAATCTGTATTGGAAAACTCTTGGAAGTTTTTTCTCCTGTTGCTCGATCGATTCAATCTCTGATTTTTTCGCGTCATTATTTGCAAAGGTAAAGATAAATAAAACTGTATATTTTGAAGATTTATTTTCGTAAAGTTTTCGAGAGTTGAAAGATAAAAATATTACGGCACCTGTATTTTAAATTTTCGCATAGATGACCTGAGGAGATATCTTCAACTACAGTGGAACTCTGGAAAATGAAAAATGTTTAACTAACAGTAAGTCGGGGTTAAGTCCTGGGTTTTGAACAGCATTTTCTAGTCTCCTTTGCAGATAGCTTATCTTTACATTATTCGTTCTAACACTTTACAGATTAAATTTCTTCCAAATTCCGTATCACGTGGGACGTTTTATAAGAATTTCACGGCGTCCTGTTAAGTTACTTCCATCGTGTCTGCGTTGCGATCGCATAAAGGGCGGATCACGTTCGGAAGTCTGGTACGTGAAAGTGATACGTGGTCTTACGCGTAATAATATGTTGCGAGCTGACAAGAAAGAGGGACGGACAAAGAGCACAAAAGGCACCGTAAGACAGGACGCAGGATTCATGCTACTTGCTCATTATGAATGGGAAGCGTAATCTCGAAAGCCTTGGGCGTGCAATAAGGTCGCGGTGGAAACGCGCAAAAGGACACGCGGATGGGTTTAGGAATTGCCTTGAGTGATACAAGGTCACTAATTAACCACGAGAACCGGTGAAAAGACTGTACATTAACACGGAAAGGAGGAACATCGTTTCGTGTTTGATTTTTGTATAAAGAAACTATTTATCCCTTTTGTGTATCATATACAGAGTTGTGCAAAAATCTTAGGATCTCTACCGAAAAATACGTGTTTCAGTATTTCGCAAACGTATTTAACGATAAGTAATGAATACTACTTTCTTTTGTTATTGTTAAAAAATATTTAATTCAATAATTATTAAATATGTTAAGGAACATTGCATAATCCTAGTTTGCACCCTCTGCAGCGATAGTTCTTTTGAAAAAAACTATTAAATAACTTTTCAATAAACGTACTTGACACTTTCTGACTTTCTGTTTCCGGTAGTTAAGGGATCTATTTTCTTCTTCTTCAGTTTATTTTCCTGTTTAATCTATTAATCTTTCTAAATAATCTTACACGAATTCGATAATATTTCGACAATGGTTCTATTTATTAAAGAATTATTAAAAGATACTGCAATCAAATAAAGGAAACGTGGCTAATGTGAATTCGTTTCCATGTATAATATTTAGAATTTAGAAACATCTTCCATAACTATATTTCATTGCACAGTACTGTATGTGTATATAGATAATGTTTCTTATCGGTGTCTCTTGTTTGCAGTTCAAACAGCAGAAAGGATAAATAAGGTTTTAATAATGGCTTACGTTTGACGACGTAATTTATGCAAGTATGAATTATAGTGAATGTTCGTAAATTATAAGTCGCGAGATTGTTTTTAGGTGAGTCGTGTCAAATATTAGATCGTTGCATAATTTCTGTCACATTTCTTATTAATAATTTCAACATTTCGTAATAGTCGCTAAACTAATTCAAGCAGAACTTGTGCGTTGAGTTCTTTGTTTATTATTAGGTACTGCGTTTACAATTTTACATGTCTTTCAAAAATTCTGGTGGTTTAAAATTTACCCGAAAATACGACAGAAATTATGCAACGACCTAATACTTTAGTATTATACATGAGAGTAGTGAACACGTCCATTAGGAGGCTTTTCTCTATTGAAAATATTGCCGGGTACAATCAATCTTTCTTATAAAAGATACATTATAGTATAAGCGGGTGGATCGCGAAAAGTTACCATTTTCAAAAGTGGGTTGCAAATCCAAAAGGTTCGGGAAATATTGATCTACGCATTTGCAAACGTATCGGTAAACATCATGTTATAGGGGCACTTTTAATTCTGTTCAATAAATCAATGTTATACACTGGATTTGCCGTATCTTTACGAAAGCGAGTCGAAAATTAAATTGAAAACCAAATCGCTCAAATCGGATACGTAGAATAAGTTTCGAAGGATCAGTGGAAACAGATTAAGTGAGCTGGGTCAACCGCCGAGGGATACTGTATCCATCCGTCCTATGGAAATTTTGTTTTATATTCAGATTGCTTGTTTATCTACCTTGCCTCGATTGACTTTTAATCAGATTCCGCGTGGCTGTATCTTCCTATCGATTCTTTCCACCCTGCCGCTTTTCACGCCCGTTCTGAGCTTTCCTTTTTCTTTCTGTTACCTTGTCTTTCCTAGGTAGCGGCAGTACGGATTACAGTGAATTGGTCGATTATGGTGTCGAGGGTTGGAACCTTCGACATCCCTTAACATCGTGCAACGATAGAAGTCTGGGGTAGGCTAGTAAGAAACGTTTAGCTCGGAAAGGATTGTGAAATGTAATTCGTGTGATTTATCCGCGATTCAATAATTGTAACGCCCTTTTCTTGCGTTTATCTGTAACTCGCTAGTTTTAGAAGCGCGAAAAAGTATGGAATACACGTGATATGCAAATCTATGCAAAATGTCCGAAATAGAATATTGGATTGGAAAGAAAGTTCGTAGCGTTTTTTAAACAAAATTTAATGATTAAAATTCATATAATTATACGTAATTTTATTCTACTATGTATTTGTTATTTTGTCGCATTACTTTTTGCCATCTATTTGATAACCTAAAAATTTCTTTTCTCTAGAAATGTGCATCTTTTTAAACGTGCAAACTGCTCACCTGGTTTGTGCAAGCTAATACATTCAACATCAATCAGTGAAAGATGCTACGAACTTTCTTTCCAACAAAATACATTTTATAATATTTGGCGAACGAAACGAGTCTACAGGAATCATAATAATAATAATTTTATTAATTTCAAGCCTTAGGCCAAGAAATGGGATATGATTTATGCAAACCCGACTACACTTACTCTTTCACCCCTGCATTATACTTGCCTACGCAATTCTTTTTCCTCTTCTCTACTTTCTTTGAATTCTCTTTGTTTCTGTTTCTCAACGATTCTTAACGATTCCACTACCTTGTCACATTCCATGCCTTCCACTATATCCTCTATGCCGCACTCACTCCTATCCACATCTTCGCATTCTTCTACTAAATGGAAAGCAGTCTGTGTTTATCATCCATTTCTCCATTTCTGTTGGTAACCAAATGAATTTGCATAAAGATCCGCAATCTAGTTATGGCGTTAATTAGCTTGGGGGATGCCGATAAAATAAATAAGAAAATTTAAAAGATCCTTTATCGCGTATTACTAGGTGTACCAATACATGAAATGAAAATTTAAAAGATCCTTTATCGCGTATTACTAGGTGTACCAATACATGAAATTTCGCGGCTTATTTTTATTAAAATCAAATAGCTATACTGTCGTAAATATAACTGCTATTGTTCTATAATAAAATATATTAACCCTTTGATTGCTAGGCGTATATATGTGATCTAAATGTCTATCAGTATTTACGAAATGCGTGTATATACGTCCAGTGGATTTATAATATTTTATTACTTTACAATTAAGGTTAATTTATTCATAAGTAGCTATTTTGCACGGGTAAACTATGCATACGTATTTCTTATTATACTAATGCTTCATAGCGATAGTGACGCGAGTATCGCGCCGCAGTCAGAGGGTTCGTAACACAATAAGCAAACTGTGGATTCTTACTCTATAAATGTGACTTTTACTCGTGATTTTTTGATAAAATTTAAGATCAAAAAGTACTTCAAAGAGCAGCAGGTTTGCCTTTTTCAGACATCTGAGTGTTTATTAGCCATTTGAAAAGGTGTAAAGTCTGTTAACTGAATGTATAGGCTTTTCGAGGCTCCCCTTATTCTGCCGTAACACAGTAGATGCTAACGTGCTCTCGAAGGCAATAAACACTGTTGAGACGCGAATAGCGACAATTACGAGGGGAGCTTTGTCGTAAATAGAAGGATTCTGGTCAATGAAAAGGGAGTTCCTTTCTCGCCACAAATACCTCCTGTTTGCGACCTCTTAATTGGCTTTCTACGAGCGCTCGTTTGCTCTAGAAATGGCTTGCTTTTGCAAAATTCATCATTTTCATGAGAAACTTATTCCTGTTTCAATAGACATTTATGTCTTTTGCGATGGATGTAGGTAGTTATAGGAGGAAAGTTATCAGTGAGGAGTTAAAATGATACATGGTGCGACTACTAAAAGTGAAACCTTTTAATAGGAGTCAAAAATACGATAGGAACTAAAGAAAATCGCTAATAACTAAATGGTAATTTAGCATTTTATTTGGTGTCAATCATGTCTAACATTCGCAGTATTTACAGTGGCATTCATTATAAATTTTGCACCGTTTGTTACGTTTTTACGTAATTAACATTCTGATTAGAAAAATTCTCGGGTGTAGCCCACTTTCCCTTTAAAAAAATACATTATTGTCGCGAAAAATTACCGTTCTTTTTTAAAGTAGGTTTCACATCCAAAAAGTTTAGGGAGCATTAATCCAAAGACACGAGTAGGTAACACGAAAACAGAAGGTTTAACAGCCATGTAATTAGGAATATTTTTATTGTTGATTCACTTGGCGTCGTCCCAACGTATCCACGCTTTAATATCGCTTAAAAATCGGCTTTCGTTAAAAATCGTAATTTATCCTCGTTTTTTAACCGAGATACGGGGGATTTTTTTCTCTGTGACCCAGGTTTGGTAAACCCCCTGTTCGATTCCTTTTATGCGCATAAATAATTACCCAACTCCAATCCCGTTGCCCGTTATTTCGTTAACAGGACGCCTGTCCCCAAGTTACATAACCAGAATTTCTACAACTTCTTTTATCTATCCACCACTAAATTAATATTGGTAAATGAGTTCCCAGGGAAACGTTACCAACGTTTCCACGGAAACCCCCAAATGGATGTTAAATTATATTCGGAAAGGATAAATGACTCGTGGGTGGTGTCGAAGACTGCGTCGTTTTTCAAGCACCCTCTTCGTCCATTCCCAACCTTCTCTCTATCATATTGAAACCGGGAAAAAATTAATTAGTCGAAGCCGGACCGATCGTTACGATTCCAGCTGAGATTCTCCCATCGACTTCTCTGTTTTCCTTTATCTTAACGTCTTTATTCCTCCGACTTCTGCTTCGTACTTCTTAACGACCTAACCCACCTCGTCTACCCCGTTTCACCCCCTTCAGGGAGACGTATTTCAATATTCAGCGAACTTCGTCCGCCGTTGCTATATTATGCGAGATACTTCAGCGATAAGTAATCGGCGAGTTAATTAAAAGATTCGAAGCTTTTCGGTGCATTGGCTCGAGTAATCCTATCAATTTCAAACTCTCGCGACGTTGCATCGCGCCGTTTGGTGTTTTCTGCTGCTGTTGCTCTGGCTTCGATTATATTCGCGTGTGACGAACTATGTCTTTTAATAGGCAACGTCATTTTTTTAGTACTTTGGCGTAAGTCACAGGTAGCTTCAGATTTCAAAACTTCACCAAGGAATGTAATGGAAACTTTTCAATAGACTGCAAATTTTTATGCAAATTGAGATTTTTACAAATAAAGTTAAAGAGACAAAGTTAAATACGAGACTGTTTCACACTCCAAATACTATGATTTGTATTTTACTTTTAACATTTTTGTATCTTTGAGTACCATTTGAATTCTACATCCTTTTTCATATTTAAATTTCCTATAAATGCATAAAGATCCGCAGTTTACTTATCAATTTAATAACTTCTACTTACTGTGTGAAAGTAATAGGTGTATCAATGAATAATCCAATTCTTTTGTCAAATTTAGTATCTATTTTTAACACAGTAAAATATCTGTCCTAAAATTTCTTATTAAAATGGACGTTTGATTAAGCGATCGAATAAATTCATTAATATACTTTTATATCTGGGTGGCATATTTTAAATTTAAGTTATATTTATCAAAAAAATAGTGGATTACTTATTGTTACACTCAGTGTATACCTTTTCAATTAGTGTTTTCTTTTTATCGTTCAGTCGAGGCAATAATTTTAGAAACAGCCTTCTTTAATTAACTTGAATCTGTCAAGACTCGAGTTACCCCCTTCTTTGAAAAGTCCTCAACTATCACTGCTACTTAAACACACCGACAACAAATTTACGTACAGTTCCGATCGAAACAATACAGTCTACGCGTGGCATTTTGTCAAAAGCAGAATACTAGTCAAATTCTTGCCCCTCTGTATTCGTATTGTAGAATTCATGCGATTCATCAACGCGCCACTTGGTAAAACGTGAAATTCGGAAACGGCGCAGAAGTTCAGCCACTGCGTTAGGCTCGGGTTTCGCGGGGTTCTTTCTGACGAGCGCGAAATTTTCAGTGAAGAGGAAAACCTTATATTTTCCATGATCCTGGGGAGAAATTTAAATTACGCCGGTGGGAACGTCGGCTGGTGCCGACTCTTCCGTCAGCCTCTACGTTTACATTCATTAGTTAAGCGGCGATTGTGCCGGTTTCGTCGGCCAGACACGCCAGAGAGTCTTTTGTACGACGAATCGTGAAACGTTTAACGACGAACGAAAAGCACACGGACCATTGGTGGAACACGTCGGCCGATTTTTCCAGGCGACGTATTTTTTTTTTCATCTCTTCTTTTTTTTTTTTTAACTCTTGCAACAACTGAAACCCTGCGAAACGTTTACCTTCCGTGTCGAACGAAAGTACGTTTTAATTGAATAAAGAGTGAAAGATTTTTTGTTCCCGTGCGGGAATTGATGATCGATTGATAGAATGGTTATTCAATACGTTTAATTTTGCACATTCTGAATTCATAACGTAAATTGACATTCGCAACGTTCTATCGACAATATTTGGTTGCCGGGGAAATTCGCAGCGTATTTAATAAGTCTTTGTATTATTGGATATTTTGTTGCGCATTTGATGGAAATCGAAAGAATTTACGAATAGTTTTTAAATTATGATATTGTATTGTGAAATGAATTCAAAGATGTAGGTAAAGTGGGCGGAGAGGGGGGGGGGGCAGAAATGGTAGACTAAAATAAATTTTAATTTTGTGTTAATTACATATTCTTTTGTATAATATATGATATTCAAGTAAAATTGTTGGTTATATTTAAACAGTATTTGTATCACTTTGTTTTTATATAATGTTCAAGAAAATTGGAAGAAATTTAGGTTGAAATGAATCTTCTAGTATCATTAGCGAATTTTTTCGAATTCTCTGTTTCAAATTTCGTCAGCCACGAGCTGAGAGTGACAAGTACCCCATTTTGCCCCACTTTGGTTATGCTCTTGAATGGTCTACTTAAATACAATTAAAAAGCACTTGAATACAATTAAAAAGCAACGCATGAAGTTGGTCAAAAGAGAAGACGAAATCTTGTAACGAGTTTCACCATTCTTAATTGTAGTTTTTACACATCTTCAGTGATAGCCAGAATTAGAATATACTGAAGACTTGTAAAAGTTAATTGCAAAAATTCATTGCATAAGTGGCTAAGAGTCACCAAAATCATAATTGTATATACAGGGTGTACGCGTTAAGTTTTGTCACCATTTTGTAGACATTTCCAGAAGTGTAATTAGAAAATGTTTCGGACATAATTCATTTAATATTTGCCATAAAGCCAGGGTCACCTTGACTTTTTTAAATGGCATTGTATGTTTTTGATATCATAGGATTGTTGCTGATGTCGAGGCGAATTCAACAGTGTATTATACTACAACCTTGAAATAACATTGAACTCGAAAATGTTGTAATTTGAATGAATAATTATTTCTTACAAAGAAAAAATCAGGTTACATCAGATGTTCGAATTGCCATCCATCTTTTATGATACAGAGCTCTGCTCTTTGTATTAAAAATAAAAGAAAATAAATTAATAAATAGAGACATAATATGGGAAGCGGCGAACGTAAACAGAGACGGCGTAATTATAGCGACAACGAAACGTTTAATACACAGAGCGGAGGTCTGCATCATAGTTCAAGGTCATTTCTAAGATACGGTATAATGCACTGTTGAATTCGCCTCGACATCAGCAACAATCCTATGATATCAAAAACATATGGTGCTATTTAAAAAAGTCAAGGTGACTTTGACTTTTTTACGTAAAAAGCATTTTTTGAGATATAAGAATAGGGAAACATGTAGCCCATTAAATACTAACAAAATTTTGTCTAAAACATTTTCTAATTGCACTACCGGAAATGCCTACAAAATGATGACAAAACTTGACGCGTATACCCTGTATATTACTTCTAAGTATCCATCAAATATCGCTACGAACTTTCCGAACAACGTAACGCTCCTATGCACTCTGGTAGATTTATAGACGTGAAATAAGGCTTGGAATTTTTGAATGTCAATCTCTGTTCAGTTGAAATGCTATACGAATTTGTACGCGTGCATGCGCAGTGGTGCAAGTATTCTACTCGAATGTTTCACAGCTTATGACTTTGTATAGACACGTCTGCACGCCACGATTTATGTTTTAGGTGATTTTATACAACAGCCAGAAGCAAATCCGCCGAGTGCAAGTCCCAGACGTGTAAAAGTAGGTCGATCGATGAAGTATAAGATCTTGATAGGTCTAAGACTTCCACTGTTCCCAGGCAATAGATTCTGCCATTTTAGAAACACCATCCTTCCAATTTTTCGATAGAAATTGCTGCCTTCTTGAAAATTCCTGCAGAAAGCAGAGTCTTTGATTTCAGTTCTAACGCAATTAATTACTATCGTATATTCAACCGGGCGTCTGTTCGTTTTGGAATGTTTTGTGAGAAAAGGGTAAGAAATATCGTTGTTACTATTAAAGTATGAGGAAAATTATTAATATTGTGAATATTTTAAATTACGAAAAATTGCCAGAATCTCAAAGAGTACAAAGAATTCTGCAGTGGTGAATTCTTACATTCAAGAATATAGTAAATGATACATTCTAAAAATTATATAATGCCAAGGTTTATAAAGAAGAATTTATAGACTTTTTTGGTTCTTCTGTCCTGAAATTCATTTCTAGAACAAAGAAATTGTAACAAATAAAAAAACGCTTAATTTTGAATCTTCGAAAATTAAAGAAATGAAATCAAAATTGGCGGGTTGTTTCACCCTCAAAATAAAATAACTTGTTCTCTACTTCGAACACTTTGTACATATTTGCATATTATTACCCAACCAAATAATTTACATTGTATTGTATTAATTCATATTCTTATTGAGTTATATATTTGTACATAAAAGTAATTAAAATTCTCGTTATTTTCGTGCACTTTAATTAGTCCCGTTTCGTGGAACAGTCGAAAATGGATCGAACCATCATCAAACTAATGATGTAAAAGCAGCAACACACGAAGCCTGCAAAAATTTATTAAATTCCCTAATGGACTGACCAAAATTCACTGCAACAGATCGATAATTAATAAAATAGCTATTAGTTAAAGCTGACGTATTACTTTCCGAACACTGCACTTTTCAGTAATGTACCACCACACTACCAGCGATATTATAAATGGGGGCAAATCAAATTCAATTAAAACCACGTCAATCTGAAACCTATTTCATTCCAATTCTATTTAAGATTCCAACCAAAAGTTTACTAAAAGTTTCACCGAGTAAAGTGCTTCTCTGTCAACGTTAAATTTTCAAAATCTCTTTATCGATCCGCAAAGATCTCCGAAAAGCTATGAATAATTAAGGGAAATTCGATAATCCAGTGGAACTTGAAGGGTGTGCACTCCGAAACAGCCCTTGTCGTTTTCCAAAGGCCGCCATTATGTAGAGAACCGTCCCTGCTAATCCCTTCTGCAAAGCCGCTTCGTGTTTCGTATATCGCAATGGTTACTCCAGAATAATTATTCCATCGGGAACAGACGTTGCCTTCCGATAAACTAATTTCGCGTATCCAAACAATTTCGTGGGCGATCGGTTAATTTCTGCAGCGTGACACCTAGAAAGGTTGATTGAATGGCAATCAAACGGAATGTCGAGAAAAAAAATTGAAAGGAAGAGAAAGGGGTGAGAGAGGATTTTGCGGGGAGCACGATGGCTGGAGATTCGATGGAATAAATTGTACGCCACCGACGACTTTTCCATTTCCTTCGCTGCAGGAAATTGAAGAGTTCGGTTAAATGCTATCGATGTGTATCGAATTGCTTGAATATTACGACGCCATTTTTCGTGCGCCAATGTCGTATCATCGCCCTATACACTGATTTTCTTTTCTGTTTCACCGTTTCCTGTATGAATTTTGCGGCTCCCGTCCCTTTTATCTCTATCTGTAGCTTCTGGGTTCGATTGGAGACTAGGTAAAGCAAAACCACATCATTTATCCGCGGAAATTAGGCATTTATTGTATATTTTAGGATATAACCAAGTGTCCACAATTTCGTCATGCTTATGGTGCTGTGTAATTTTTCCTAACCCCTTGGCTGCGAAAGGTGTATATGCATGTCCAGCAGATTTTTGCACAATACAACATACATTCATTTCCCAATTTACCATTATATGACAACATTTGGAGATTTATTTTAACAGCAATGTGACATTTTTATTATTTTACACTTCACCTTAATTATTTTTCGGGTGTAAACTCTGCTTGAATGTTTAATTATACCAACTATTCGCAGCAGTGATCATTATTCTAATATCGTGTCGCAGCCAAAGTGTTAATAGCCACTTAACCTAAAATTCAGAGTTGTATTTAGACTTTTGCGACCGATTGTACATACGTATCTTTCGGTACGTGTTATAATGAACAATTACTGTAACGAACGAGGTTTTCAAACGAATTAGTTCATTATAAGATATCTTGCTGAGGTAATTGTTAGGGAAATAACAAACTTCGGTTCATTCAAGAAATTTGATCATCGTTGTCCTTTGTACGTCCTCAATTTCATTGTAATCAAGAAGCTTTGCAACAACTACGCTAACTATGAACGAAGTTTCTTCAACTATTGCAGAAGAAGTTTTTAAAGTTTGATGATGTTCTCATCGCAACGTTTGTCTTCCCTTCAAGAATTCTCCGTGGAGAATTCGCCAACTTATATATGAAAGTGTAAAAAATTCAATAGAACATGAAGCCATATTTCATCGCGTGAAGTCAACCAAAATGTTGTTGGACACATTTTATGACGCCTTGCGTAGTATTCTTTTAACTTTTAAAAAATGTTAACTTTATCATTTATTACTATATAACACAACGTGAGTTTATAATGCGATAATTCATTTCCTGATTAACTCCTTGGAAATTTCTTAATTCCATTAGCTAATCGTAAGTAGTACGTGGCCAGTGTTCTCTTCTAAAAAATCAATTCAATTCATTTTGTAGAATGGATCAGTTTGGTTTTCGAACAGCTCAATCATTATTAAATTGTGAAATTGAATTAAAATAAATGGTAATAGAGAGAGTGTGCATTTTTATGCAGTTTCATATTTTCGTATTTAATAAATAATTTTGCGGAAATAGGACCTACAGTTCCTTTGTCAGTTTGCAATCAAACGTTTATTGAATTTAACTTCTATTAATATCTTAAAAATCAATATGATTTAATGCATTTCTTGATATAAATAATTGCTGAACAGTGGCTTCAGTTTCTAACTGTAACATAAACTTTTCTTTATGCTAAATTTATTAACGAGCTTAAATTGGGGGTTGCTTCATCTTTTAAATATCGTCATTCCGACTGCATATCGTATATTCTCTATAATTTTGCAAATTATATGCGTTCCGCACCTTTTTGCACCTTTAAATTTCTAGTAAATGCTAATAACAGAACATAGTAAATGACAGCGTTCTGCTCTTCTTATTCTTCTTATTCTTCTTATTGCAATCCCAGCAGAGGATTCCTAGGAAAGACGGACCAATAACGATTTTTTCGAAATTACTTCTGGTAGCTGTTAATGACCGTGAACGATTCCGTCCCTCGAAACGTATCGTCGATTCTAAATCGATTCGGACCTTATCTCGGTAACGAAATGCGCATAGGAAGTACTCTTTCGACTTCGTGTACGCTGAGTTATCTAGTACCGTGCGTAGTGGCGCTAGTATCACCACCATCCATAGAATTGCTGTTTTATGTAAATTTATTACCTTTGCAAGCAGAGAACAAGACTGAATTTCGTATTGCATATAGAAAATGCTTCTATGAATGAAAATTCTTCATTTCTGTGCTATTCGATGGAACGATAAGCTTATGATTATTACAATAGTGCTAATTTATTGAAGACGTTTGAAATTCCATCATGTATAACATTTCGGCTTATAAATGCCTCTGAAATTTCGATTTTGTAGCAGAGACAAGGACCATAATGATGGTTTCATGCACGCATTATTCCCCCTGACGCCCCCCCCCTCCCTCTATCGTAAACTACATACGACATACTGTAATTTGATAATAACGATAAAACAATGACCATGCTGGCAGTACGCGGTTGCCATTAATGGGGTAGTCATGGAACACGTGTATTTGCCATGTTATCTTCGGACAGTGATAAATTTTGTGACACGCATTACTCGTAGTTCAGCCTGACTCAATGATTGTAGTTTGATATTTCTGGTTTTATCTTTCGCTAAATTCTGAAAAGTCGAAGATATTAAAATTCCTCTGTGGACAGAAAGCGCGAATCAGTGTCTTTCGTTTTTTAACCGTCGATGTTCGAAGATAACAATTTGCGGTATTATGCTGCGGATTTTTATGCATTTATGGGGAAAATGGATGATACAGTATTTTCATGATACACAAAAATATATAAAATATACAAAATGAAGCACACATTACTATATTTGGAGCGTGAAAATAATTTTTATTTAGGCTTCATTTTCTAGGTACTATTTTTGAAAACATTAATTTGCATAAAAATCCCCAGTCCAGTTATATGAAATATACCCTGACTCAAAAATCATAGAACAATCATTATTTTTAATAAAACTCAATACGGTATAAATTATAAATTTTCTACGCCATTTATTTTCTAATAACACTCTGCGGTCTTAAAGAATTCTACTGAATTCTGTTGATTCGAAAACGACTCGAAGAACGCAGCAGTTAATTATCGTAGATTTGCAGAACAATTCCGTATTATTATGAGCAGAATTATTAAATTTTAAACTTTCTTCCTAGATATTTATAAAATTGTTTAGGATATTCATTAAAACTTCCATATTTCATACACTTCATAATTTCACAGTAAAAAATAGTTAGCTTTCGTTATCAACAGTAACTGCAATCTTCTATAAACTAGTACATTTTATTATCGTAATATTCGTCTAAAGATACATTGGTTTGCTGCTGAAGTTAATTTCGATGTGAAGACTTCTCAAAAAAGATTTAACTATGTTCATGTTGTACAAAGCCACAGGCATATATTTACAATAATCTAAATAAAATAATGACATAGCGAAGAGTCGGTTGCTTTTATGCTAACAAAACTGGCGTTTATTATTTCTCCAGCAATTCAATATAATGGTTAAAGCCCTTGAAATCTTATTCATGACATAAAACCTAAAGAATTCTCCAAGCAAAGTTCAGAAGTACAGTTCGTTACCGCATGTAGCTCTTATAAATCCACTTACCCTGATATAACGGAGCCCGCTTTGTTGTAATTTTCATTCGGAGAGGATGAAACGCAACGTCTAGGAGGCTTTGTAGGTGGAAAGCGGTTACGTATACAGGAGACACAGGTTAACGTGCGCAAATTTTGCATGTGTTCCTTTAACAAACGTCAGCTTTAACTGGAACTCAAACAAACGTGGCGACCGCAACGAGCTCACGCCAAATTTTTCCAATATCTTCCGGTTTGGCTTTACTCTTCGCCTTCTGAGATCTCGCGTATCAATCTCTTTCCTTCTGAATGGTTTATTAACTCTTTCGATACAAAGAACATATATATATTTTCATAATTGCACAATCATCCATTAAAAGTACACGTATATTTTCTCTAAAGCACAATACTGTTCCTTTCTCAATTCAGGCAACAATATTACATCTATTAGGATAATTAATTATATACAGTATTCAAAAATGCTTGTATTTGTACGATTCTTGTATTAATAAAAGCGGTTCTTCTTTATGCTTTGAATTATCAGTTTTAAGGTGCCGCAGGTTTAGTTTAATGTTTTATAATGACGAGTCTTGCACGTTCAGAATTTACGGTCTAAATACAACAAAAAGACACTGTACAGGTTTTGCACTCCAAATTCACCCTTTTACAAGTCAAGTCTTTGTATAAGTTTGTTTTCATAAACTATTGTAATAAAAATAACATTCAATGCAAATTTATTGTTCGAAAATTGAACATTTTATTGTATGTAACAATGAGCATACAATACTTATTTAACAGTGTACGTATAATGGTTTTTCTGTCGCTACTCCTGGTAATTTCATATAATAATTATGACAATCTGTGGGAGTGATAGTTGCAACGGAATAATTAATAGCATCCACCAAATGTTCATGGTTTCAAGAATCAGCCAACGTACTTCTTGTATGAACGTTAATGTTTTATAAAACTTCTTTAATGGAATTTATCATTGAAGTAGGTGAATTTGATTTGTAAACAAGTGTATACGAACTTCAAAAGAGTGATATTAGAGTGAAAAACCTGTATTTGCAATTGAGTTTAACTTTAACTTTAACTGTTGCGTTAGTATATAAAATTAAAGATTATTCAACACAAATCGGTTTCTAGACTGCGGACTTTTATGCAAATTCATATTTTTAAAATAAATAATGAAGGAGGGGGATATAAATAGGTGGTTGTTTCGCCTCTTAAATATTATAATTTCTACTGTTCTATATATTTTGTATATTTTTGCGTGATGTGCATTTTGTGCTTTCATGCACAATTATATTTTCCATAAATGCATAAAAATCCGCTGTCTACTAATTACGGTATTGCGGTGTATCGCATTTTATACATTGTTAAAGCAGTCTATTTAGTAGTGAGAGAAAAATGATATGGTAAGGTGTTAAAATAGATTGAAGTGTCCTGCTGATTTTTTTGCTCTTCCAGCGATGTAAATTATGTATGCATAAGCAAGGGTGAAGTCTTGAATTTCGAAGGCTGTGAAATAAGTTCGATGCAAATATACCTACAGGAAGGAAGTTCCTCTTCGCTTCTTTCGTGTGATTCTGTAATATAGCGGCCTGCTCGTTCGATGCACGTTTTACAGCTGGGAAATGTGATTCTTCGGAGGCCGATAAAATCTCCCCGACATGATGTTGGGGAACATGAAAATATTTGCGGGATTTTATCTCTCGTATCGGGAATCTTTGCCAGAGGTTACGTCTTTTCAGCTACCTTCGATTTGTTGGTAAGAATTGTAGATTTCTAATATTGCGCGTTTGTAGAATAAATATTTGTGTTAACACCTAAACCGCATTTTTCCAACATCCAAGGAATCTTGTTGCGGTCTTCGAAATTCTATTCAATTTAATTCCACCTCGTTTCTGTTACGAAAGTTTTATAATTCTGGACATCAATATTGAAATTACAATTTAAACTTACAAATGTTAGCAATAATTCTAGTATAGTTGTTTCAAGTTGATTAAAAATTAGGTAACTTGTTCGTTTGCTTTGCATACAACAGTATTATAAAATTATAAAATTTCTAAAGATTGTATTGTTCCTTTATCGACAGTGATATATCACTTGTTTAAACAGCCAATTAGTGATTCTAATGACAGCATTAATATGTGGCGAGTATTGCAGTGAACGTCAGAAGGTTGAAGTTGGAAACAGCACTTAATATCAGTCAGAGTAGTTATCAGCTGGTTCTTACGCCGGCTAATTAGTTGGCAAGTACCACTTGGGATAGTTGCACTAATTAGTCAGAATCCACCTCAATTAGAAGCAATTGGACTACCTGAAATCATTCATAGTGCAAGAAGTGCTCAGGTCTTGCTATTGTGGTTGATAATTTTAATCGCAAGAGTTTCGCGCCAGTGTAATTGTGTAATTCTGCAAGAGGAAAATTAAATAATACGTCTCGGTAATATGTATATCGTAACTTAATGAATTAATGAAGGAATTATCAAATACACAAACTGGTGTAATTTAGAATGCATATAGATGGCATATGTGGCAACACTTTATTCATAATTAAAGCATTGATGATGTAGGTATAACAATTTACAATAAGTTTTTGCAAGTTCTGAATATATTTACAATCTTAATGCAGATTTTTATGCGAATTCAAAACTTTGCGATTCGAAAACGTTGGAATCTTAACAGAGACTTGTTTCATTCTCTAAGAATTATAACATCTACTCTACCTTCACTAGTTTATATATTTTTGGGGTACTGTGGGCATTCTGCAATATTTTGCACCCATTCAGAGCACGAATATTAACCAACAGAAAACGTACACATTTTAGATCTTCAAACACGGCACATGCCTCCACGCACCTTGTCAAAAACACAAGTCAAACTTTTTTTAATTAACATAAATGAGTTGACGTTTGTGAGTGCCAAGACGTTCAGTTTTTCTTACAACTCGAATTCACCCTCACCTTATTAATTTATAATAGGGTTAATGTTACTATCTATCATTAAGGATACGGTGCCGCAACACTATAAATACACAGAAATCTGCAGTCTAGTGATTATTCTGTCATCCGAAAATTTCTTTAGCCGAACAGTTTTGTTTCCCTATTTGTAACTGTAACTTGGTTTTAAATCATTGCGCAACGCCTAAAGTGTCAGATCTTGCGAAAGATGTCGGAATTTATTCGATATTTCAACGATGTTTAAAATAATCCGCAATTTATTTATAATATTCTTGGATACATCTTAATCGTCCCTTTTCTCCAAATCATTGTATTACCTTCCTCAAAAGATATAAATAATCAAACATGTAAACGTAAATAAGTTTCCAACGGGGCTAGTAACGTTTTAGTGTCGAAATGAACGAGTGATTGCTATGATATCAGAAATTTAATGATCATACATCACTAGACTGCGGATTCCTATACGCATTCATATTTTTATTAATCAAGTTAAAGAAATAGAACTCGAATAGATTACTTCACCTTTTAAATGAAACAATATGCATTTTACTTTGAGTAGCTTGTATATTCTTACATAGAATGCGCGTTATATGACATGATATTTTGCATTCCTGAATTTCCTATAAATGTATAAGAATCCGCATTTTATGCGCTACCATTTTATCGTAAATTAATGAATCATAAGTATTATAAAACCTACCTTTCCAAAGGGTTCGTATAGAACATAACCGAGTAACTAAAATTCTTTTCAACACGTCACAAATGTCACCGAACGTCACTACATAAATTTAGCAAACGATTGAAAACGTATACACCTCGTTAACCCTTTACAGCACTTTTATATTCCGTAACATCAGCAAATAAACTAGCTTTCCGAGTTACACGCGTACTTATTCGACGCGACGCTCTTGATCCTCGAAATTACTCTTTCCGAATTAGCATTTACTATGCACCATTTCCGTTCACGACAATCTAACAATTCCAAGAGGATACGGAACGTCCTATAATACTCTGTGTCCCACTAAACTTGCCAATCCCAGAATTTACGACCTGGTACTTCCTTTCCTGTCCACTTGCGCCATAAACCCTTTAATTCTCTTCAATAAAGCCCCCCCATTTCGTTGGGCCAGCATTTCACTGGGATCTTTCCTCGATTCTTCAAGAACTCTCCACGGCCATCGGAATACATCGAACTTTACTACACTTCTGCAACATAGTATATTCCATCTATACACGTAGTTCTCAGAGGCGGAAGTGCAAGAGGCGAAGGCAGTTTCTACCGAGATTCAATTCCCCGCTGATTCTACGTAGCAATTCAAAAGCGTGCCCAGGTTGTCCGAGTCAAAGTAATTTCGCTGCAGCCGAATTTCTGCTCGGTAACTTCCTAGACGAGATTAATGAAAGTTTGCCATTAAAAGAATGCCCTGTGTTCCGGGTAAAAAGCCGGCCCCGGTTATATGACCGCATTAACGTTGGAAGAGTAATGCCGCAACTCTGAAAAGTCTGCGAGCTTACATTGAATGGCTAGACGGCCTGTACGAGGGTGCTCTTGAACTCTATTCATGCGTTTCGCCCTTTTCACCCCTCCCTCCCCCGACCCTCTTTCCCTTTCGTCGTCTCTCTGGTGGTCGCGTTACGTCGTTCATTTCTTCCTTTCTTTCTTCTTTCCGCGTTTCTCTGACCCTTATCCATTTTTCGTTATCACAACGGTGGCCACCGCGAGGGTAAAACTACTTCGTCTGTTGCCAACCGTCGTCGTAAAGCTACGTGGAATTAGCGTGGCTTGGTTATTCATCAACAAGACACGTTCGTGTCGTCACGCTACAGCGTCACCGTAACTTGGATCACCTACGTGTATGCAAAATGGTGAATTATGTACCGTGCAGTGGATGCGCATTTTTTTTTGTTTCTCTTTTTTTGGTTTGGGTACGTTGTTCGAGAGAGTGTTTTGAATTTTGTATGAGTGCAACCATGACCGTGACGTGGTGGCCGCTAGGGGAATGGTACTTGAAGTTTGACCGGATGCGAGAATTTATGATGTATGATGTAGACCGAGTTGCTGAAGTCTGTTTCTACTGGGAACATTGTTCTGGGTCACGGTATTGGAAATTGTAACTAATTTTGGAAATGCATTAGATCTTTGGTTGCCTTAGAAGAAATTCTTGAGAGATGATTGGCAATTTAAGGAATATTTATGGTCTGCAGATTATTTCAAAATTTTCGTAACCCATTCACTGAGTCTTCCCCGAATCGCTGTGATTTTACGGCATGATGTTAGAGATTAATGAGGATAGATTAGTTTTTTAATTGTTAGTAATGTTTTGCAGCAGTACTTCGGAAGAAGCCCCTTTATGCTTTATGTTTCAACTAATTTCCTTGAATAGCTTTAAATAACCAGCGTATATTAAGATGAATCGTCCAGATAACCCAAAACATTCCACCAAAGGTTCCTTACTAATCAAAATAAAGCCTAGATTTCCTGTACAAATCCACGAACACTCCAAAAGCTGGGTTCTCGCATAAGTAACTAATCGTCGCAATCCGAGCAGCACTAATTACTTGCGCAATCGATTGTAGAACACCTCTAGAATCCCATCGAGCGTACGACCACCTATTCTGCTACCACGAACACCAAGTTTCAACCACCCTTACACTCTCCCCCTTGAAGATTGTCGTCCGATGCTCTTTAGGCGGCGCGTTGTCCAGCCCGGAAGCCAGTGCACGATAACTGGAGGCGTGTATTCCCAGATGGTATCGATAACTTCCGTCGAACGTAGTAGATACGTTTCGGCCGGCTGGAAATTAGCGTGCGCGCCCACGTCGATAAATTTTCGGCAATCCCTGGCTATTAGCCCGAAACGTGCGTCGACGCGCGCGCCCTCTACTTCGAGATAATTTGCTTGCTTTGTTACGGAGCCGAGGAGGATGTAAATAAAGCGGGGAAATTCAGAGAGGAAGAGGGTGGAGTGGCAAATAAAGGAAGGCACAGAAACAGATATAGAGAGAAAGACAAAGAGAGGGGGCGCAGGAAGGAAGCAGAGGGTGGAAAGAAGAAAGGAAGAGCGGTTTGAAACAAGGGGTTGCGTAGGCACTCGTGCCACCGCCGAAAGCCAATACGATTCCCAGTTGCAATGGGGCGGGAGGTGCAAGAAGGGGACGAAGGGCAGAAAGTGGGGGAATGAAGTAATCCTGGGTGTTGCCACGGAAAAAAAGAGAGCGAAAGAGAGGGAAGAAAAAAGACGCGAAAGGGTAGTAACCGTGGCGTGGCTGAATGGGTGGGTGCATTTGGGATCACAATCGAGTAGATTCGACCTGCAACCGCCGTTCATCAGCCTTGTCACGGTCCACGGAATGAAAACTGTACCCCCGTGGCTTAACGTTTTCTAATTTCTTCACTGTTTTTCGCCGGGGTTTTATTCGACCCGCGAATCGCTTAATCGCTTAATCGCTGGCGTTGTTTCACCTACGGTGGTTAATTGGGATGATCGTGTGCTTTCGTGGGCACGAAGTATGCACCGTTGCTTTTATGCGCCGCGCTGCAGCTATACAACGCGAAGGGGTGACTTTAGGCCATTTGGGAATTGGACTCGATGAGTTTGTATATTTAGGGTTGTTGATGGATGGAAGGATAAATGTTTGATGAATTCAAGTCAAAGGAAAAGGGCAGAATTTCTGTTTTCATATGTTAACAACTGATATATAGTTGTGCGTTTAAATGACGTCGTAATAAAATTGATAGATTAAATAGTCAGTGAATATTGCCATCAAAATTGTCTTCTTCGCTAGATATTACATGACTCTTTAATTTTGTTCGAACACAAAATTATTAGGAATATCTTCCGTTGAATAGTTCCTCGGCTTAGTATCTCTCTTTATCGTCTTGGTATATAAAGACCACTTCTATACGATTTCTTCAATTACATTAAAACAATTCACCCCAGTCATAACTTGCACTTGTGAACCCAAGGGTTTGCAAGTACATTTACGAATTCCAAAGTCAACCGCTGTCCTTGCGAATCTAAGTTCAATATTTGCCGATATATCTTTATGAATCTCAATATTTGTCGTCACGCTTGCAAACTAAAAAATCTATCACTATTATTAGGAAACGCAAAATCTACCATTATCCTTACGCATCCTAAAATTAGCCGTCACTTTTACGAATTCAAAGATTTTCCACTACTGTTACAAGAGGAAAAATTCACTATTACCCTTGCAAACCTCAGAATCTAGCGCTATTCACACAAATCCAGAAATTTTTTTTCTGCCCATACAAAACGCAAAATTCTCCACAATTCTTCCAAACCTCAAAATCTACCACTATCGTTACGAATCCACAAATTTGCTTCTGCCTTTACGAAGCGTAAAATTCGTTACAACCGTTCCAAATCCCAACATTTTTCATCACACTTGCGAACCCTAAAATCCGCCATCACCCTGCCACCGCACCATCAATTGTCTATATTTCCGTAGCCAAGTGTATCATAAACAGCGCGGATGTTATTGAATTTGTGTGGCCAGATGGCGGACACGGTAGCGGAAAAACGGTTTGATTGATTCGTTGGCGATTTTACGAGCAGGGTGTATCGGCAGGGAGCGAAATGAAGCGTCCCGCGGACAATGCGCCAGCATTCGTTTCATTAATCAACGCATCTCCCACAGCGAGATAGTTTTGCGGCGGGTTATCGGCCAGCAGGCTCTCTGGCCGCCACAGATTAACTTTCCCGGATTCGTCGGGCCCCGACTTGACGCGGTTCCGCGGTTGTGTTTCCAACGTTCCATTCACGTGTACAACATTTCGTTACTCGCGTCCCGTTGCCTCGGTATTATCGAACATATTCCGGCATCCGTCATTGGTTTTACATTCTGGTCGACCATGTATGCGTAACACGTATTCTGGCTTTGTTGGTTGATGATCAGAGAGGGTATTTTAGATTTGCAACGATGGCATTTCGGGTATGGAATTCTGTGAAAGAACGCGAAACGGATTCTGTTCTATGTGATACGAAACATCACGAATAGATTGCAAATTTTTAAATAGATTGGTATTTTTAAAAACGCCATGGGCGGGGTTGAAACTTGAGCAGATATTAGTTTCACCATTTAGATTGTGGCGGCTCTCCTGCACCTACCATTAGGGACATACGAAATAGGATTTTCTCGAAAGCACTCGCTCCAACTACCTCGTCCATATGTATACCGCCTTTAACCTTCCTTCCAATATCCCAACGTCTAAGGCAGGGCCTGCTAGGTAGCCTTAATGATGAGTCCACTAGCAGGCCCAGGACGACACGCAATACCCTTCCTTTTTCCTATCCTATACCCTCTCCCCAGCTCCACAAGATATAGTAACGCGTGCACTATTTGATATTTTGTATATTTTTGTGTATTAGGCGTTCTTTGCATAGTTAAGTCTCTGATAAATGTATAAAAATTTGCTATATAATTACGAGAAATGATAAGTTGAAGATTCTTTAAATGAATATATGTGAAGTTTTGAATTATTTTCAAAGTAGGAATAAAACTTTTGTATGAATCTTGTGTGATGAGTATTCAAATTAATTCTACACTGTTAGTTTAAATACTTTTAGGAATTTTGGTAAGCTGGCATATTTTCCGAAGCTACATTTTACACAAGTTATATCCACGTTTTTCAGTGAAACATTTTTTGTTCACCTTTAATATTCCATTTTTACAATCCCAAATTTTTACCGTTGCATAAGTGAACGATTAAACGATAGAAAATTTAACGTATTTAGGTCAAATTAAATAGTATATAAATACCAAAATAAATACAATAGTGTACAAATATTTTTTTCTGTCCACTGCAGCATAGAAATATTTGTTAAGTAAATTACAGATATTGTAAATTTCAAGGCTTCTTTTGCAAGAAATTTCCATGCTATGGAGAAATGTGAAAGTAGAAGGTATGAAAAGAGTTATGGAAAGTGAAACCAAGAAAAAGCTTTCAATTCCATTAATTCTTGCTCATCTTCACAATAAATTAAGCCTGCGCTATAAATATTCTGTCTTGCCATCGTATCTTCCCTACAGGCATTATTAGCCTTGCTACAAGGATTACCCATCAACCTCCATAATTTCAAATGCATTTCCCTAAAGTCAATGCGCTCTAATTGATTCGCCAGGTTTCGATGGTGTTTACTTATTTATCGCGTGTCGAGCCCTTGTCAAAAGGGGTTACACGAGAACTGACAATTCTCCTTGCTGCTCGTAATAAGTAAAGAAATGACGAGATTACGTCAAAGGTAGGCGTGTTTGTGAATTAATCACGACAGAGAAGACGTTGCATCTCCCTGGTCGACGAACCTTACCTCGCTACTTACTTCCATACCTAACCCATACTGTTTTTTAATCCACACCACTCGCGTGTTAACGATCAATGCGAAATTTCGTGTGACGAGGACGTTGTTGAAAAGTAAGAAGAAAATTGCCGTGTGAGTAACCGAGAATGCTTTCTACATTTTGCATGCTTTGTAATAAGAAGGATGCGGACGTTTCTTTGCGTATTTTTGTGGAAAATAAACGTAGGAATTAAATCTAGGTACAGCTAGTATTTGTTTTGGTATTAGAGGATTAAAGAAATTGCTGCAATTATGATACAGCTTCGCTTTTGAATTCTGCTACGGTATTTGAGACTAAGAAATGCAAACTATACAAAAAGTGATTTAAAACACAGAAATGCAATAAATACATTGCGCATATGTATGTAGGTATACATCGAATAGTAAAGCGATGTGTAGAAAGTTAGTAAATAAAAGCGAAATAGAAGGAAGAATAAATCGTGTAAATGGAAACGGGTGTATCTTTAAAATCTCGTAAAAGCGAGTACAATATAGAAAGGGTCCCAAATAAATTACAATTTTCGTCATGTGGCTTCTCATGATAAAAAGAATGGCGAATTTTTAGTATCTTTTCTTCCCTCACGTTCGATCCATGACGGAATTTCGCCGTCGTTACTTTTAATTAGGGTATTCCAGCCCTCTCTCTTAAACGTTGCTTCTGCTACGAAGCAGAGGATCGCCAGGCATGAATATTAACATCTGCGTGAACATTAAACGTCGCGCAATGAATTAACTTCGCCGCGGATTGAATTAATTGAGTTAAGGGGATTAAAATGCGAAAACCTCGCTGTGGAAATCCGCCCACTGGGAGACTTCCTTCCGGCTGATGTACCGCGATGGACGTTTCGCTGTTGCAGAATTAGGATTGAATTTCGCTAGTTTCAAACCATTATCCGTATTTAGTTCACTCTTCGTGTAGCTTGTTAAGAATAAGAATGAGTAGAAGTTAAAGTAAGATGGAATGCAAAATTACGCATACGATAGCAACTAATATGTTGGAATTACGTTCTAAATTCTACCCATGTCGAATCGTTCGTCAATTCTCTCATTAATTTGAAACTAATATCGCGAATATTAATAGCAGCTTTCTCTATTTTGATAGATTTTTCACGGTAGAGTTTTCTGTTAGGTTGCTGCCTAAGTTCTGCCTTTTGAACTCTTACAATTAGTATAATAAACGTAATGATTTTCTAGTTTCTTAAAAATCGATGATACGTACGGCTTGCAAGAAGTCTGCGCACACAGAGCCTAAATTGCAAATTATTTGAAAAGAGTTTTGATCGTTTCGAGAACATTAATGTACGTATTAATTGATATTGGACAATAGATGGAACTTTGCATTTCTGACTTCTTTCATTCTTTAACCCTTTCACTATTGAGTCTGCACATCCTACCGTTACCGTCCATTTAGATCAATGTGATTTACAATTTAAGTTAGGTGTCTTCCACGCAATCGCATAGAGTGTTGTAAAAAACATTAGTCAACGAAATACATGTTTTAAATTTTTTCCGACTGCAGAAGCGATTTTAAAAAAATGTATTATAAATTTTTCATTGAACTCTTCAAGTGGCCATGTTTATATTTTTATAATGAGTTTTTTTACAGCTATAGTTGAAGTATTCTACTGTTCCAACCTAACTTTTTTAAAGCTGAACTTCAACTCCTACGTTAAACTTCATTAACCTTTAATCGTTAAATATTTCAAAAATATTGCGAGAATTTAATATTGGACGATTTAATAATTTTTAACGGGCGTGTAAAAGCGCGGGATTCCTTTCAGTACCGTCGGTTTCAAGAACTGAATGAGCAAAAATTGTAACCATGTCGATGGAATGCGCAAAACGCATGGAATCGCAGATCTCATCTGTGCGATTTCGTAATAAATGTTCTCGCGTTGTCATCGGAATTTTTTTTTCTCACGAGCCGATACTATCGATTGACAAAACGTTCCGCTGTTGGTTGAGTTGCTAATGTCGCAGCAGATTATAATCAGCTACCATTAACGGATTACCAGACGGGGCATTAATTCAGCAACACCGATAAATCGATGCGTAATCCTGGCTACGCGTGTGTAATCGATCCAGCGTCATATCCAGCCCAATTTTCTGCCGTTTACACGGTATCTCCCGATGATTGATACACCGATCGCGATTACTATTTTACCAGCATGCATATTCACCAAAAGATCTAAATTTAAACGGTTTGCATATCGTATGATAGCATGCTGTAGTACACAACTTTTTGAACATATAAGTTATCCAGTTTTAAAGACCAATGAATTATTCATTGGTACAGTCGGTATTTATAAACAGTATTTACACATACCTGAACTCTTTAATGAATCGTTTTTTTGGTCAGATTCTATATCTTATTTTTAAAGCAGTGAATTTTCTTTTTCCATAATATTACCATGATAGATGTTAGGAAGTTAATGTATTCGGCCGTAATTAATTAGTATTTAAGTGTCAAAATAAGTGTAGCGATGTGTAAAAATACTTTTTACAGCCACTTGTATATTGTTCGTATTTGTGACATATTTTCGAATGATAAAAATGGGGTGAAAATTAGTAAACGACTATTAAACTTCTTCTATTGTAAGAATTTTCCTAGCTTGTAATTTTATATTTTATCAATTGCTCACTCTATTGTTATTACAAACGATTATGACAGGTTTTGTATGGTAAGAATCTTTCTATCTTGCAATTTTGTATCTTGTTTATCAATCATTTATTTGGAAATTTAGAAATGAGTTTGATAAATTATGTGTCGTTTTGATCGATGATTTTTCATTTTTCTCTGATAGTTGAAGGGCTCCTTTCTTGCAGAGTTAAAAAGAGTCTTGATAAAATGGGACGAGTTCACGTTGTAACCTTCTATCAATATTTAAGTGTGAAGTATTTCTAGAATTTTATATATACAGTGGGTCAAGAAAGTATTCATACAGTGCATTAATTACACTTTCATCCTCATTATTTTGATGTTAAAACAATTAATTCTAATGTGATATAAATGAATGGAAACCACATAAAATACGCTTTAAAATAATGTACATAATTCTGTATTTATAAAAAGATAATACCATTAAATTATTTTTTATGAACAAGAGTAAGATTATTGTCAAAAAAGTATCCATACAGTTACAAGTTTAGTATTTTACTAACTAGATGTCTATAGTTATATCGAATAGATAGTCTTTTCTTATTATTATTAGTGTTTTAAGGTTATAGTTTACATTAGGTTTTGAGGCGTTAACATTTTATAAATACGTGAGATTTAAAATGAGTAGAAAAACCGGAGAAACTACAGTAGAGGGGCTAAATATAATAGTTAAATTACACAAAGAAGGTAATTCTCTGCGAAAAATAGGAAGTATAGTAGGCAAAAGTTTTGCCACTGTTCAGTATATTAACAAATATAAAAAAACTCAAACTGTTGTCAATTCGCCACGCTCAGGTAGACCAAAAAAAACTATCTGACCGTAATGAGAAGTTAGTATTGCGAAAAATAAAAAGAGATCCGTTTAGTACTACCACAGAAATAGCACAACATTTAAAAGTGGTTTAATATAACTATTCACGTAGTTTAATATAAGAAAAGAGCAATTTCAATAATTAAATATCGATATAATTAATAGATAAAGCAGTTAAAATACCTTTTCAGTGTTTTGATATATAAAAATCAGTTAGTTTTAGAGAGTCCTTTTGATATCAAAAAGTTTCAAGCAGTGAAGCTTACCGCGTTTTCCACTGAGCCCTTCAATTACTCTTGTACAATAATAATTTATACAGCACCGGTACGGGTAATTGAGAAATTCATAACAAAGATGAACTTTCTCCAACCTTAAAACTTCAGTCACGAATCCACAATTTTAACATAATTGCAAACGACACGCTTAACAATTGTATAACATGGTACGTATTTTGTTAAAAGAAATTCAAAGCTATTGGACAAAAATTGAAAGAACTGGAAAATTTCTGTGGGCTTCAACAAAAACGCAAAAATCAATTAAATCTGTAGAGTAACTTTTAGAAAGCGGTCTTAGCTATTTTCTTCTGCTTTGAGATTGTAGCGTCTTGCAGCACAACGAAAATTGGCGACCGTTGAGCGGCCTACGCGTTGCTAGGGAGTAGATCGCCCGCGATTCGCCTGATCACAGTCAGGCGATGGATACGCAAAGTTATTTATCCGTCGCTAAGGAGCGACTCCCGCGCAATTCGCGGAACTGTGATCAGGCGATGGGTAAATAGCCATCGCGTTGCCAGGAAACGAGCTACACATAAATAGAGGTGGCAAACTCAAGGCGCGTACACTTGCAAAAGATCGAGAAAACGATTCTGTACGAGTTCACCGGCGAACGACCAATAAACGTTACAAACATGCCAAGTTGTGTTCATTAACACGTCTACCTTCTCTCCGCGAGATATTAAAGTGTTTGCGTTTCTCTCTATTGAAAAATCTTGACATACTTCACGTGGCTTGTGGCCGTATTTATAAGCTACAATTGGTGTGAGTTAATCGAATCGGTTTTCTTTTTTTCTTTGAGTATTAACCAGGGCAATATCTTTTCTCAGATACTTAAATGGACTTACACCATTTTCAAAACAAATGCTTGAGCCTTTGAAATTTTTTTTCTTTTTATTTTGGAAATTTGAAGACACAAACACAAATTATTAACAGCTAACTACTTCACATTATAAAATATTAGGTGTACCAATGAATAATTTATCTTTTTTATTTAATGCATCATTACCTTTTAACAGAAGTAAATATTTACTTTGTCTCAAATATAATTGTGGTTATTTTGTGACACCTTGCTGTATTTTTGGGACAAGTTATAGATTCTCGTTTGAAAGAAAATTTGATAGTCTAATAAAATGAATTCGTCGATGCATTTATTATAACAGTGGATTAGTTATTGATATACCTGATACATAAATTGCTGATTCCTCAATTTTTTCCTAAAATGGACTTACATCGCTTTACCAAAATGAACAGTCCACATGTCGAATCATCGAAAGTAGGACTCCCGTATTGTTCCCCTCAAACACGTACGTACATGTATCAATGCTCCAATATTAAGTTTCTCTTGTCCCAAGCATTAAACTGCTGCCTAGTTAATTTCTCCGTTGTACCAACAACCTAGCTAATAATTATCCGATTGTTTGCCGTCCGGTGGAGAATCCACATTGAATCTTAACGCGATCCGCGTGTTATCGAACAATAAGATCGATTCTCGCCGTATTTTCGCGATCCTTTTACAATGGCGAAGGGGGTGGGGGGGGGGGTGCTATTCAAATAAAATATCTACCAGTTCTCGGGTTCACCGCAACGTTAGTTAAAAGCAACAATGCATTGTTTACCTTCACCTTTTGTTCTTTTTGCTCTCCGTGAATTACTTGCTGCGAATCGAAATAGACTAACTACCATGTGCAAACAACATCCTTTTGCGTGATACATGGTACACGGGTTGCGCGAGTTGAATTGTTGAACGAAATTGCGTAGCGTTCATGTAACGACATCCATTTTTGATATATAGGGTGGAATGCGGGAGTTTTGTAGACCTTTTGATAGATTCGATTAATTAAAATAGCAAAATAGAAGTAACTGTGGAGTACAGGTTTTCAGATTCGATTACAAGTGCTTTTGATATTTGTGACATTAAGATAAAGTTGCAATATCCTTAATGTAATAATCCACACGAAATTGGATATTCTCTTAATCCATTATTGGTGTACGGATAGTAATTGAAAAATTGGAATGGTTTCTAAAAAGATGATCATTCTATAGCCATAGTTCAGTTACGAATAGAGAGTTGACGGAATGAAGAAAATTTCGTAATCGATTATGGCTTTGTTTATTATTGGCGCTATTTACCATTCATTACTATTAGTGAAAAATTTGGATTTAAGTCCTAATCTGTTAACTGTAGATTATAGATTTACTGGCTGTAATTGAAAAGATGCATGGTTTTTAAAGGATAATAATTTTGTTACCATAGCTCAATTTTGAATAGAGCGTTTATGAATTGAAATCGAATTTAATATCAATTGTAATTCAGTTTGTTAAATCATATGCCTATTTTTATTTATTATTGATACTATTTCTGTACTTCTCACGAGGGTGAATGAAAGTCCTTAGACGAAGATAAGTGATTAATAATTGAAGATGCTCTTAATCAATTAACCATTGATTATAGACAAACTGACTGTAATTGAAAAATTTTATGGTTTCTAAGAAATGATCATTTTATAGCCATCGCTCAACTTTGTACGAAGGATTGAAGGGTTGAATTAGATTTTAAGATCAATTTTAGTTCAGTTTGTTGAATGATACAAGTATTTCTTGTTATTAGTACCTACAATAATAAATAATAAATTACTATGCTGGGATATTCTAGGGTGATTCAAAGATACATATCAAGTTTAACCTTAAGTTTTTCCATTTTCATATGTGCTTACAGTTATAATATAATAAGTAACTTATAGAAGTTACAGTTTTCAAATTCATATTTCTATAAACATAGCTAAAGAAATGGAATATAAATGGAGAGTTATTTCACCTTCTAAATAATACAATCTGTACTTTGTTATAAATAATTTGTATATTTTGATGTATTACATGCATTCTACACTATAGTTTCACATTTAAATTTCTCAGAAATAGATTAAAATCTGCAGTTTAATTATCCTACCGTGCAATCTTAAACCATTTCTGCGATTTTCCATTTTGTGTTAATAGCGTCTCCAATTTTAATATAATAAAGGTCTTTAAGTAGTATCTATATAATAAAGTCCCTTTGAGCATTCAATAATGGATCCTAGAAGTCCAAAGAACTCCTAAGTTCAAAGAGTCCAAGAGTCTCCACTCTAAAGCTTCAAACAACCTCTGTCATTTAATTTAAAAAAGAGGAGTTTTCGATACTTTTCGTTAAGAAAAAAAAAGGGGGGGATTCTTATATAATATCTTAACCAAAAGAAGAACATCTTGAATGGTAGAATAATTCAGTGGGGAAAAAACAAAACAGACAGAAAGGTCGACAGCGCCATTTAAAACATAAAATGGCGGAATCGCGATGAAGCTGCGTTTTAATTCAGCCAAGGGAGCGGAGCTAATTGTTAAACTATTTTCCCCGGACGCGATTAAAGTCGGTCGTTGCGCGGTGGAAAGATGTTCTCGTAACTCGTTTTACCGAGCGAGTTGCCGTGAGGCTGCTGTGTAATCAGGTTCATTTAATTCTAGTTTACGATAAGGCTAGTTAACACTTAATGCGCCGTATAATGAGCGACCATTCTTTATTGTAAACGCATTAAGAACGCCGCCGTTTAGGCGAATAAAGGTCGCGATAATTTGAACTTCCGCTAAAATTGCTGCTTCTACGCCGCAAAATGCGAGTTCAAAAAGAAATTCTACTTAATCTGTTAACCATGAGAACTTCTGTGCAACTATGTATAGTGTTTTAGTCAGTGTTTAATACGAAAAATGTTTAACCTTTTTACTGCTTCGCTTGAGATTTAAAAGCATTCTAGATGCATAGATTTCATTGATATCCACTAGAACTACCGGCAATTAAAATATACTTATTTGCACCAAAGCAATTAAAATGATAGGATGTTTGCATAAATATATATGCATTATTGTGAGTTTATACAATTTTTATAAGATATTAACGATGGGTTATTTTGTCCACGTTAGTAATTCTAGTGTTAATATGGAAACAATTTGTGTATAAATATTTGGATACCCTGTACCAATAATTATAGCGTAACATATACGAATGACAGTAGAAATAATTCTAAGCTCTAAAAGTGATATATGTACATACGTATACTCGTAGCAAATGATGGCCCAATTTATCCCATCATATTTATACGTCCTTTGTAGCGGAAGGGTTAATATGCGCAATCAAAAATAACAGACGAAATCAATTTTGGGTGGATTAATTTCAGTGTTTACAAGTATAAATATTATATAATTCGTAGACTATGTATTTTTATTTAAATTTATACTAATTTATATCTAATAGTTATTTAGTTATTTAGTTTTTAGTTTTAAATAACTAAATAACTAACTAAATAACTAAACATATAAATAACGTTTCTTGCTTTTGAACGCGGTTATAAGCTCCAACTAGCTCGAAAAGGCCAGAAATCGCGTTTTCGAGCTTCGAAACGCACGAATCAGATTAGAAGAAATTTCTTAACCTATTCGATACTAAGGATGACTATACTAAACTTGTATTAATTAATTTGGCTGAGCATAGTAGTATGGTTCGATATTCTTTAGACTGTAGTTAAATATTGATTAAAAAATTAATAATTTCTAAAATAGTAAATGATATACTGCAGATTCGTGGCTGAATTGACTTGTACAAACTAAACGCATTGATGGTCAACTTCGTCACAACGAAAGTGTTAATAAAAGTTTGCTTTGCTTTATAAATCCTTTACTTTGAGTATCATTCGGTATATTTTTACATATTACGTGCATTCTGTATTCCAATATGCATAATTGCATAAAACTGTGCAATCTAATACAAATATAATAATCCATTAAAAAAATAAAGAATCCTAGACAAAACCGGTTATTATATTCATATTGTCGATAATCTGCGTAACAAGTAAATTGTATTCGTATTTTTATAGTATTTTTTTAATAAATAAGAATTTAAGTCTGTTCATTGAACAGTAGGAATAATATGGCGTATGATGTTCCAATAGTCAAAGCAGATTGTAGAGCGTATTTAATTATATAATTTCAATGTATTAACTGATCATTTATAAATTAGTTTCCTTGATGAAGCAGTGACTCGTAAATTTTATTCCAATTTTCACATTTAATTTGGTCGACGTTGGACAGATACCCAGGCATGCAATTAAGTATACGCTTAACCGGCGAATATTAATAAATTGAAATCTATTTCGAGATACTCAAGATTAAAATATCAGTATTTGCTGGTCCACTTGTAGTTCACGCGAGTCCTTAAATATTTGTATTCCTATTTCGTGTATTTATCTCACATTGTGACAAATTTCAGCTTTAAATGACAAATATATATAGTCTTCTCGAAAATTCAGTTGTGTTAATAAATATTTCATTTACGAATATGCAAATCCTCATAACCGATGATATATTTAAATTAATTATGAACTCTGATTCTCGTAAAAACATTGAGAAACTATTTGTAGCTTCAGGAATTTATTCATTTACTCAAATAGGAGATGCTTGCAATGACTAATCGGTAAACTGTGGTTGTTTATGCATTTACGGGAAGCTTAAATATATAGGAGGACGCGGAATATACGTAATATACAAAAATATATAAAGTATTCAAAGTAAATTTATTTTATTTTGGGTGTGGAGCAATCTTCCATTTAGGTATTAGTTGTTTAAATCTGTTAATGAAACTACGAATTTACATAAAGGTAAGCAGTCTACTAATGAATATAGTCCACTTTTTATAGATGGAAATATACAAATAGGAATGTATATAATGTAGAATAATAAAAATAGAAATATATAATATAGAATATAGAAATAACGTGAATAATATTATTTCTTGACATTTATATACATAGATGCAAATAATGCTAGACCTAATATCCTGGTTTTCAGAACTAATAGTATTTTGATAAACTATTGTCAAATTTTTAGGGACACATAGTCTATTTTCACTACCGCTTATAATTCTTCGATTGACTTCAAAAAGTGGCGAGTTTGACTAATTTACCTTTCAGACACACTAATTCATTATAATCAATCGACGCAGAAAATCGGTGCCTATTATTCTATCAAAAAAGTGATCTATGTCAATATTAGCGTAGAAGATTGAATTAATTTTTATAATTAATTCAAAGTACCATATAAAATATCTATCGTTGGAATAATTATAAGCGACGTTGTGCATATTATGTGGCGAAAGGGTTGAAGTCCATCGAATACCTGCTTACGAATGGAGTTTATTATTTAATGGCATTTAATGGTGAGATTTAATGGCATCCAAAGTCTAAAAGATATCTTTAGCGCTATTCTTAGCCCAAAGTTACAGAGAAAAATGAAAGTAAACTCCCAATGGAAACATCGTTCGAAGTTGTCCCTCAGGGGAGTCCTAAACCCATAACTCGCTCGCGATAAATTCCCTTTGCGATAAATTTCGAACACTTCGGTAGTAAGTAGTCTATTGCGATCAAAAAATTACACGTCCTTCTATCCTTGTTGGACGTGAATTAATACCGTCATTTTTCTTTGCTTTTACCTTTTATCTTGGCCTCATTGCACTGGTCAACAAAATTGAATTTATTTTGTGGTGCATAAGGTTCAATATGTGATCATAATCATACTCTTTACGTTGAATTGAAATCTGCAATCCCTTTTTTCCTATCCATATATTTTTGTATAGTCTCTTTTTGTAATTCTGTTTTAAATTGCTAACAAATTCTAATGAAAATTCTGGATTCTGATTCACCTACGAGAAATACATAAGAATCGGCATCAATATTGTCTGTAACGAAAATCGTGTTGACAAATATTATTAGACTGCAGATTTTTATGCAGGTTTATATTGTTGCAAGCACAATTGAAGGGATGGAACTTTAGTAAAAATTTATTTCTATTGTTCTTTGTATACTTTTGCATGTTGTGTCCATTTTGCAATTTTCTTGCAAACTTAAATTTCCCATAACTGCATAAATATCTGCGTATTCATTATAGCCTGACGATTGTTCCCGTTTCAATTCATTTTTGACGTCATCTAAAAGATACCCTGAAGAGAAATTACCCTGTGTTGGAAATTTTCTTTGATATCCTGGACTTTTGTGTTGAATTAGTATCAAAAGAGTTCACTGAATAAGTTCTTGCTATATTGCATAATTAATGACACGATTTTAAAAAGCGTATCTCTATGCCTTCACTATACAGATATATATGTATATAATCAGTTCACTTAACAAATCTATAACAAATTTATAAACTGACAGACTTACAGATTACCATAAAACTTCTCCTAAAACAACAATAGTATTAATAAATCCGTAGTTACACGTTTCTTTGGAGTTCAACATCATTATTATCTCATAATAAACTCCAGAATTTATCTTAATCCTCGTTCAAACACAGTGAAACCGCCGCGAAACACCGCAGAACTTTTGCGCAGCAACATGTCAATATTTTTCCATCGGATAAAATTTAAGCAACAACTCCATCGTGTTTTTCGGGATAACAGGATAACATTGAAGGCTGATTCCATCTATCCTGGTGATTTCAGAAAGTCATGTAGAGTCGACGGACTTTCAGGTTTAAAAAGCGGCTTCGAGCCTTCTGCGTTTGTCGTGCTCGCGAGTGGTTAGGTTGGCTCGGCTGATGAGAGCAACTCAAACACGTACTTTTTAATGAGAGCGTCGGTTGCAATGCAGCATGTTCGACGAGAGCTGAAATGGGATCATACGGAGGATGTTTGATACTTTTCGTTTCTATCCTCTTTTCTCCTATTCCCACCTTTTGCTACCCAGCAGAATTGAATGGCGTTTTAAGAGTTCCACGCTTCCCTATACAGCAGGCATGTCAAACTCATATGATATTACGGGCCACATGATCTATTTTGTATTGAGTTGGGGGCCGCATGTTTTCAATGTTGAAAAAATTAATAAAATACGATTTTTAGAATGATTATATTATGTATTTAATAGACTCAATGTCAAGCTCAATGTATTGTATATTATACATACATAGTCCTTTTATATTTCATGTCACTTTTTAAACTAAAAATATTTTACATTTTATTGTTTTTTGTACAATATACAATACATACATAGACATTTTATATTTCATGTTATTCTTTAAACTTGATCAACTCTGCTAGCTACAGTATTTCGCCTTAAACTTACACTTTTAAATTTTTTTATTTGTGCTGGACATAATACTTCCACCGCTTTAATTAAGCATTCACTAATAAACTCCTTTTCAGTAAATGGTTTCGATCTGCTTGCGATTAAATGTGATAATATATAACTAACTTTTACACCAGCTGTATTGTCTTCAACAGATTTAGCGAATACACTTTGTTGTTTTTGAAGAATTGATTTCTATTCCGACAATTTGTCTTCACGAAATTTTGCAACGTATTGGTCATAGTTTGTTTTATGATTTGTGTCATAGTGCCTTTTAAGATTATATTCCTTAGCATTTGAAATAGAGTTTTCACATATCAGGCATAATATTTTATTCTTGTTTCGGACACAAAAATATTACAGTTCTCATTTTTATTGAAAATTGCGATGTTCCTCTTCAATTGATCTTTTCTTACTCATTGTTCTTGAAGTTTGATTATATCTTTATTAAATAACTTTTTAGTTTAATACGAATAAAAAGCAAAATTCACTTTAAAGTTCGAAATATCATTCGCAAACGACTGAGCAAACACTGCACTTTGTGACGACTTGTACAAACATGTGTTGTGTGTCGGATTAGATCGCTCCGCGTTCTATCATGTTTATGATCGTCTTGTGTTTTTATCTCCGTTCGGCTTCGGCCGCCGCTTTTCTTTTGACGCCTCGCGCCAGCGCGCAGCGTCCCAAGCGATCACGCAACCGCACGCGACGCCAACGTCAACCAAAAAGTTCAAACTTTCCAACTTCAAGCGTGAAAGCTTGATATTTAAAAATTGTTAAAAAGTCTCGGCGGGCCGCAACCTATGTATTGGCGGGCCGCGTGTTTGACATGCCTGCTATACAGGACGTTTCAATAGTATGTTGTGTAACTACAAGATTTTATTGTACTATTACTATGAAAAGACTTAATATGAACACAAGTTACACTTCGGTGTCAAAATATTTGTGGATCTAGGTTTACGCAGGATCATGAAATCCATGTGAAACAGAAAAATAACACTGATCATTACAATTTTTCTTGCGAAGAATATTTATTAGGTGTACCAATAAGTAATCTACTTTTTCAGTTAAACTCAATATTTATGTTCATCAAAATCAAATACCTATCTTGTCTCAAATGTAATCATTGTCCTTGTATAACACTTTATACTTGGTTTACACTTGCTTTGTAATTTAAAACTTGACCTTTTGATCAAATAAATTCATTATCCCAATTGAAAATAATGGATTATTTTTTGGTACATCAAACCCATTGACTCTTACGTATTTTTCGTCGCTGGAATATCTATACATTGAAGAAACTGTTCATAAGACCTACTAAATACAAGAAATAGAAAACTATATTATTTTTTATTTCAGTTTACTTCACGAATCACGAATATTAGACGCGATTTCAAACGTTTGAGCGGTAGTGTAACTGGTAACATCGCGTTTCACGCTCGACACGTCGCGAAACAATTCCCTTGAATGTTATTCCGCATAATCTGTTGAAATTCCGTAACGCGGCGAATTTCTGTACCGCGATGCTCATTAACTCTGCTCACTCCGATAACGTGGAACGTTTTGAATAACCGAATCGGTAACAATCGCTGCTCAAAAATCATTTACTCACGATTCGACGGACTCTTGATCGCGTCATTAAGCGCTAACGAGTCTTATTGCTCGTTGATTAATGTTACGTAACGAATTTGTACGCTTTGAACGCATAAACCTGGTGGCAACTAAATGACCGATTAAAATTCGTATTATGTATTCATAACTGTTTGAAAAGTTAAATTTCGGAATACAGTGTAGCATCTTCCGTAGAAATGAGTTCCTCGAAACGTCGAAACCTCGAAATCCCTCGAAACGTAAGAAAGTTCCGAGTTTCGAGGATTCGAGACTCCGTACCTTTTCCATAATTCGAAACTTTCGAAAGCTAGATGAAAGTTTAAGTTCTTGGAATGAAAATACAAAGCATCCAGGTTAGAACACATTATCAAAAAATATCTCATTACGTCACTATCGACAGTACGTTTTGAAAGACTTTTCATTACATCAGGGGATATAGTGGATAAGAAGAGAAGTAGGTTAGATCCAGAAAGAAGACGAAAAGACAAATAACGATTTATGCAAAGATTTTGTTTAGTCTAATGTTTCTAAAACAAAAGGTTCCCTTTACGAAGCAAAATCAGCATTTTAAGCTTTGAAGGTTTCGGGTTTTCACAAATTTTCGGATTCAAATTTGGAGAATTTAAAAACTAGCTTCGAACACACTCCTAATTCTTCGTTAAGGAAAGTAATCAAAGAGAATAATTTTCTTCTGAAAATGTTGATTACTGATCTAGCGTCATTTTGGAATTCACGGCTTCAATCATTTAAAATAAAAAGAACTGTTTAAGGATGATTATAGGAATGTGCAGTTATATAGTCTGTGGTATATTATAAATAGTGAATTCTATTATTAATATAATGTAACAATGTTGTTGAAATACGTAAATCTTTTAACTTAAAAATTGGCTCTGTCGTTGAAGGGTTAAAGGGAATTAAATATAGGAAATACTGGAATCATTTTTTTCTTTTCAAAAGATTTCTTGTTGCAGATTTCGTATAATGAGTTTAATGTTTAGACTTGTTGCCGCTTAAAGCGCAATTTATTAAGCCTGTGCACATTTTTACGAAGGAATGTCAGCTTTTTAAATCCCCGATTTATAAGGCCGGATGTTGCTGGATTAGGCAAATTGTTGGAACTTCTAAATAGATGATGATCTCCTGGATGAAGGTCCTGGAATAAAGCAAACGAGCAGAAGCTTTGCAGCTCGGGCGTAGTTTTTGTTAGACTCTCTATTCCTATGTTGCTTCTCGTTTATAGAGGAAGAACAGCTTTATTCTCAGTTGTGACAATGATTAGTGTATTAGGCTTTTCCTATCGTAGACCTAAACAACTTCCATGAACTTCTTATCGTTCTTTTGTTATCCTGAAAAGGGAAAAATTTGGCTCCAATTTTGTTTGCTTCGACACAAGGAAAAATTAAATTGGTGAAGATAAATATAAAACTTTTGTGGAAATTAAAATTTGAGGATATAGCTGGGGCAACAGAGCGCAAAGGGTTCATTGATATAAGTCCTTTGATATCTAGTACATATAAAGGTATATAGCAACAAATTTATTAATATATAACACGGCCTAAATTTATATTTAACCTAATTTCGGAATGTAGCCATTAAAGAGCTTTTAAAAGATGATTTCTTGCTATGGAAGAAATCAATATTGTTACAATGATTATTCGCCAATCTGCTTTGCCTATTAATACAGTTATTCATATATATATATATATATATATATATGTAAGGAACAATATAAAAAAGATAATTGGTCCTAAGGGACTTCTTAGATGTATAAAATTTGAATAAATTTAATATAACAGGGCAATCAATAATATTGTTTAGGAGTTTATACATTAATACTAAATCAGCGATCGACTTTATTTGCTCAATAGTGAGCATACTAAATTATTCTGACTGTGATTTACATTATTAAGAAGAAACTAATTACGTAGCTTTACGTAACGAATAAACAAGGTTATCCTATTTTACGTAGTTATATATTTATTAATGCACACGTTAATTAAACTGTGCAACTCTAAGAACATGAAACTGCGTATGAAAGAAATTGCGCATGGAAATGTATAAATTATAAAGGGAAAAAAATTTATTTTAAACCGGATTTTTATGCTGAATAAAACTTTAACAGGATTCTGTAGGATTTTCAACACGTTGACTGCCATCTACGAGATAACTCGTAGTTTGGTTTATTGCCTAGGATGCCAACTACGAGTTATCTCGTAGTTTCTTTACTTGCTGTATTTGTGCAGCTACGATGAAATTCGTAGTATATCAGTGGAAATATGAATAGATAGCCTCAGGGAAGAGAACAAAAAATCAAGGTTCGCTTTCACGAATGGAAAATTGATTAATAAATGAACAGAAGATATAATCATACAAAGTTTATTCAAAATCAAAAGCAAAAGAATATTTTTATTGTTTGTGATAATTTTGAAAACAATCGTGATTACTGTGTACTATAATTAGAGTTCTTAATAATATAACATGATTAAATTAAATTGGCTTTTTACACCGGAATCGTGAAAAGTACCGTGGCAGTCAACGTGTTAAAAGAAAAATTACCAGAATCTCAGCTTTAGAAGGATGACCACGAGCTCGCAGATTCTTTTCCCAAAATGGCAGAGGCAGCATATGTGCTAACCTAGGTAGTGTAGAAAGGTCGTACAGGGTATATGTAAAATTCAGAATGCCATAAAAAAGTTTTACATTGGCAAGCCAACGCAGCGCCTCTTCTCTTAAGGCCCTCCATGAATATCTTACAGCAGGGTAAATCGGGATTTGGGGATTCTTTTGTCTACGCTTTTCCTGTGTCATTTTTGCCTATTTACATCTTTTAAAATACATTTTCACGCTACTCTTGCACTTTGAAATATTTCCAACCCCCGTAATCCGAAGAAGGGTTTAAGTTTCCAAAATGTGTTTTTCTACACGGCTCAAAACAATTAGGGAATCTGATATTGCAACTATTGTATCTGTCGAGGCATATAATTTTGGAAATTTGATTTATGTATTTGTGTACTCACTCCTCGTTTTTTTTTTTTTTTTTTTTACAATATTATAATATCAAGCCTGTGCTGTTTTTCTGTTTTTCACATGGTTGACACAATAGAGATCTTCATAATTGCAATCCCCTAATTGTTGTGTGCAGTGTATATTTTAATTCCGAGACACGGAATCTCGAAGCATGTTTAATTTCTATTCGTGTTTTTAACTTTCCGAAGTTATAACCAATTCGAAATGAATCAAATGCTGTACCAAATGTTTGTTGCGCGTTACACGCATTCTCTATGCGTATCTTGTCACAACGAGTTAACTTTCTGCGTATAATTGGGAGCTAATTAATGAAGTTGTCGCAGCGTAAATCTGAGACTAACCTTCATTGCAAAATTTAAAAAATGCAGAGACTTGGAATGATGTAGAATGAGGAATGCGAGGCGCAGTATTCACTTGTGAATTTTGCCGTTCAAGGTTCCTTGTCAAGCTTCGTCTTCTAGAAGATCAAAACTTTCATTATCTTTAATTTTTGTAGAATAGATTTCATCTGTTTTAAATCAAATACTCATCATATTACCCAATTACTGTGAGCATTAATTGTAATTATATATTATATCAACAGCGATATCTTCGAAGAGAGGAGCAAGCAAATAATGGTTCTACAAAATATATAAGCTGTTACCTGTGAAACGTAGTCTAAAATGGGAACAAACAAAATAAAGTCTAAACTAAATTTATTATAAAGTTATTAAATAAAGTTACAATAAAATCTAAACTAATGTATAAGTGTTTATAATTGGTGCATGGTTTATATAGCTACGATTAATTCAAAGGGTCGGTATCCAATTATAATTCACACGACTTACTCAAAAACTAAAGTTATGCCCAGTCAATGAATAAATCAGGTTTCCTTCCTTTCTAGCCTGCGCAAAAATAATTTACGCGCACAAGACAATTTTGCGGACGTAAAAATATTCGAGGATCCCAGCGAGTCCGAGCAGGAAGTTAAATAAATGTAGACGTTGTTAGCGTAAAATATTCACAAATTCTTTTCGCGTGGCACATGTACACACTTAAACAGAGACGCAGGAACATCCTTTCCCCATGGGCTCTCCTATTTCCAGAACTGGAGAGTTCCCTCTCGGATTTGTCGCGCCTTACGAAACACTTTTGCACGCACACTCGCAGGATAATTAAACTGCTACTCGCAGTCAGCATTTGTAGGGGGACAAATTAATTAAGCCGAGAACTTTCCATCGTAGTTGGACAATTTAATCCCGTCGTGGAGAACAGTGCGTCCCCCTTCTGTCGTGGCCTCGGTCGACCTTTTTGTGGGCTAATCGTTGGAAAATGTAAAATCGATATCGAGAACCCGCGACATGAATCACAATTCGCCCCCAACGTTTATTGGATCAGCATAATTGCGTTTCAATTCGCGATGTGAACTCGTTGCTCCGTTACCAGGCTACAATTTTTAAATGGCTGATGCCTGCTAGCGTACTGCTTCTTCTCTTCTCGGTTGAATGATTCGCGTACGTAGGAGGCCTCCAGAGAGTTACTCGAATCGATGTTTAAAGTGTGACGAGGAAAATATGAGGTCGTGATACGGCGAAAGTTGAATCTGCTTTTTATTTAGAATCTTGGAACCCTACTCCCGTTCGCGAGTAAAAGCGATGAGTTCTTAGATAATAATAGGTTGGCCAATAAATTTTGTCGTCTTTTAAAGGTGTACAGAAGAAAAACTTGATTAACCCATTAAGGACCAACGTGTTTTAACGCAGCATTTCATTTACAATTTTTTCCAGTTAATTTACGTCGATGAATTCTGTCTCTTTGCAATGGATTTACCAAAAGACATCTTAGGAATTTGTATAACAATTTTTCCGAAAAAGCTGCAAATAAAATGTTGCATTAAAGCAACATTGGTCCTTAATTGGTTAAACAATGTATTGTTTACCTTTTTCGACAATTTTCTGCAATATTAAACAGTTCTCATTATTGTTGAATAATTATATATTTTTTTCAACAAAGAACTCGTATCGAATATTTTTTCTAGTAAAAGAATTTAGTGGCCGCTCACAAGTGGTGATAAACATCCAATATTATCCTATTCTATCTCATTCGTGTTGCACTTTCCTAGTTTATTGCACAATAATTTTATTCAAATAATAATCGTGACCTAAATCTGAAGTAAGGCAAAACGATTGCATTAGAAGCAGAAGTTAAGTTTATCATCCGCGAGACCGTCGTGATTAAACGCTGTTAGATCACTTTCCACATGATTATATCGAAGAGTTTACGGCACTAGATCAACAGTATCGACAAAGTTGAAGTATCGCGTTAAAGCTGCTTGTACAAACATGTTGCGATAAAGGTGAAAATAATGCCAGTATGATTGACGCGATGTTGTTCAGAATATTTTGTACGAACCTGGGTAGAAAAATATATTACCGCTTGAGAAATTTTCCGGTAAAGATTAGATTAGATTTTAAGCAACGAGTTCATTACGATCACTTTTGGAATCCTTACTTATTATTCATATGTCATTTGTCTAGTTGATAATATTATGTATATATATTTAATAAAAATATGTAATTATTCGATATTAGTATGTGCATATCATGGATTTACTTGACAATAATATAAAAGTAATAACCAATATTCATCGCAAACTAAATTCTATATAATATTCTATTTAACAATGGAAATAATTCTTTTTAATTTACAAATCATATTCTATACGTTATTCCTTGTGTAATCAACTAAAATATTCACAATTGTTCGAAGCTTTAATAGTTACACGCTTCTACATCACGTTTTATTGTGAAAAAGTAAATCAACGTAAAAGTATCCAAAGTATGGAAATCCAGAACGATTTTGAAATGTTTTCGTAAGAGCGTAAAAAAACTGTTGAAGGGAATTCTAAGGATGGATAACCTTATCATTGTTATCAGTATGTTATTCAAGAAAATATCAAATCTATTTCAAAGTGACTTATAAAAATAAAATATCTTTTAAATTGCAGTAGAAGTTACAAGCTCCAATACATGTATGTATATAAAACTTCCGCTCTAAAAATTCTCAATTTACAAACTCATTCAAGCGTGACATAACATGTAACCCAGATTTCGTCAAATTCAACACGGTGACTAATAACGCACAATATACTAACCCAATTCTACTACGTAAATTCTATTAATCGATAATGCATAAAATGTCAAATGTCTCGAAATCGTTTCTAACACACAAAGGCAAGCTTCAGTTGTATCGTTCCAAGCAACCCTTGCCACTAAACACTTCTAACGATCTTACAAGTACAAGAGTTTCACAAGATCGGTACAGTGAACGCGACCGATTTATGAATTTCGTTTTCACTATCAAAGTGTTCATGCGAGGAGCACCGCGCAGACCATCTGCGCGTGTCTTCAAAGCGGCACGGGTAATAGTCCCATAGACTTCGTAATAGTTTCCATATTGTTACCATCTATGGAATTTTCGTGGGTGAAGCGTGCACTTAAACAAGCTGCTAGGCCGAGGGTGAGCGAAGAACAGAAGGCCGCACCGGGTAGATTTTCAGACACAGTTAAGGCAAATTTCTCTCTGTCCCTGAATTGTCTCTGGGGTGAAAATTTCGCTAAGGAAGGAGGAAACCCTTTTGGATTTTCCGTTTGTTATTGTACACTTGAATTTTAACACTGTTGTGTACATTTAACCCTTCGGCGATGGAAAAGTTTCGTGTCTCTCTTATACGTTTACAAAAATTGATAAATTATTCGAATTATTTAATATTAAAATTACCAGCAATTAATGTATACTTGTTAATACCAAGATAGTCAAAATGATAGGCTTTTGCGAAAAATATGTACGAAAAATACATCTTCATTTATATTGATCATAGAAAATCATTGATAATCTTAAGAAGTTCTCTGCTGTTAGTTTATACAATTTTGATAAGAAAGCATAAACATTTGTAACAAACTTGTATAAATTTTCTTCGTAAAACTTTCAACATATTTTTTGATGGAATAATGTTCAGTTGTCAGGTTAGCTCGGTTTGGATCCTTTCAGAAGTTGCAGTCGTGTCTACAGATTCTAAATTGGGCTAAATACTGGAAATGTATGGTTGTAGCTACTGGACGTTTAGCTAAATATTAGTTGACAGTTCCAAATGCGTGAGTGGCAGCAACATGTTGCACCATTTTCGAAATAACGGAGAACAACAGAATCTGTATACTTCGTGAACAGCAATTAATTATTTCGTATGCGTTAACGCTACCAGTATTTGCTTGTGGAATATCTTTCTTAGAAGTTTACGCAAGCAGACGAATTGTATCTATAATACAAGGATTATTTTGTAACAATTTTTAACTATTCTGTTAGCTATGGAAGATATTACTAATAAGTAAACCGCGGCTCTTTATATATTTATAAGAAATTAAGATGTGCAAGATGGTATAAAATACACTAATATGCAAAAATATACAAATTATTCAAAGCGAATTAAAAATTGTGATATTTTTAAGGTGAAACAGTTCTCTATTTAAGATCCATTCCTTCAGTTTGTTTGTTTTTTTTGAACAAAAATATGAAGTTGCATAAAGATCGGCAAATTACAAAAATTCTTGAGCTTAAGAGTGAGAAGGACCTTTTCGAATGAAGATAAACTTTCGTAATTGAAAGTTCTGATTTTTGTTTGAAGTTCTTAAATATTAAGGCGAAATGTATGAGGATTAAATAAAGGAGCAAACTTAAGTTGTTTAAGGCACTAGTATTCAAGAACTTGTCAAAAAACTAACTGGGATTCCATAATCGATAATATTAATAAGTTCCTATGTATGAATGTATCATTAAACATTCTTCGTTGTTTGATCTCTCCAATCGTCTGCAACAGCTTGTATACCATTTTTCACTTAACTTATCAACGTTACAAATCTGCAAAAGCATCCGTTTTCTTGTAGTAAAAACAAAACTGTATTTTCCGAGAAAATTTCACCCAAGAAAATCCCGCGAAAAAATCCTACAAAGCCAGATAAATGAGTACTCTTAAAAATCACTTCATCACTTTCCAAAGAAATCTCGTAAATAGCAGCTCGTACAATTCATTGCACCATGTAGCCCGCGATTACGGCGAGAAATAATCGCAAGGATTATCTTCGACTAACGAAGCAAAAATTAGAAATTAAATTTCATAGTTCGGTGAAAATCTTGCTTCTCCGTATTGATTCACCCTTCGCGTTATCTGTTCCTTTGGTGTCTACATCCGCTTTTAACCTCTGAAACGCTGGAATCAGGTCACTGCTCAGCCGATATCTCTTCCTTACCGTTATTCCAATCTCCTGAATTACTTACATTTCTTTTTTCATGCGAACCTACATGGGATTTTAAATAATTCTGGCCAGGTAGAGATGCATTTTAAACAATTCTTCGCACGGGAGTCGCAGGTTGCAGAATCGAAAAGCTAAAAGATTTGCAGTCTGAACGCGTACGGGTAATATTGTACTGTTAGATGGCGCACACCGGAAATGGATTGTTTTATGGAAGACCGCTTGTTCGTGTGTAAGTTTGATGTATTCTTGTTTGTAGTCTTGTAGTCGGGATGTAGCACATATGTACTATGTAAAAAAAGTGCGGTACTGTGAAAGAATTTTCGACTACTTACATGAAAATATATTTTGGTATTTCGCAAATGTATTTCAGGATAATTGGTACTATTTTAATTCTTTCCATATGTTTTAAAATGTATTTGGACCAAGAAGTATTAATTATTAGATTAGTACATAGGAAGCGTCGTTTTTCAAAGTAAAACTTTAAATGCGAGTAGATTTTTCAAAGCAATACGTAGTTAAGTCAAATAATTTCTATATGACTCTACATACGTTTTGCATCAGTTAATTAGTTTCATTATTATTCTATACCTACTCATAATAATTGCCAATTTTAGAATTTTTTGGTCTACTGTCTAATGAAAGATTATTAGTTTGGGAATTTTATAAATCAACATTCAATTATTCTAATGTTTATATGAGCTTCTCTAAATGTTAAATATATATTTTCAATAGTTTTCATACTACATATTGATTGTAAGTTTAGACCTCTATAAAAAATCACACAAGTATTCCGATTATTCGTGATATCAAACGCGAAGGATTTTACAATTTTATTATAATTATTCGTACTATTCTACTGAGGTAAATCATAGAAACTTTCTTCATTCTTAATATAATTTAGCAGTTAATAATTGGACAAAAATTCAAGAAATAGTATTTACCTGCATTTTTCAAACATAATGGAAACGACACTTTATATGCATGCATCGACTTAATACAAACACTTTATGGCTCAACATCGTGTTATACCCAGTCCACAGAACTTACTTAACCATTTGAGTGTTAAGTAATTTTGAGAGATCAGCGTATTTTTCGATTAAATTTCACGAATGACGTATACACATTATTTTTAACATCTGTTCCGTCCTTAAGACGGATTCTTAACTTCAATAGAGACATTTGCATTCGGAAACCTGACAGGATTATCCTATCCTTAATAATTGGATTCACTTATTGCTATAAGCTCCAATATTACTTTCTTTCAAATCAAAAGACGATACAGGCTATTGACGACATGAACTGTAAGCACCTCATTAAGGTCTTGTTCTGTGTCTGTCACGACATAGCTGTAAAGTCATTTCCTTGCCTTTCTGGACAATGAGGCATCGTCCACCTGAATTCCAGCTTATCTGCCCAACATCGGATCCTCGCATCCCCTTCTCGGCGCAGTCCGCGAGCACCCCTTTTACCTGCGCGCCATCGCGCTTTCCCACTCCTACACTCGTGGAGGTTGGTTCCAATATTTTGACCAGCCAATCATGGGAATCCTCAAAATTTCCCTTTCCAATTTCCGTCAACCAATCACCTTCCACCTTAGTTTTCCGAATAGTATAAATATTAGAGTCACCCGCATTTCTTACCGATAATCTATATATAATAAGTATATAGTGTACATCTCAGCAACCTTCAAGCATTGAGAAGGGTTGGAACTCGTCGTTGTGAACACTCTTTTCCCTCTGTTTCGAGAAGATTTGGTAGACTTGCTGTGCTTTCCGGATTGAGGTGGCGAAGTGGTCGTCGAAGATGTATTGGCATGATGTTATCTCCGACGTTGCTTTCAAACGTCGGGCGTGCTGTCGAAGGAAGCTGATGAGTTCTTCAATTTTCGGAATTTCCTGGCCGTGTAGAGTAGCGTGTTGTATGCCATTCTTGTTTTTCGTGGCAGTTTCAGCATCAAAACTGCCATCAGAAGAGAGTCCCAATGTTGAACGGGAACATTGAGAGTCTTGAGTGATCGTAGGTGCTGCTGCACATGATTTACAAATGTTCGTAAATCTGCAGCAATTTCGTTATGCACCGTGACGGTTTGAACGAGCAGTTCCGAATGTCTTAATACGATTAGTCCCACGTTGGCATACGTATCTTCGAGAAGCTGCCATGCTTGACAATAGTTATCCTCGGTGGTCTCCATTGCAGCGATGACTCGAGCTGCTTCACCGGAGAGCGCGGACCGGAGATAATGTAGCTGTTGGACGTTAGTTAGTCCTTCACGGCAGGCGATCATGGACATGAACTTGTCCTTAAACGACACCCAGTCTTCGAATTTCCCGTTGAAACGGGGCAGATCTGCTTCTGGTAATTTCACCCCCAACGGTGAGGATGCTGGGGCGGGAGCAGCCCTAGTTCGATTCCGTTGCGGCAGATTACTCCATGAACCTTGTGACGGCGATGCTGAACTCCAGGTAACGTTCTTCTAATTCCATGGCTTCTTGTTCATGGTTGCCATCTTCCTGAAGTGCCTCGAGTTCAGCACTAATATCGGCGAACGAGGCGAAAACTTCTTTGAGGCGCGCGAATCTGCACTTAAGCGCGGTCGCATCTGGGTGTTCCTCATGTCGAAGAGTTTTTTGAAGGCGGTAAACTGCGACTTAATGCCAGACCGCTTGTTGACGAGGATTTTGACGCATTCAGCAAACATGATGATAATTTAAATGTTCACTTATTGAAAGTTTACAAATGTTTTTTTTGCTGAGTCTGTGCACATAATTATCGTCATCTTATTAATTATTGTAAAGTTTCTTAATTCATATTTGGCGAACATTCTGTATTGATCATTTATTACTTTAAAATATCCGAATTTGTAAACTCTACGTATCGCGTTCAAAATTGGCCGCATATATACAGCCATAGTACTCAAAGGGTTAATGGAAGAAACTAAGGATTAGAATTTTAAGCACATTTTATGAACCACCGTTTGGCGTTCCAGAGTTAACCCTTTGCACTCCTTTGTCGAGTCCCACTCGACATTTTTTCATGTCCAAACCAATAAATGTCGCGCACACGTTATCGACGCTCTTATTGAACTGGTTTATAGTTACTTACCTAACATATACAAATCTGCTAAGAGTCTGTAAATTGTATACCTGGAACCCTCTAAATATTTATAATGACTGAAAGCCGCGAAATAAATAAGGACTTCGACAGTAGTGATAGTCATGACTATATGCAAGAAGTAGATCTTGAGTTCAATATAGTCGAGGAAAAGGATGACACAAATTACCTTGCTAATGATATGGCAGGGGTCAATATAAGTGAAGATCCCGATACAGACTCTGAAATATATATTTCCGTCGTGGGTGTAAACGAGTGAGGAAACTTTCTAACAGTGATGAGGATAACGATTTTAGTAATAATCAAACTGCAAACTTAATACCAGACCCACTAATTTGGAATGATGTAACACATGATGGTAGTTACATTTATTATTATAACATTTCTATCGGACAAAGAAATGTTGGACCGAGAGTTCCGTCGTCGTGTAATACACTTATTCAATATTTCAAGCTCTTCTTCGCTGAAGAATTGATAAAAAAAATTGTTGACGAGACAAATGCATACGCAGCAAAAATAAGGAGCTTCTGGTAACAAAATTGAAATATAATTCGAAGTGCAAAGGGTTAATAGCACAAATAATGCGACCGCAAAGATTCCCTATGACTCCTTTATAAATCAAAAGGAGAGCGCCTTAAAAAGCTGAAGCCGTTCATAAATCTCCACCAATTTCATTACCTTTCTCGCCAACAGCGGAGACAGCGCTTTATTTCACAGACACCGCGCCAGGTGGAAAATAATTTCACTACCGCCACTAAACAATACCCAGCTGCCGAACGTGCGAGCTAGATTTGACTTTCAAGTCGAGTACAGGTCATTATGCGGAAACGTTTCCTTGAACCGGAGGATCTTGCACCCCTTTCGCCCTCTTCTTTGATCTCACTCGTCCCTCTATCCTGTCCTTGTTACACTACGTGACTGTCTCTGGAAAATGTTCTCCAATTTTAGCCGACGCGGCTAACACCGGGAAAAGATAAATAACCTCTTACGCGGCACGTCCTTCTTTTCTGAACGGGAATTCTCTGTTCTTACCATCTGCGGCGACGCTAAAAGTTTCTACCGAACATTATTTTAGGGGGAGAATAAATACATGGCTATATTTATATTGGATAAAATTGGTATTAGCAATGGCAACTGAGTTTGTTATTTTTTTATAACGAAAGTTATTGGATATTTTATTTACAATTTAAAATAAACGAGAGACCTTTGCATGGTTGACAAATGGTGAATTATAAAGATATAAATATTTGAAAGGTTTATATCTATGCTATCGTCCATAAGTATTCACTCATGGACACTTGGTGTAATCTGATTAAAAAAATGTACAGTGGCTGCACATATTCAATATAAAATTAAAATTGTACAAATTCACACGGAAACATTCCTGCAAATTTGAGACTGAGTAATTAGTTTATTATTTCTATTGCATTGTACATTGCTGCTGGTTTTCGTTGTTTCAAATTCGTTGGTACAAATACATGAATACAACTTAACTGTTGGTAATGCGAGTGTTATAAATACTTGGAGTTTCGGCTTATGCAAGATTCGTCGAACTTCAATTTTGCTTTTTTTATTTATGCTTAGTAATTCACGTTAAATATTACTCTCATTCCTCATGATTAACTTCTTCAAATCATATGAAATAAAAACAGTGGTGAAAATTAAATTTTAATGTATTATTTATTTCATGTATTTCCAAACTACTTATCGACGGTGGTAGTCTATATTCGTAACTTTGTTACATGTTTTGTAACTTACTTCGTAACATTGTTTTTTGAACATTTTTTAACACGATGTCTTTTTATATGTTTCAGGTAAGTTTGACGCTACCAAAGTTTTGCTCGCGACTCGTTTATAAGTGCTCCTGTAGGGGTGGTAAGTGTATCGCGTAAACTTTCACGTTAGAATGACGTAAACAGCGTCATATATCCACGTACACGGTTCCGAATATTTACTAAGGTTATTTTTGTGATGTAAGGCAAAATGACATGCATAAGTAACATTTTCAGAAACTTGAACTTTATGTATTAATTCAGCTCTACAACATAAAATTTAAAATAAATGACTCCGTTTGATTATGATATAGTCAGTCACTAAAGTCTACGTACACATTTTAAAATTCAAACGTTTACATATTTTAAGACATACTTTAGCAGAATAGAAATCAAATGAAATTTTATAAAATATAAAATTATTAGTGAGAAAAATGCCTAGAAGATGATTTATAAAGGGAGGATCATTGATAACATGAACAAAATTGCTCCGAAAATTAATTCAATATTAATATCTTTATGCGAAACAAATTATGGGACTGTATATTTTAATACATATACGAAGATTTTCGTGAAATCGTGTTTTCAGTTCATGTATATTTTATTGTTAGTAATTGGAAAAAAGATAACCTTTTTTTAACAATCTGCTTAGTTTTGATTACTAAATAAATTAATATTTTTTAAATGGTCGGAGCTCCTGTGTTATTATAAATATTTGAAATTTAGTAATGTATGTAGACTTTTTTTAGCTTTATAAATTGTTAGAATTCTTGATGCATCTCTGACGTGCCATAATTTGTTTAGTATAAATAAAGTAACATCCTTTACACTTCTAGGAACAATTTTATTCATGTAATCAGTGATGTTCAGTTTATGAAACGTCACTTATGAATCTTTACCATTTATATATTATTTTATATTCTATATTCTATATTATTTTATATTCTATATTATTCTATATTCTATGATTTCTGGCACCACATTTATTATTCCAAAATATGTCTTAAAATATGCAAATATTTGAAATTTAAAATGTGTATGCGGACTCTTGTGACTAAGTGTGCAAACATAACTGTCATTTTGCCTTATAATACCAGGTTTATTCTCGTAGACACAAGTCTTGACGTAATAAAATTAGCAGTAGAAAATAGTATATCCGTATATCAAGCAGAGTATTTCGATTTCATTTTATTGCGAAGTTTCAGAAAATATCGATTAATAAAGTGCACTATCTATGCGGATAATTAGGCAGTATAATTAGAAGTTTGCTTGGCATCGTTAATTTATACAATAAAGTACATAGTATTCGAAGAGCTTCAACTTGCTGCATACGTGAAATATTCGACAGAGATAGCAAATGCACCGACGTATCAAATACCGCCATTTCGTTCGTTTTCATGTACTATTTATTAACGGAATATTCGGTTTCTATTAAGCAGTGAGTGTTTTATAATCCTTAGTCAAGGTTTTCAATCAATAGCCAATATTTTTAGCGTTTTAATTTCCTTTTTGACCCTCTGTAATACTGTGTGAATTGGAAATTACGTATCCATATAGATATACTTTTTTAAATCCATTTGAATTTCTTCTTACTCTATTATTGTATTTTATAATTTATTTCTAACAATTAAACTACATAAAACAATATTTTAACCGAAATGAAGGAAAGCAACGGTACAAATTTTATAGATTAACCACATTTGCACTCCAAACCTTTTTTCAATAATATGATATAATAGCAACTCCAATGTAAGTAACTTTTCTGACTTTTGTGAGAATTTAATGTGTTAATTACAATGCCGTCCATAATTCATGGGACACTTGACAAATTTAGAGTCAGGGAAATTTGATGGTACATAACAGTGAATTTCAAATAGTACTGTCTTTTTAAAATGGTACTGAATGTCTAATCTAGTAAAGATTTGATTAATTCTTACGCTACCACGGACGTTTACATACACTCTTGAAAATTAGGAAATCATTTGCTAAAAGCGTACGTACAATTTCTCTGTAGCATAGTATTACTTTCATTTTCACTCACATGTAGGTATTGTATTTTAATTAATTATACAGGACGTCTGAATATTCGCGTTCATACTATTTCCATATTAATAAAAATTAATCTCGTCTAAGCGTTAAGAATGCTTTTAGTTTAAAGAGTTAAAAGCTATCTAGCATTCGGTGATTTATGGACCGTAGTGTATTTCAAAATGGAGAAATTTGCTTTAATTTTGAGGAAATTAAAATTGAATTGACGAAAATAAAATTAAAGAAACTTAAACCTTAACTTTTGGTCAAATTTAGGCATGTCTCGATAGCAACGCAAACGTGGTGCAAAGGGTTAACATGTTTTTTTATTGTTAAAAAATGTTGAATTTAACTCTTTCGTTACGTTAATTGGCCGTGTCACATAATTTTGGACTTCTACTGGTCTTCAATTCACTGAGTCAATTTGTCCAACAAGAACGCAGTAACCGCGACATTTTCCTGAAAATCAATTTATCGTGTAGACATTAATATTCTGATTTACTAATGAATGCAACGTGCTCCATTACTGAATAGCATAGACTGAATCCTGTTTATTCTTTTCGTCAGTCCTTCAAATTTAATTACAAAAATGTTACAATTTACTCGTTTCGACTTTTAATCCTCTTTCGTCTACAATTAATCACAAAAGTATCAGGCGAGAAAACAATATCCATTTATTATTCGTGTTGTTTATGCTACATGTTCAAAGATAACATTATTTCATAATTTCACTAAATTGATTTTTCATCGGCGTTAATATGTAGTAGTTTTCGTATTATCTATTTTGTTTGTTGACACGCTAAATTTTAAAACAACATCCAGAATGATAGTGGAAGTTCGTTTGCCACTATTAAAGGCAAAACGTTCGCACGGCTTTACTTCCATCGGTGAATGCCATCGCGGATAAGCGGGATCATCTAAAAGAGCAACAGCACGTGAAAGTATTGATCATGTTTTACCTAGCTTCACCGCGTTTCACGTGTCTCGTCCTTTTTCTCCTTTTTCCCCAACTTTTTTTCCACGTCTGTTTCGCCAACTGCATAAGCGTCCGCGACGCCATAGCGTTCTCGCGTGTGTCCACATTTTCGCCGATCCGAGGGACGCGTTAATTATTAATCGTTTCCTGTGAATTATAAAACTCGCATTAAAGGATTGCCGGGACTGGGCTCGACTAGACGAAGAGAACAATTTTTGCCCCACGACCGCGTTCAATTTTGCAGGAATGACGGTACGCGGGGATGAAGTTATACCTGGATATGGATGAATAAGTGTAATGTGCGAATTAGATTATTTCCGTGTTACCGTGATGTAATAACGTAACTAGGGTAGATGTACCAATTACTATCACTTTAACCATATCGCGTAACTTTATATAACTATTTTAGAACGTATTTAACCTAAAAATTGTTCCAGTTTGGAGCATGGCATTTTGTTCAACATCTTTTTTATTTATCAACATTTTTTAATGAATTAAATATAATGAATTAATTACTGTGTAATTGAAAATGTACATAAACGTCCAACGTGCCTATTACTGACACTTGAAGTGATCTCATTTAAATAGAAACACGTTTTTACGTTTTTTTTTATATTAGCACGGCGGTTTGTGTAACAGATATAAGATGTGTGGAGCTGAAGAGGGGGGATAAAAGTCTAGAAATTTAAACGATAGGAACTTCAAACATTTGGAAATCTAAACGCTTGGAAATTCGAAAGCTTGGAACTTAAAAAGCTTGGAAATCCAAAAGCTTGGAGCTTCAAACGCTTGGAAATCCAAGAGCTTGGAATTTCAAACGCTTGGAGATCCAAAATTTTAGAAATCCAAACGGTTGGAAATTCAAAAGCTTGAAAAGTCAAATGCTTGGAAATCCACAAGCTTGGGAATTCAAAAATGTGAAGATTCAAATGCATGGAAATTCAAAAGCTTGGAAATTTGAGAACATGGTAGTTCGAAGGCTTGGATATCTCTGTCGTTCAAATATTCATGAGTATTGTACGTCCCAAAATATATAAATATTTTAACATTAAAAAATGCATGTAGACTTTTGCGACTGAATGTGCATCCGTTGGGGGTGAGGTTATACACCCTTTCGTTCAAGAATTTATGCAAATGTAAGTAGCTGTTGTATCTTCTGAACAGTACAGTCCTCCGCTCCCTTGAAGGAACGCGACAGGTATGCGAGAAAAGTGGAAGGGATACACCTATTCCCACGTACGCATTGAACTCTAGTTCGCTATTCGTTGCGGCAGTTGCACACACATGTGGACTGACTGACAAGGAAGGCAGTGAGATAGAGAGAGATAATAAGACACACACGGCGAACAGAGCCCCATTTGCGTAAGTATTGTATGATGTAACTATTATACGGAAGTTTCTGGTCTCCTAGCCTTATATTTGTATACATATTGAGATAGGGACGCAATTCAATTCCGTTGCTACTGCTATGTCACACTGCGTGGCGAAGGCTTGGAATGGGAAGCTCTGGGTGGGTTAGGGGTGGCAATGGGCGGTACGAATCCTCTTGTCCCTGTGTCGTCCCGCGTGCCGTTAAGTGAGCGGAGAACTGTATAAGAAATGCTTGGCTTGTGTATTATCTACCGAGAAATTCATTCATAACCTACATTCGAGAAGTTCATACGCCCTTCCGAGTTTAACGTGAACGTTTATCCCTTATGTGAGCAATTTAGCCTGGATCGTGCAACGAGATCTAACGGTTATCTTTTGCTGGTTATTGTTATTGTTTGCTGTTTCATGCATGTTCCCTTGCAAAGAAACGACAAACAGCAAGATAATTAACCCGTTGAGGATCAACCTGCTTTGACTCAAGAGATTTATTTGTATCCTTTTCCGGTCAATTTACACCATTGATTTCCGTTTTTTTAACATTGTTGTTATGAAATGGCATTTCAGGGACTTGCATAATATTTTTTTTTCGCTGCCACTTCGTCTAGTTAAATTTTCTAAAAGTTAAACATTGCATTAGTGCATCATTGGTCTTTAACGCATTAAACGCATCTAAAGAGTGACTTTTATTCCGCAGTATTCTAAGTACTTAGTTGCTGCTCTTTTAAAAATTTTTAACGACGTTATTGTTAATTTCTAATATGCAGTAACGATGAAATAAAGCGAAGCGCCTTTAAATGTTTCATGAGTTGATTAAAATGTTCCATTAAAAAGTATACGTTCGGGACGGTTCATTTTATTCTTGGAGTGTTATGCACTACAGTTGCATTAAAGAGTATTATACAGGATTCTTGCAGTATTATACAATACTCTTAGAAAATTCTAGTAAATAGTAATTTATACTATACCTATCATTTTGAAACATTTCTTTTTAGTACTTTTGCTTTAATATGTAACCCTTAGGTAACATTAATTGTTATTATTATATTTATTAGCTAGCAGTAGTTATTATACTAGTAGCTGGTATATACAAATACGGTGACTACAAAAAATACTTACACACCACTGCATTTAGCTTGTCATTTAGATACTATTCAACTGGATCCAACTAATGTAAATGTTTCGTCATTTAATACTAATTTTTTATGACTATAACGATTGATTACAGTAACATTAAAATATAGAAAGGAAGGAATAGTTTTCATTTTTATTTCAGATTATTTTACGAGTCGTCCATTATTTGGATCACACTTTCAAAAATAAAAATATTCACTGTTACTTTAAGTACGTAATTTGCAGTAAACGTTACTTTCATTCAACATATTCCGATTCTACATCAGAAAGCTAACGTGTTATAAATATACGCTGATATGTAAACGATTAGGTATCTTCAGTAGGTTAGGGAATAAACGTTAAAATAAAAGTGGTAGCTCAAATTTGGATCACTTCCTCTCTAATATTTAGAAGGTAAAGCAACCCGCTACACTTTTTATCTCCCATTTCTTTAATTTTCTTAACAAAGATATGAATTCGCATGAAAATCCACAGTCTAATTATTACAACCGCTCGTATTCGGATTTTCCGATGCTGCTGTTTGAAATTCGTCAGAAAGAAATCGTTGGAGATCGGTCATCGAGTTCGATCGAAAGCGCTCTTCGTCAGTAGTGTAAATATTAGAACATCCGGCATGAAGGGCGCTTGGAACCGACGAACCGGTACCATACTCGATTGATAGCCGACAATTATCGTCCGTCGACTTCGCTTGTAGATTCGACCATCCACTCTGTGCCTTCAATTACCGTGATTAGGACCATATCGTAGCTATTCCCTGACGATGCGAATTTTCAGTGAATGCTCGTCATATTAGAGCGTTCAACGTTTACGAACGTCACGGTTCAGGTAAATTCGCCACGAAGTTATCTCTTTTATTTTTTGCGTAAGTTGTACGGGAACGTCGAGAAATATAAATCGTTAAGCCATCGACGAAACTGGACAAGGAAAACTATTCATATCTTGACGCTATTTTTGCCATCCTTTTGTATGTACATATTTTGATCAGACGGGGTCATACGATGGCCCCTTTGCATTTTGATGCAAATAACTGTGAAAATAAATGTTCGAAATAATGAAAAATGATTTTTAATGCTTTTGGTTTAAGTTATAATGATTTAGATTTATAGATTTGTTTTAAATATTCTAAAGCTTGGTATAAAATTTTTGCTCGTCTAACAATATTTTAATACAGCCGTACTGTTATGTTGTTTCTTAGAATTGAGACGATGTTGCTTTATGGTGTTGACATTTCTATGCGAAATGATTTTAGAATAGACAATTTTATAAAACATTTAACGGGTCAAATGACCCCTTATAGTAAATAGGTAGGAAGGGAAGTACATATTGCTAAATTGATTTTATAATCATTATAGGAAAAGTTGTAAAGTCAGTTGATGGAAAGCGACTAAGCCTAAAATAATTTTAAGTGAAAATTTCAAAAAGAGTCATTCGACCCTCTTGGTAAAAATAGTATTAAGAGACCGTTTTAATATAATTTATGCTTTCTTAATTTGTAATGAGAAGGTGTAGAATTTGAATCCTTCTAAGTTTTATGCCATTTAGAGTCGTTTACAGTTGCAGCGCATCGTTATTTGAATTAACACATGTAAGTTTCTTCGTATTGGGAATGTATTAGAGAACATATCTATTTGTTGAAGTATTTGTACTGAATAATATAGCAATGGTGAATCATTAGAAAATTTAGTGCATATCTTACTTCGTTACTTAAAGTTTTATACAGTGGCTACAAAAGGTATTCGCATACATCCCAATTTTTCATTCATCAGATTCACCATTTCGCTTCTATGATGCTAGATATTATTTTATTAAATGATATTGTAAATTATTAAATAATAAGAAGCTCGGTACACTTGCGCTTAATTAATTGGTAACTAGATGTCCAAATAATCCAAATGGTATGCAAATACTTAGCTACTGTATATATTCAAAGAAAATTCAAATGATTTAAAATTTCTACTACAAATCCGCACGAAATTTTGCACACTTTACATATAAAGTGTATAATGTGGCTCAAAAGTAGTACGAAATTTACAAGTGTAATTTTGTAATAATGCAGCTTTTGGAGCGTTACAAATACAGTTTTGAAATTATCAGCAAATAAATCCAACGTGTCCAATTAAAGTATACTCTATATAATCAGCAAACACTGAAGAGTCATGATAAATGTCTAATTTCGAAAGTAGTTTCCCTTGAGAACCACCCCATAAACCTTCGTCATCTTCTACCCCTAATATACAGTATCTCTAAAATACTCTAAATTAACTTCGCCTAATGTTCCCGTCAATGGTGCATGATTAATCGTCCCTTCAGAACTTCTCATTGCCAGTTCAGTCACCGCGTTTGAATAACATTTGCGTACATGTTTCCGTCACAACGAATGGTCGATTGAAAACGTGCCGTTGCATAGCGGTGATTGGAGCAATCGAACTGCAAATGTGCATCTTGCGTATTAGTTATACCTATTTACTTACACTTCCGTTCAAATTATTGGAATAATTGAACTCTCTATGAGCCGATTTTTCTTCACTTTTACAATGAAAAATATTATATGCAGTTACAATTTTCAATTCAATTGGAAAACTATGAATTAATAATTACTGTTCGGTTGCTTAGTACCAGTACAATGACAAGGAAATAAAATGCAACAGTAAACCAATAAGTAGACTCCGGGTCTTTATGCATTTACAGGAAATGTAAATATGTAAAGAGATACAGAATGTAAATGGTATTGAAAAATACAGAACATATTGAAAGTAAAATACAAATTCTAGTACTTATGAAGTAAAACGACCCTCTATTTAGATCTCGTTTCTTTAATTTTATTTGTAAAGATCTGAATTTGTATAAAGATCTGCAATCTAGTAATAAGTAAATAAGACAAAATTCAACCAATTTAAGTCCACGAAGATATATCGTTTAAGTTATATGGCGTTATAAACGATTAATTAATTGTTGACAGACATGAAGGATTGTTATAAGAAAAAGTTGAACAAAATGGAGTAATTTGGCAAAACTATCGTAGAAAGAATTTTTAAACGAATTTAGAAAGATTTTCAAGGATGAATTTAGAAGAAAATTACTTAAAACTTGAAGAGTTGAAGTCCTCCAACTAATTACGCGTTTCGTAATAAAACGAATAAAATTTAACCGATATACATTATCGGCCAAAAAAGAGCGTGAGAATTGAAAAAGAAAAGAAAGTATTAACAAGTTTTTTAATCTAGAAAACTGTTCGTTTAAAAATCTGTGGAAATAACGAAAATTGCTGTCGATATTTAGAACATTCATTCTAAATTAATGAGATTCGATATGGGTGCAATTCAGAGGGTAATTTGACATTGTTAGCGAGTAGGGTAATGTAAAATTTTTCATCGAAAAGTAGTTTCCAAGTTTGGGTAGACAATATTCATGGTATAACCACGTTATCGTAGTCGATTGGCGTTTATTTTGCGGCCAATCGATGCCGTCACTGAATAGAATGGAGGGTATTAATATCCCTTGGTTGAGATTCGATGGTAGGAGCGGTTAACTTTCCGAAATTGAGTTTTTCTGTGGCTTCCATCGAGAAGGGCCACGATAGTCCACCAGTAAATTAACGACGCGCTGATAAAGCTTCGAGTTATCGGTCGCTTTCCAGCAAACGCGTAATTTCACGTGCTGAAAGTACTCCTTCACAAGGATTTCGAATGATCAAAGCTCTTTGTACGATAGCTTTTGACGTTTAGGTCCAGAAACTTCAGTACACATAGAAATTATTAAGATATTCGCATGAAAATAGGGACTGTTTACACTTTATCTACCAAAAACTTATTAATTAGCTTTTTACTATCTGCGTTTATTTATTATACTTTTCTATTTAAATGAAACCATTATTATTTAATACATTCTGCAAACATGGGTGTAAAAATATTACCATTGGAAAAATGTTTTCGGACAAACGTGAGAACGTAAAACTAATTAACAACATTAAAGTTGTTATGATGCGAAGTGCTGCGCCACAAATGAAAGGAACGCATTTGAAAATTAAATAAATCCAATCTCGAGTAAATGGGATATGGATATGAATAAAAATATTCGTTTATTATTAAAAGGAAGACAATGAGGGAAATAAATCTGTAAAGGGATAAACGATACTTTATTTAATATTTATATTATGTAATATTTTTTTAGTATTGCTACGTCCACAGATTATTACTTTGAAGTTTTATTGCATTGATGCTATGAACAATGTGCAAGTGATTTTCACTTCTGGGCATATTTTTATTAACTAATATAGCTCCGTGTTGTCTATAAATTCACTATTAATACCTTGCACCAAAACCTTAACGTTTTTAACCAATTTAATATTATTCGGTTTAATCGAAAACTGTTTGCCAAGGGTAGTAGTTCTAACATATAAAATGAATAGAACAATAATATTATATGTAGATTGAGGATTTTCATGAAAATTCATATTTTTGTAATCACGGACCACGTGATCCTAGCAATTACGTTTTGTGATCCAGATTACGAATGAAATAATATGAATTCAGCCAACGTACAGAGTACGATTCGCGGAATTGAGCAAAGTATAATTGATATTTTCGCTACAACGATGATCGTTGAAAAGTTCAACAAAGTTTCGGATATAACGCGAAAGCGGTTTTATTTGCATATTGCAGCTTATATCCAGTTTATGTCGCGTAATTAAATATTAAACCGACATTGAAATATTCCGGGGGAAACGGCGCCGAAATCGTTGGGTGCAAGGGAATCACAGTAATTTTAATCACGAAATTCGCGTATATTGCGAATTAAATATTGCAGAATTCGAGCTTTTTCTCCCCTCTGATATTCCCCCCTTCCGTACTTCACTTTTGGAAGCCCTGCGCTTGTATAATTTTGCCAATCATGCAGCTGTGTCGATGCGTATGCATTTCAAGTGAAATTATTCATCCTTCGAATATCGAAGCGATATTATTTTTAATGAATGCAGATTTCAATTTATGTAATTGTTTTCGTGTTCTTGTTTATCGGTTCAAGTTAACCCGATTGGAGTGGAGAAACGGATTTCATCTATTCGTAACGATGATTAATCGTAAAGGTTACTGTTATTAAGCTATTGGCCGTCGGTGTTTGATCGATGAAATGAAATTCAAACGCTAATTTCGGATATGAAATATTAACAGGCCTAAAGTGAACCATTGAAATATAATTCTATTAGTATAAAACAATAATTTGTTGAAATAAAGAAATAAGTGTAGAATAATATTTAGAAAGAGTATTTTATAATTAAACTAATTAGATCATATTTAACCTTTCCGTTACGACACGTTAAAGCTAAAAACCAAAAGCATAAAGAGTAGATAGCTTTTATTAATATAAGAGTAATATAACTATAAGTGTTCCAATGTTATATATGATAAATTACAGGGTACTCTTATCGCCTGAATTAAAATAGCAGTGTACTATGGAGGGTTGTTATAACAGGACCATAATTTTTCTACTCGCTAGCGCATCTTTCATGCATCAAAATAACTTTGAATTTGAAATTATACTGTGTTATACACTATTGGCTAAAAGTTTGGAATCACTTTTTGGATTGTGATTAAATTGAATCCCTCAATAATCTTCTTATTAATGGAAAATATAAGACAATATTCTACGTATCAGTAACCATCACAAATCATATTTTCGATATCATAAATCATATTTTAGTAATGTTTAGACTCTTAAAAATTAACTCCTTGCCGTTTGATCTTTTCACTAACTACAAATAATTGGCTTAGCTACACGCTGTTTTAATATATAGTAAAATGCGAAACCCCATAATGCTATAATTACTTTTTATATAATAACCTTCAACTTTGTACGCTGAAGTAACAGTTAAAGTGGAAGAGGCTTTTTTTGTTGCATTTAGACCATAAATTTGTCACAAATGGGATTCATCATTTCTAAGGCAAGGGATTAAATAAATGAGGCTTAAATCGAGACTTCTTTCATCCTCTAGGTATTATAATTTCTACCGTACTGAATATTTTATATATCTTTCATATTGTGCGCATTTTCTCTTTTTCTGGATATTTAAATTTCCCATAAATGCATGAAAATCCGCAGCCTAGTAATCCCCTTTATTTCCGTAAACTGAAGAACCTTTTAAATTATCATATACCGAAATTCTTTTCCTTTTTCTATTTTTACGCCCCTTAAAATGCGCTGTGAATCCAAATGTTGGACCGGTGGCGCGCGTGTTTCATGAATTCGGATAAATTTCACTATAGAATACAAAGGACTCGAAAACTCGTACGTTTGTCCGAAGTCGTCGCAGTTCAACGGACAACTCACAGCTCAATCTTTTCCCAATGCACGGCAACGTCGAGCGAAAGCACAGGGTTGCGGAAACAAGTTGAAAGGGGCGGGCTAACATTTCTGATCGTTTGATCTTCGACTCCAGCGAATACAATGCACTTCCGGTTGACCTGTCGCTGTCACTGTTTCACCCAACGCAACCATTTCCTCTATCCACTCTATTTTCCAACCCCTTTACTTTTTCTATTTTTTTCGCCCACGATACCAGTAGTAGAATTAACTTTGTCGCGGTGTTTTCGATAAGTTCGTCGTCGTTGCGCGCGGCATTGATTAAGAGTTGAAAGGAACGCGTGAAGGGTAAGGCGAGAGCGCGAATAAGAGGCCCCACAAAGCGCATGGGGCCACGGCTGTTCGTGGGAAACGACGCGAAGTAATTAAAAGTCGATAGAACCTAGTGCCCTGCTCCGCACACTTTCTTTCACTCCGTCTCCCATTCACTGGGGGTTGTTTCTCGTTGCTTGCGTGTGCGCGCGCTCACCCCACTCACCCCCAAGTGGCTGAGGATGTTCGAATCTTCAAGAGTATTCGTTCAGTGCTCGATACTGGGTCGAGCTTCTTTGTTGCTGCTTCTTTACACTGTTAGATTTCGAATCTGGATACTTGGTTTGTAAGTGCATTTCCAGTTGATGCTGCTTCGTGATGGTTGTTGCTTGAAAACGCGGCTATTTGTATTTGATAAAGCTGCCAATTGCAAAGGGGGCAATATCCCTCCCATTAAACGAGGTTAATAAACGATTTTATCCACGCATTACGCATAGTGGAGTAAACGGATTGGAACGAAGCATGGACCACGATAAGGGAAACGTACATAAATACACGACATCATACAAGAATTCTACCAACACGTGGCCTCGTGTAACTTGACTAATTGTAAGAAAGGGAAAGTGACCATGGTAAGACTAACATAAGAGCAGGTCACTGTAAAAATAGCACATGAATACCTACTAAAAGAAACAGAACCACCGATCTGCAATTCTTCTAATATAAAAGTGACAACTAACTACCTCCTTTTGGAGTGCAGTAAAGTATTAAACTCAAAGAGAGAAACTCAAGTTAAACACAACTGTAGCGCTAACATCACCGAATCACATCATGGATACCCTACGATTCTTAAAGGACACTAAACTTCGTGTAAAATAAAGCTGCCAATTGTTTCAATTCACGGGGGCAGTCCCGAATTTCAATAGTTCCTAACGCATAACAGCAAGTCTAAAAAAATATCCGGCATTTTCGAGCTCCCCAATTCTCGTACTCTCAAGCATTTTCATTTTCAAGCGTTGAACCTATCAAACGCTGGAATTCTCAAATAATCTAGTTCTCAAGTTTTAAATTTTTGAAGCATTTACATTTTCAAACGTTGCATTTGTTAAACTTTCGAATTTTTAAGCGTTCCAATTTTTTAAGCATTGGAACTCTTAAACACTGGAATCCTCAAATAATTGAATTTTCCAACTATCAGATTCTCAAGCGTTGGATTTTTCAAGCTTTCATATTCACCGATCAAGCGCTGGAATTCTCAACTAATCAAATACCGAAGCGTTCGAAACCTCAAACGCTAGAATTTTGTAGCGTTGCGTTTATCAAGCATCGAAATTCGCAAATATTTAAATTTTCAAATGTCTAAATATTCCCAAGACATTTTTCCACGCAACCATCGATAAAGGATAAAAGAAAAACATAAAAATATCGCATTGGGAATGCTTAAAAGAACAGAACTCTGTAATGCACATAAATATTTGCAGCTTTTATTACCTGTATCTCGTATAACGCCAGAAGTCGTACAAAATGAACTCATGCAACGTACAAAGCAGGTCGCCATAAAGCTGCATTTTTCTTTATTTCTTTCGTATTAACAAATGGTAGCTGCATAGAATGCAACGAGGCCATGTTTGCGTATACCGTAGAATCTATATTTCCACTTTATTTGCCGTATAAAACGGACAGTACTTTTCTAGCGACGTTAGCGCTGGCGAGCAGAGGGGGTGCCGTTATAAAAGGCGTTCTTCTGACGCCGTAAAATCGATACCGGCTGGTTTTATACTTGAACACTGACTTGCTGTGCTGGAAAACACGAGGGAAACCCGTTGATTCCGGTTATTTTCGTTATTAGAAGGCGTACCACGGGGTTTAGGGTCGTTGCAACGTAGTCGGGTAGTTTGGGGCGTCGAGAAACATGGAGTGTCACGCCCGTCACGTGCATTAATGGATGGGAAAGCGAGGGAGCGAGTGTTTGGGTTTCCGAAACGAACCAGAGGCAACACTGTCGAAACACAAAAACATACGCGAGTTTTAGGATCCTTCGCGTCGACATTTATCACGCACTTTTTGCCCATGGTGTTTTGAGTTTTGAGGGTGTATTCGAAGGTTTGTTAACACTTTCAGTTCCACGTCTCCAAATTCTGAGAAACGCACAACTTTCTGCACGACTTTTCGATTCCTCTTGCCGCAAAAATGGTACTCAGTTGTCGTATGCATTCAAATAGAAACAGTTTCGACAGTTATTTATAATTGTGTTGAATAAAAATAATGAAACTTCATTTCGTAACAGTAAAATTACCGACAATTAAAGTGTACTTATTTATATTAAAGAAATTAAAGCAATAGATATTTGAAAAAGTATATAATGCAATGGAAATGAATCTTTATTCGTCTACTTTTTATAAAATCAGGGCAAACTTACTAATAAAAATGCATCGCTGTAAGTTTATGCAATTTTTATGAGAAATTGCAAACAAGTCATTTTGTGCCCTTGAATATGTTAGTTCTATTCTTCTCTATTCAGAGAAGCAATCTAGGTATAATTGTTCGACGACGTTAGAATATCCTTTGGTTTTTCCCAAAAGTTGGAGAAGATCCAAATAAATATGCAGTGGATACATATTAATTCATTTAGTTTAGGATGCGTACAATATGCAATATTCTTTTTATCTTTCAAAAAACGCTCGAAATACGATTGACATTCAAAATGTTAATTTCTTTTTTCTTTCAAAATTATGCTGAAGAAAGTAGACAGTCGGAGTTATTTCCTGCTATGAAATAAAGGAAGTTCGTATACCCATTTATGGTTACGTCATTTTATTACTGTTAATAGTTCAATTTTTAATATTTTACAATTTGACATTTTAAACTTTACCGGTTGTGTATCACCTTTGATGCGATGTTGCAATATTGCAGTATAAAGGTATGGAGGGTGACAGGGGTGAACAAATCGAAGCCAAACTTTTGCAAATTTTCAAGAACCTATACATTATTTTAACAAATTTTTTACTATGAACTTAGTAACAAATTAGATACAAAGGATTAACATTCCTTAAAGGTTGTGTACGCATTGCTGTACATCCCTTAAGAAGAATCATTCCTTTGTATTTTAGAATTTAATATTTATACAATTATTTATAATACGTTAATTTTGTTTACAACTTCAGACGCGTTAATATTTTGATATTTTATTGCCACGTGCGGATGACTTACTTATTAGATAATTTGAGAAATACTCAGAAGCAATATGTATATCATCATAATTTTATTATATAATTTTGCATGTAAGACTACGACTAACAGAAAGTTTCTTAATTGCCTCTTATAAAAAGTTTATATCTCTCTCAGAAATTAATTCTTTCGAGTAATTTTTTTAGGGTATTTAATTCCTAATCATTAATAAAGTTATACAAATATTATAATAAACGATGGTAAAACGCATGGAATAAAATATCACCAGGTAAGCAATTGCTTTATAACAGATTATATATAAAAAAATAGCATCTCTTAATGCATGTTTTTCATTGTTTGAGCACTATTAATGTGCTCAAAATGGCCCATTTTTAATTTCTTGTAAAAATCGTATAAACTCACAATAATGCATTTTTGAAGATTTTCGGTGATTTTCTATAAATGTTATGAATGAAAATTTATTTCCCCTACATTATGTATTTTTGCAAACTTTCTATTATTTTAATCATCTTGGTGCAAATAAGTTTACTTTAATTGTAGGTAATTCTAGTGTTAGTCATTTATGGTAGATTAATTCTAAACGTAAGGGTGACTCAATTTCTTGAGTTCTTTACGTCATCGTTGTTCACAGCAGTGTATTGTTCAAGTTAAGCTTCAAAGCTTAAAGGGTTGTTCTCATTCTAGACTACGTATTGTAGCCTGCAAATTCCCATTGGCGTCACGTTATATATAAGAAGTAGTATGTGTCAGTGAATATGATTACGATGCAACTAGAATGTGTCAATTTCGTTCGTTGTGATTGACAGCGAGGGGTCGAAATTCTAAGTGGCATTCCTCCCCTGAACAATATTAGTTTTGGACGTCGAATGAAAGATGTGTTACGAACGAAAACAATTGTTATTCATAATCATTTACAATATCATCACCACTTACAAAGTTCGTGCGTTTTATTTTATTACATTCAGCTAGATTGATTTTGTAGAAATTGATTTCTATTGATATCTAAATTATTTACCGATTACTAAGCGGCAATGAAACGGGCATTTTTTATATCGTCTTTCTCTCTATTAATCTGCATTTTATTACACTGTGAAAGGATGAATAATATCATTTCACGAAATCATCCGACGACGGCTCATCGTTCTGGTCGCGAACGGTATCGATTGCAGCGTGTAAAACGTCCAAGGTCCTGCATGTGACTATATACGTCAAAGCAAAGAGGGTCGTAGCGCATAATCGATATTTATTCCCGACGTGCTTAATAACGTCTAATTACTTTACTGACGCGTGTCACCGTCGTCGGTCGATACATGGGTGTGATGGAAAAGCTTGCTACTCGATCACGCTATCAAATCGAACTGTTTATTATTTCGTCATTCGAACAGCAAACTTGCGAAATATGAAAAACTTTGATTCTTTTAAGAGCAATGGAAAATACTTAATTAATTCACCCTTCTTCGGACTTTCAAGTTTAGTTCACAGTTTGCTTCTCTATTTAATTTTATCATCACGTTAATACTAGAATTACCAAAGTGGCCAAAATTGTATAAATTTACACGGATACATTTTTGCAAATGTGCCGCGAAGAATAAACAGTGATTGTTTTCCATTGTGTTGTAGGTAGTTTTACGTATTTATTGTTTCAATTTCTTTGGTGGGGATAAATGTACCTAAACTGTTGGTAGTTCTAGTGTTGACAAGTGTAGAATGAATGCGTAGCAGTATTCAAAATTTGGTGAGGTAGTATAGAATTAAATAAATCTTTCAGTAATTATATCAACACCCATTAAAACGTGCTGAATTTGAATTTGTATGGGGCCTGCGTGACTCCCATAATTTGAAGAAAGGTTAACGCAGCGACTTTTATGTACTGACTTTATCTATCAAATATTATATATACATATTGCTTTGCAATAAGTCTAATCGTTTGTAATTCCTGTGAATTTGAAATTGCTTACTCGTTTGAACCAGACAAATATTATTTGCATATATCTGTATTTGAAATGACATTTCTTGAATAATTTTTATGAGTACAGGAGAACGATATTCAGAAAAGGGCTACTTATTTTTTTCACAGTTTTATTCTGAAAAATTTTACACTATTCTATAGACTATTTTATTATTTTTAGGATTAACGTTGCATCAGTTACGTGGATTTATAAGCATTAATGGAAAATTTAGGTTAATGTGGAAAGGTGGAGAATGCACACAATATGCAAATATCAATAAATGAATTTTCTTGAAAGAAAGGTTTTACGTTTTAGTTGTTGCGCAATACGTTATTAAAAGTAACGTTCATCAGTCTTTGTTAAACGTCAGTTAAATATCGCACAGTAATGTATAAGCGAATCTCCGTTGAAAATTTCTGTTCGAAACAATTGAAAGACACGTTTGGGTCTCTCGAAACGAAATTTATCCAGAATGCGAATCTCTGTCACTTGTATTCCGCTCTCTTAGAATTTATTGCACAGTGAAACAGCATGAATAGATAGAAACAATCGAGCCAGCGAGATTACTCCGCGTTAATGGAACGATCCCCGTTGCGATCTTTGAAACCATTTTTCCGTTCTTGTTTCGTGTATTCGTGAATGAAAACTGCCTTTTTCTGCAAAGTTAGAGATTTCGTATGAATAGACGTTGGGGAAAATAGAGACATAATTTTACACGAATCATGCTGGAGAGAATATGTAAAGCGGAAATATAATAGGTGAATAATAAAATGCAGACCTTTGCAAATAAGTAAAATACCTTGAGAAATTTTAAGGACGTTGGTGCAAGAATAAATATTAGTATTAGCCATCAAACGTCACTTTTCATACTAAATAGCACGGAGTAAAAGGACTTTAGAGGCGACAGGTTACGTTTGTGACGCGAGACCAGATTACACGCTTCAATAGAGTCCGCCGTGTATTTTCACCCAAGGGCGAGTTTTGACTGAAAAACGCCTCGGAATTGGCTCGTTAGAGAGGTTGGTTAGCACGCTAGACACCTTTCGCGCGAACATCCACTTCACTGAGATAGAGGATTATTCAATTGCGTGTGCATCACGTTAGTTTCGCGAAATCGATGCTTCTTCTACGGATTGAACAACTCTTCGATGTTCGATTCGGGTATTTCATGAAAGGTTCTCCTATCTTTTGGACTGATTTCCATTGTATATTATATTTCGGAGGTCCTTTGAAATTCGTGTGAATTTATATTTTATTTGCTTTGAGTTTATATTTATCGTTCGATGAAAAAATCTATTAGTACTTAGATTTATGTTTCTGTGAATGATTCTTCTCACTTTCCGGCTGACTTCTATTGCATGTGGTTTCAAGTATCCCTTGAAATTCATGGGATCTTAAGTTTTACTTTTTTTGAGTTTATATTTATCATTTGAACCGGAAAAAATCGTTAGTACTTAATTTTATGATTCTGTGAATAAGTTCCTTTCACTTTTGGGCTGATTTCTGCAACATCTGGTTTCAGGGATTCTTTGTAATTCGTGTGTACTTAGATTTGATGTGATTTGAGTTTACATTTGTTATCAGAAGTGAAAAAAATTGTTAGGTGTATAACAATTACTTCGATTTATATTTCTACGATCGCTTGAAATTTCTATAAACTTAAATTTGATTTCTTGTTTGGCTACCTGTCGCTTGATCTGGAAAAATTTGTTAAATTTATAATAATTGTTCAGACTTATACTTGTATGTAGAATTTTCCTTACCTCTGAGCTAATTTCCGTTGAATTTGATCTTTTAAGCTTGTCGTGAATGTGGAATTTATTTCTCGCTTGAATAGAAAAAATCCATTAAGCCTCCGATTTATATTTACAAGACTGATAGTTATATATATGTTACATTCGTAGTTACGTCATATGAAATATTTTATGTATAAATACCTTGTTTCGATTCTAATACATTTGAAACCTGTAGTTACATGAGTTGCGATGCTCGCCATTTTGACTGCTTTTATGACTGCGTTTTATCGATTGTCGATGTTTTTTTTATACTACACTACGGAATATATCGTCAGTTGCTTCTTCTATTTTGAAGCAATTTTATAGCTTAGATTTTAGTATCGGCTTCGATAGTCGTAAACAAAGAGACAACAAACGCACCGATTTATTTGGCAACAGTAACTGTTTCTACATAAAAAGGACAATATAACTTTCATTCTGCAAATTGATCCTTTTGTACAGAAAGAGAGTTAAATATGCAATGGAACGGTAGTAACATTACATTTTAAATACAACACTTTTGATTTGATTGCTTATCGTAGTAATTGTATACCTTTAATTTTTCTAACATTTTATGGAAAAAAATTTAACCACGCCCTTATGTAGAATAATCGTAAAAATAAATTAGATGTTTTCACAAATTTAATACGCATGTAACCTTATTTTCTCTTATATTCTTCAAATATTTTTAGTATCCATTTAAAATGGATCAAATTACTTTTTCTTTTATAAAATTTACAAAAGATTGAATCACTTAAAAATTTCATTCCTGAAAAAAAAAGAAATAAATGAAATTTCCTTTCGCAAGTGCATGCATATGCGTCTATAAAAAAATGGTGAGGTCATAGGAAAATAGACCACGCTGTTCCACCCTTTTCTACCTTCAATAAAAAAGAACCTACAGCTCGTGTCATTCGCACACACCCTGCACAATTCATAATACCTGCTTAACAAAACGTAAAGGGATAGAAAAAAATTGTTTTAAATTTAAATTCAAAGTAACTTCCCTTAGGTTATATTGTACTTATTATATTATATTGTTTATCAGATGTACCAATAAGGAACCTACTACTTTTTAATGGATCGACGAATTTATTTTATCAAACGATTAAATTTCATTTCAAGCACGAATCCATAATTCGTCCAAAAAATGCAAAACATTATTGCAGAAGCATAACAGCTATATGTAAAACACAGTAAATATTTAATTTTGTTGTAATAAATGTTGAATTAAATCAGAGGGTAGATTATTTATTGGTACATTTGATATATTATATTTCACCATAGATTCACCATAGAGATTACATTTTTTCGTATTTTAAATATTTCCAACGCGTATCGATATTTAAACTGAGAATTTCGATTAATATCATTAATGAAAATTTCTGTTAATAATTAAGGGAAGGTTCCTTACCTTTTCTATAACATAATCATTGGTATTAAAGCTTTAAAGCTACTTACGCATTAATTCTTTAAATTATTCTTCAGCTTATCGATCGAAATTTTCCATTGCGCAAATTCATAATTTGAGGATATTTTATCATGTTTTCTTCTTTTTCAATGGCATACGGAACACGTCCATCAAGATAGAGAATGGCTATGGCAAACCAGAACAGAAACACAAATCATTAACTCTCAAGCGTACTTTGGGTCCTTTTTGAAATATCGCGTTTTCATTTGTCCAAAAACTAATGCATTTGTGGACAAAATTATAATGACACACATTAATATGTTTGTTTTCCTTTCCTGAACAATATATAAACAGGACATTTTGTGTACTAGCAAATTATACCGTTAATAAAAATTGTTACACTCAAGGACCTCGGTTTTTTTTTGACCCTTCACTAACGATCATTAGAAAATCATCAACAATTTGTGTGTTAAATAGAATCTTACATAATTCAGTCTGTATATCTATGTGTTTCGCAAAAACTGTCCAATTAGAAACATAATTATTTGATTGGGTGTCTTGGAAAGACGCATTTGAAGCTTCAATTATGTTAGATTTGTTACGAATTAATAATTTGTATATTGTTTTTCTGGGATTAAAATTTGCATGGTACATATAATAATAGTTACTTTCGTGTTTCGTCATTGTATTATAGTTCTTCCATTATATTATAAAGTTAAAAATTTGAGATTCATTCATTAGGGGGTCATTTTTGATCCAAAAACCGTTAGGCGTGTAGGCAAATGAAAGTTAATAATACTTCCGTCCACTAAGAGTTAATATAGTAAGTTTCATATAGCTTTTATATTTTATATTACATAGTACATTCTAATAATTTCTCAACTACAATTACGATCAATCGGGGTAATCGAAACAGCTTAGAAAGGATCAAGGAATATTGACGTGAGCCGGCGGGTCCGGAAGTTCTGGCGGGGGTTAAACGTTCGCCTAATCGCGGATTGTGCCCTTTCCGGGCGCAATTGGCTCGTGAATGACATAACTTGGCTATTAATGCGGCGAGTAGCGATGCTTTGCATCGATTTGCTCGGTCAGTTGTACGTATTCGTGTAACACGGTCCAAGTGAATTGCGCCACGCGCGAATTACACACACTGAATAATTTCGTCTCGGTTCAATTTCTTCCTCTGTCCACGGGCTGGAAATCGGGGAAGCCACTTTGAATGAAACGCGCGCTTCATGAAAGGGATGAAGAGGCTCTCCGGAACGATGAATACCATTTCTACTTTAGGAAACTCAATAGCGGTGCTCGTTGAAGCGGATGAAAGCGAGCAAAAATTTTCCCCGTCGGCACTTCGCCTCGTAATACACTTTAAATTGACCAACTTTCGAATAGCGATTTGTTACGCTACGTTTGCAATCCTCCCATGCCAATCAATTCATTCGATGTTAAATATTTTTTTATTTCCCAGTATGCCTTTCGTTCGTTGTTTGTTTTACTGCTCTATGCAAATGCACAATTGTTTGTTGCTGTTTACCGATAGGAAAACACACTTGCGCGTTGAATAGTAAAACGTGTTATGTCAGATTGCCCGCGACATTTCCGAGCGCACGTGGTACGTTGATCCGAATAATTCCCTATGAGCCTCTGTTGGATATCGTTGAGATGAAACTTACGCCCTCTGCCTGTGAGAAACAAGTTTATCCCTAGTCTAGTGGTAAAAGACGATGTTGATATAGTAGGGATCCTGCCATATCTCCGAGAATGCTGTAGAATTTCTCTACTATCAGTCGATTCATCAATTACCTTTCCTTTCCCATTTTCTTTGCGATGCAAATATTTCCAGCTTTCATTCATAATACACATATTTCTATTTCGGTTTAGTATTTGCTGTAATAATTCTTTTTTTTTTTTTTTTTTATTTTTTTTAATGCAACAGCACTTAGCCTGACGTGTCGATGAAATGGTGGGAAAAATGATTAAACCATAGCTAGGATATTCTAAACGTAACGATGCTATACTGTCATTTACTTGAGTTATTAATAATGAGGGGAAACTTGGTACTTGTGGAAAAACATGTTATGGACTGTAGGTAATATTTAAATGTTCCGTACCAGTTGATGGTATTGATCGTAGCTACTTACCGAGTAGTAACTTTTCTGCTTTCCTGGAAAAGGATGTTGGCAGCACTGTCTGTTGTACCATCCGTAAATGGTTGGTTCGAATTTTACTAGATTTGCGCTAGATGGTAGGATAAGTTTCGCGGCTGGCCTCAATCAATACTTTAGAATATACCACGGTGGTGCATATTTGGTGTTTGCGAAGTTTGAATTTGTATAATGTAATCGATGCAACTGTTGCTCGCGCATCGTTTCATTGAACAATATTAATCATTAACGAACACATGTCTGCGGAAGTTGGATTGCAAAATGATGTATTGATTAGAAACTGAATTACAAAGCAAATTGCATTACAAAATGATGCATCAATTACAAATGGAATTATAGAATGATGTATTAATTACAAGCTGAATTACGAAGTGATGCATTTATAATATTACAAACATAAAAATAAATTATGGTGTATTCTTTTGGTACCATTTTCGTAAATTAGTGAATTTCATTTCATTTGCAGTAAATTTTTATTAACGAGCGTTATAAAATAATTCAGTCGTGCGTTTTAATAGATATTATACTTTAAAAGCGGTTCTTAATATCCAGTTTCCAATTTTTATTTGTTAATCGAATTTTGCTAATTATTGTATTATATTATTCTATAGAATATCTGATAAGTAGATTGCGAAATTTTCATACAAATTCGTATTTCTATTAACAAAATTAGACAAATAGAATCTGATTGGAGGGTTGCATCATCTTCCAAATAAAAGAATATGTGTTGGATTGTTCGGCAAGTTCGTAGCCTTTTTGATAATGTTAAGTTCTGTTGTGTAATTGGGGGAATTAGAAAGGAATTACCTTAACGAGTTTTTATTAAGTGATATTATTATTAATTTAAACAAAAACTGTTTACGGTCAAGCCACTTTAATGCGATAGTTAAGGAACAATGTCTAGATTTGCTTAAAAGAAAGAGCAACGGTAATTAATAACTTTATTTCGGTAACGAGGCACCAAATTTTATTCTATCCAAGTCATTGTCTCGTAATTTATTGCAGCGTTTGTAATATATTATTAATGACCAAAAGTTGAGTCCATTAGTGGCTGGGAAAAATTATTTGAAGGAATTAATTTTTAAAAAGGATGAAAACTTTTTAGAAATAGAAATTATGAAACTTTCTGATAGTCATAAAATTGCAACAACAAAAAGAAACAAGCAGAATTATTATATAAAATGATAATTGCTTACAGTGTGACTTTGAATGATTCTGTAATGTCACTACAAACATTCCAAACAACTTACTGTTATGTACATTCGCTGATTTTGCGTATTCGAATTCTCCATAAATGTATATTTATTTTTTTATTTATGCTCCATATAGATTAGATATATGTTCCACTTTCCTATACTTCTCCGTTATTCCGCTATATTTATACCTAGCAAACATTTCCACTTTCTGCGTTTCAATTTTGCTTTAAACTAGAAACCCGTTTTTTCTCTTCCCAAATTGTATTTCTAAAAATTGAGAAAGTTATTTCCATGTGAAACACCGTTAACAAATTCTCGTTGATCAAACAGGTGAAATTAAACCGAACGAGCATTCGTTAATTACTGCTAACGAACATAATAAAATCGCTACCTAGTTCACTTCTAAAAGTGAAAACATACACGATCTGATATCGGAACAAATTGCAGGCTGGTTATTTAATAGCAGGTGTTAAACGCCGCGTTATTATCGTTAATCGAAACCCGATGCTCTTTTAAATTTAGCACGGTCGCGGCGACACGTGAGATCGATAGTGTAAATCAATTATCCAACGGCGACTAGTAAATAATAGCGACAACAGTGATCGATAATCTGTAATTAAAAGCAATCAATTGTGATTCTTCAACGGTGTGTGCTAACACTCTTTTCCACTCGCTCTGCTTTAAATATTGATATAAAAATGCTCTGGACAACACGGGGAATCCCAGTTGGTTCCTAATTAGCATGGCCCCCGGAGAGGGAATTCGAACAACGCTGTAGCTCGTTTAGCTGCTTTAAATACGTGATGTTCCCCTGTGTGGAACGTTCTTTCTGTGTCGAAACTCGGAAATCGTTTTTTTTCTCTCCCCTATCATAAGTTCGTTTCCTGCACTTTTATTCTTTTTTTTTTTTCTGAATTCGAAATTTTTGTTCCGTGTTACTCGCTTTTGTGCCGCGTCTCTTTTTTTCCTTTTACTGTTCGACATAGTCCATGTTTTCTACTAGTCCTTTTTTATTCGACACGAAACGGAAAGAATTTATGTTAGGTCGTCCCATAAGTAATATCGTTGGTTAGATTTCATTCAAACCATTCGTAATTGTTTCGAAAGATTGTATAAAGTTGCAGCGATGCTGGTTTTAAAGTATTCCTGGAGACTTTTGTAAAACGGATGAATAAAGATTTGTTTCTCATGAATTGGATACTTACGTGTTTCTCCAAATATCCTTCCGTAATGATTTATTTAGTACAAATAGGTACACCTTAATTGTTGGTAGTTTTAGTGTTAACTCTTTCAATGTTAAGTCCGTTTTAGCAATGATGATCCATGTTACTAGATGCGTAAAAATTCTCTGCGATAATATAAATCTTAATACTACCTTAACCCACTCGTTTCAAGATAGCTTCGCCGTTATTCTTGTTCTGAAATTCTTTTGACGGATGCGCTACGGATAAAACGAGCAAATGCAGATCCTGCGACAGCAAGAATTTAACAATTTGCTTTATGTAGATTTAATACAGTTCAAACGATTGCTTCGTTTCTTATAATTGCACCAAGGTTTTATTATTATTCCGCATTATGTTAATGCTACATTCTCACAATATTTCTGAAATATTTATCGATTCGAAACTCCAACTACAACTTGGAAAGTCGAATAGAAGATCGGCACTTTTGAATTTTTTAAAAGTCAGTCCCGCTGTTAAGAAATCTAAGAAAATTCTGAAACACGTATCCAACTGACTAAAAAGTATTTCTATTTTTTGTTTTCACAATTTTTTATACGATCGGATGAAAGAAGTGTCCAATTTAAACTGCAAATCACATTTTAATCTAAAACACTCTAATAGTAAGAATGGAATGCTTCCGCTTGGCAAAAAAATATGTTTTTTACGAGAGATATATCGATTAATATACTACAACTTCAATTTAATTTGAAAGTATTTTTACCACACATGGGTATTTAACTGTTCCTTTTTAGCATAAAATTTGACAGCAACTTATTGGATGACTTAATATTAGGAAAATTAGGCAGTTGATTTGTGACGGAGAATTTCAAGGATTACTGTGGTTCCAAAGGGATTTTTCTGTTCTGTTTTTATAAGGAGAATGTTGCATGAAGTGCAGCCAGTAGTGTATTCTGAATAAGAATAAGTTCTCAAGTCTATCGATCCTGGAATTTTCTGGAATATCTATTTAAAATATTCCAGATTTGCATGTGTATTTTTACGCTTGCTTTACGGACACTGATTGTATAATTTGACGGGTTTCTAAAAAAATACGTATTACAATGTTCCTGTAATTTATCATATCAATTGAAGTCAGCATAAAGTGCTTAAAATACTATTTATGATTTCTGTAACGTTAAGCGTGATATTTGAAATCCGTCAAATTGATAGGTTTCGTAAACCTAACATTAAAAATATCAAAATCATAAATTTCTTCTTGCGAATGGTGAAATATATTAACCCCTTGACATATAACAACGAGTCATTTCAACAAAAAGGGATTCTACTAGCGACAAAGATAAATATTAACTTGACTTCGAGTTTTAGTTCATTAGATTGCAAATTACCAATTAAAAATTGCATATAACATTTGAATACTTTCCATGTAATACTGTATAAAGCTAATGAACGTCTTACGTTGTATGCAGCAATATTCAAAAATAGTATGGCAAGGGGTTAATTATTTGTTTTAGAGAAATTAGATCCGTTTTTCATTTGTTTATCTTTGCGCAGGAAAGATTGAGCTATTTATCAATTTAAGTTACATTCTTTTCATCGAGATTGAACTAAATTAGGATTTACTTTAACTTCTTACACAAAACGAATTTGTATCCTTTTAATAAATGCAATACTAAATTCATTATATTAAGCCAAAGCGTGTGTATAAAAACAGACGAAATTGATAAATTTGATTTTTGTAAAATTTAAGGTAAAAAGATTACAGCTATTACATCGTAAAATCGCTTAGATCATATAAATCCAAATACAACAGAATGATTAAAGAGTGGGGAACTTAACTACGATATACATCTGTTTATCACATTTTACTATTTCGTGGCTAACTATTTATATTATGATCTTCCTATCAACGTAACATCATTACACATCAGCACACAAAATTTTCAAAATCATCCCTTACGTGGCGCAATAAAATTAGTAGGTAATCAAATTTCAAAGCAAAAATACCCAGCAATCAAAGCGTTGTAAAACTTTTACTCTTCCAAGAAATTAAAATTTTCCCTCTAGAATGCGGTATTAATTGCTTTTTTTCGCTCTTTATCATTAACGTGCCCAACTCTTCAAGCAGGATCAATAAATGAGACGCACCACGAAACAAACTCGTACACAGGAACTCTATACAGGAACACCATCAAATCGGACAGAAACTCTTCGCATGAAAATATAACCAGCACGTTGTACGGACTTTTACGAAGGCAGGAAGAGAAGACAAAAAAAAATACATAAACTCCACAGAGGAACGCATCAAATATTAAATACGAGCGCTTTAACCAGCGGACCACTTAATCCCGGCGGTGGTTGTTCTCGCGTTTTTGTAATTTTCCTCGTAGACTCAGCGAAATAACTCGTGGAAGGGTAAGGGAAGGGGGGAGGGTGCATGGGTTCCTTTGCACCCGTGTTATTCGGTGCTCCAATTCGCCTCTGCGATACCACTTTGTCCTTCTCCACTGGCCTTTTTCCCTTTCTTCTACTCTGTTTTTTTTTTTTTCATTTTTTCAACTTTCTTTTCGCCCGCCCGCCTAGCTAACGATGCTAATGAGCGACAACCACCCCGAGAAGTGGCGGTCCGTATTAACACACGACCCCTTCACTACCGAAGCTAGCGGGCTTCGTAATAATTACATGCAAATACAAACAATTACGCGGCCAGCAGAGCTAGAGGATACAGGATCTGTATACAGAGTGGCAAGTGGATCCTTCCGTTGCTTGTTTTGGCTTTAAACCCTCTTTTACCACCACCTCAACGTGTTTCGTTAAGATATCTTCATCCCCTAGTTGAATTTGTAGCTTGTGGGTTGTGTGTTCTGCTTGTGATTTCCCACTTTGAGGTTTCAAGGATATGGAAATGCCAAAGGATATAAAAGTTTGGTTTTGTAATGATCAGCTGGCGTTTTTATTGTAGGGATGATGGAAGCTAGGAAATTTGTAGATTTAGGGTTTGAAAGAGACGCTGAACGCATGAAAACGAAAGGAAAATAGATTTAATTTGAAAGAAAGGTAGCTAATGCAATTTTCGATTTAAATTTCTTATCGTTAGTTTGTTTCTAGTGTTTTGTTAATTATTAAGTACCGGAAAAAGATCGTGCAGAAATACAATATTTAAACAATTTTAACTTTCTTGCAATATAATTCCATTTAAGAAAGTAAAAAATGTATGAAATCTTTCGGCGATATTAACACTGTTGCATTATTCTTGCTAAAAGTTATTGTCACGCGTCGACCTACGGTCAACAGGCCTGCAAGCTTGGGCGCGAGGAACAGTTGCGGGACTGTTGCCTGTTGTCGAACTACGTGAGGAAGCGTTTATGACTTTTGGGAGAATAAGCTAATTTACTTATTGCATATCGTAAACGGTGTGGGAGACAGTCCCGTTACAGTTGCAAATTTAACCAAATATTTCTTCCACCTCTACTCATTTGGTCTGTCGAAATGAGTAGCCAATAGCAAATGCAAATATTTTCTAAACCAGTAGATCACCGTGAAGGGAGGATTTTCACACGCCTACTCTGCACTCCCGAAGTCAAGACATGCTCCCCTCCAAACCGAGAAAAGTTTTCTTGCGATCGCGAAAACGCAAGCGAAAGCAGTCGCAACCGAACCGCCTAAACAAGAAGTCCAGAAAAGGAACATCTCAACCCAAGTGAGCTGTAGTCTCGCGAAATCAGCCAAACCGTTTTCTATGGCGCTCCAAATTTGTAATCGAGCAAATCGGGGCGATATACGCGACAGTTATCAAAAATGTTATTTCCATAGATTTCTCATAGAAAAATTATGCGAACTTATTTCAGTGATAATACATAGATACTTAATAATGCCAATTATGCTAATATATTTTACTCTTACAAGAGTAGTATCAATTACGTAGGATAAAATTATTCCATAAGTAATGCGATTATTATCATTGGAAGTACCGATAAATTTAAACATACTCATTTCTACTATAGAAATTAAAACGATCGATTCTTAAAGAAGTCTATAATGCATTGGAATTAAATCTTTATTTATTCTCTGTATAGAAAATCACGACAACTTTGCAAGAATGCATAGATATAAATTTGTACAATTTTTTACAAAAAATTACGAATGGTTTATTTTGTACCACTTTGGTAGTTCTAGCTTTATTGTCCCTTAGAAGAAAGGAGAATAATATAATCCGTGCAGATATATTAGCCATAAGTAGACTGGAAGTTTATGGACATTCATACTTTTATGATTAAAGCTAAAACCTGATACCTAAACTTTGCCGTTCAATTATAAATTATATCACATATTTAACTTCGCATATTTGGTATATTTTTATAGGTCACAGGCATTTTATACTTTTTTTGCGCATCTCTATTTCCCATAAATGCATAAACATCCGCAATATAGTCATAAGTGTTTCTACATGTTACCACATTTTTAAAAGATTTTCCACGCGTCTACCAATTTTTTAACCCCTCCTTAATTATATCTGGCATTATTTGTGAGATGGCCAAGGGCTTGCAGCTGTGTTTTAGTAACATAGTGTTTTAACTACCTTGCAGTATGAAACCGTTACGATAAATTTCGTAAGACACTCAATATCTACGTGCCTAAAAATAACAAAAGAAATCCCATCCGCGCCGTAAACCGAGTGCAAGTCTCTTGATATTTCTTAATATGCTTCAGCGTAGCGCGGAGAGTGGCGCGTGCAATTTGTTCGGAAATTCCGCTGGGTTAATCCGCGCTTAATGGAGAAACAAGACGAAAGCAGAGAGTTGAATTAAACAGGCTGGCCGGCGCAGAACAGGCTTGAAAAACAGGGAACAAACGAGTAAATTTTCTAAAAGCGAATGGAGATTCTAATTAACGCGCGCGTTCGCAGCAGACAAAACTTCGCGAACGATATTGTGAATTTAAGAATCACCCTTCGAAGTTATATTATCACGCGCAATTACTATAATTCGCCGCGTGGCACAGTGCGTTCGACGCATGTTTTTTGGGGGAAAAAAAAGGGAAACAATTAGGCGTGGGCGTCGTACGTTAGAGTGTTGCGCGTGCTATGGGTGCAAAACGTGCGTTCAACTTCGAGTAGCTTTACGAAAGCTGGGTGGTTAATTTTATTCATCCTAGAAAGATCGACTCTTAAACTGGAAAGCCAAGAATCTATTAAATAATACGTTGATTAAACTGTGGCGGCTCTCCTGCACCCACCACTAGAGGGACATACGAAATAGGCTTACTCGAAAGTACTCGCTCCAACTATCTCGTCCATATATATGCCGCCTTTAACTTTCCTTCCAATATCCCAACGTCTAAGGCAGGGCCTGCTAGGTAGCCTTTCTGATGAATCCACTAGCAGGCCCAGGACGAAACGCAACACCCTTCCTTTTTCCTATCCTATCCCTTCTCTACAGCTCCACAAAAGATATAATTTTTCATTAGGACACCTTAAAACTGAGGACTTGATGGCGTAAAGAAGGGCCGCTGTTATTAATTAAATCACATAAATTTAATATTGAATATTCTATATGATTAATTACGGTGTAGTATTGTTGCATGAATTAAAAGAGAAACGGTATTGTACTAAAATATAATTACTAAATCGTACTAAAATATAGGTTATTGTTTTACTCTATTCACTGCGGCTTTTTGGGAGCCAGAACTAAAACCATAGATAAGGAACAGTTTTTATTAATACGAAAATGGGATAAATATAAATATTAGGTGCGTGTAAATGTTTTGATGACGTCTCGCAATCAGTAGTTGCGTAAAAAACCAGTTGGTTGCTTTTGAAGAGAAATAAGTGACTTTTATGCCTACTGTCAGTATAATTTTCAAAAGTTATTGAAAACAATAGCGATTATCTGATTGATTATATAAATGATTTTTAGTAAAATAATATATAGGTAAGCTATATATTTATGGCGGAATTCGTCAAAACTTTTGGATGTAGCGAATATTTAGATGCGTCATATTATCAGTTATGATACTAATTTTATTGAACAAATGAAAACAAATACATTTATGTACTATGGAGAAACAATACGTTTCCTCTTAGCAAATGATTGTCTAATTTTTGAAGCGTATTATATATGCCCTTCATAGTGAAAGAGTTAATATTACTAAGTTTTGAGACATACATGGCATCAAATGGATTTTCTAAAATATTATATACTAGCAGCATAACATATTTTTATGTTTTACGTTTTCTACCTCAAGGTGGACTTAACAAATTTCTCCATGGTCCCTTCAGGGTTAAAGGTGTGAGTTATTATTCTGTTGGGGTCTAGCTTTCCGGGTAAATTATTGCTTTCACGTAGAAAATGAAGATAATCAGGGTGGTCTTAAAATTTGTTAGTATAATAAGGACAAATGAGGATTTGGATCATTCTAAAGAATGGAATTTGGAATATGTTGGAGTGTAAGAGAATTTTGGAGATAAATGTTATGAAAAACCTTGTAAATATTCAATATTTGGATGGGAATTAATTAACATGTTAGATAAGAATGTTAAAAGCGCATTAAAAAATTTAAGAAGCAATGTAATGTTCAGAGCGAGTCACCTAACTTGCTTGAAAAATGGTTTCAAATAAAATTCGTATCATATCATAAAGGACATTCGGCACAGCGTTCAGCATTTCGCAATTTTTCTCTTATATCCTAATGTGACAATTTGTCATATAAAAAACGTATAATAATTTAAGGTGATCGAGTTAGATAATTTACGATAGCAGAAAAGTTTAAAAGTGTAACTTTCGCGAATGAAATTTATGGATATGCTTGGTTTACTGTTTAGTAAACTGTAGAACGCAAAATTAATATAAGTTGAGAAGTATATATACGTAATTGAAATAGTGTGCAGCGTCGAAGAAAGAACTAAAAATAGAGGTAACATTGAAAGAATAAAATAGTTTTTACCTTACACTGTAATAAAATTTTATTTTGTATCGCCAAAATACACCTCTTTTTTATCTTCTGCAGGATTAAATATCGATACGTTTTCAATAGAGTGGAGATGTAGCCGTGCAAGCTTCATCCAGATGTAATACGATAAAGTCACTTCGAAATACGCGAATTACGTCACGATATGGAGTACAGGAGATTGAATGATACTCTGGATAACTGGTTTATTCAGCAGAGACGAGTATGGAATCTATTGCAAATATTTGAAGTATACTTGGCCACAATTGAAACCTACCAGACAAATCTTTCGTATCTTTTTGTTTGTAATATCGAAACGTTGATTGGTTACACGTTAATTGGACGATTGTGACGACGAAGAGTTATTTGAACTCACTTCTATGCAAAAAATAAAGATACTGTTGAGAAATACATACAAATTCGTAGCACAACTAAAAAATGCAACCTAAATACAAATTTGTTTCATCGTTTAAATATTACAAATTTACATATCACGCAAATTCTTCAGCATAGTAGTTGTTTAAATTTCCCATAAATGCACGAACATCCATATTATAACGACGAATTTTGCAAATTTTATGAATCAGTCGTAGATCCATTAATTTTATCATCGGAATAAAATAAATTGAAGATACGGCTGACCAAACTGCAAAGTATGAACCGAATATCGTATGATGAATATATCCAGCTGTATTTTTCAGCATGCTGCATATTCAAATCGACGTGTACGGTACTACTTCCAATTTGCACAATCTAACAATATAACGGTAACAACGTTATAATACATTCACTGAGAGATGCATATTCGTGTCGCTGCATGCAATTCGAAATATTTTACGAGAGTCGATCGAAAGCTTCGGGTCAAGCGTACTTCGGCCCCGTGTACCGTGTGTACGTATAAGCTTTTTGTAAATAGATTCTTCAGAGTGCGGCATAGGAAAAGCCTGGTGCATCTAGCAGGATTACGTGTTTGCGAGCTCCCATCTGAAATGTGCAATTGCACAACTTGGAAATGAGTTCTGTCCAATACGCACGCCGCTACACCCCCGTGTTTATAACCATGTTTCACCCCCGCCACGTCGTTTCTTTCAAATGAAACTACCCCCGGGAAATTGTCCTCCTTTAAATCATAAAAAATGAAACGTTCCACGTGTTGTCCCATTGTAGTTTTAAATATCGAATGAGGAGGGTAATATAGAGGAGAAGATCAGAATATGAGATACCACGGTTTTCATCTATACAGGGTACTGGCATTTTTAATAATCATTGGAAATTAAGAATTACAAACATTATAATTGCCTTCCACAACAGCCGTTGTTTTTCGCAATCATTCCTTTGTTTTAACCATTAAACCATTTGACGCCGAGCTGAGTACCTCATACTGATCACAGATTTAAGAACAATAACGCAAACTATTGATCTAACTAATTTTGTCACTTACTAATCTAAAATCGAGACATTGAAACGTTTCGAGGATTGTTTTATTTATGTTCTTAGGGATACAATTTCTCATTTTTGTATTAATCGTAAAATAGCTGCCATCGAATTTAATTCTACGTGAAGCTTTCCTCTTTTTATGCCCGCACTCGAAAGGTTAAGGATCAACACCATTTAATGCAATATTTCACTGGCATTTTATTTTTTTTTTTTTGTTGACATTTTACATGGTTGAATTTTTCGCATTAACGTGGGAATTATTAAAATATTCCAGGAATTTGCGCGGCAAATATTTTGTCGTCATCTCTCCGTCGCTTAAATTTCTAGCATTTTGCAAAGTTTAAAAAGCATGGCAAATGAAATGTTTCACTAATGCAACAGTGGCTTTTAAAAGGGCTAATAGACATCTGCGGTTTGGGTCTTAACAAAAAGTTTTCGCTTGTGCATATCGAAGTGAAATGTACTTCAGCGTATTTTATGATTGGCAACAAAACAAAAACAGTAAGGTATTACCATAATGATTGTAGCATCGTAATATCAATGGGAATTTAAAGGATATTGTTTTTTTGATTGTGATATAATAACAAAAAATAAAATGGCAAATTGGTAATAGTATGAGACACTTGATTGATAGTTATAGTAGTTTTGATTGCAACTGGTTACATTAGAAAATATGTATCTCAAATTTCGTTGAGTTACGAAAAAAACAAGGAAACTGCTAATAATTGCACAGGTCTACGAAGCGAAATTTAAGTACACGATTATGGTAAAATTAAATAAATAATGGTTGTATTGTTATATGATATTTCACATTTGTATATTATTAGAACTTCCTTATTGAAACTTCAACGCAGTTTCATAACTTAGTTTTCTCAAAAGTAATGCTGCCTCGTATTATCTACTACCTGAATGTTTACTTGTCCGATTTTTCCTTAATTTAGGAAAATCAAGAATTCTTTAAGGTGTACAATATTTATGTTTACACATCACGTTTCACATTAAATTCCCTAAAGTTATTCGTCTGACTTTCTTGTTCATAGTTATTCTGAGACTTCCTAGATCAAAAAAATAAAGTTAGACACTTTTAACTCTCACTGTAAATATCTTCTATTTGTGTGAGCAAAATATAAAACCGCGCCATCGCGGAGGGGCTAAATCTCGTTTATTATTATCGTTTACATCTTCGTGGTAGCTAAAAGATTAAATTTTGTGTACACACTGTAAGTAAGGGAAAGTTGGTGAATCGTTACGAGAGCCGGGAAATTTTTTTTCATTCGGAAAACGTTGGCAACCATCGCGTCCTGTCGAAATAATTCAACTCTATCGATCAAAGTTTCTGTCAGCGACAATAGGGTGGACCGGTGCGCGCATCGCGACGTCGAGTTTCAACAATAGTGCAACCTGCATCGAGTCGCTTGACATTTTCGAATGCGCGTTGCAAACCTAAATGCAGATTAGAGATACACACATTGTTCCCTGATAACCTATTGTTTAATACATCAACTTTGGCACAGTTGCCCACGTTTATCGCTATAAGCACGATTAAACGTCCTGATGGGACGCACGCGTTGTCCACCTCTTTAATATTTTTCATCGAGCGTTCCTATATATTTTTACTCTTAATATGAATTGACAATTAAATAATGTATTAATAGAAGGGAGAGATTTAGGACAGAAATGAAAAGAAGCAGTTTAATAGAGCGGATAAAATAAATCCTATTCATTTATCTTATTACAATGAGACTGCGAGACTGCGAATTTTTATGCATTTATGGAAAAGTTGAATATGCAGCAAATTGGAGAAAATTTTGTAGTATGCAAAATTGTATGAAATATTGTTAATTCCTCACATTTGCTTTAACGCGAGATGGTATGTCAATGCGTTTCACTGATTCCCAAATAAACTAAGCGAAAATGTATAGTTCGTACACACGAGTAATATATTTTACAAACCCGTGATGGAAACTGTACAAGAGAGAGTTTGACGATTCGGAGAGTGTAATTAAACTATTGGAGCTGATCCATTCGTTTCGAAGGTTGGTGATGTTCTATCAAAAATGTGAAGATGCATGTTCCGAGCAAAAAATGGAGGAGAAAAAGTAGCGAGATTCGAGAATTGGCGGAAGGGAAAATCGTAAGCATTAATTGGTTGAGATCAGACCAGAGTAGAGCTGAGGGTGTATTCGAAAGTGTCTCGTAGTAGGGTCGAAATTAACAGGCCCTCGTACCTTGGATTTTTCCGGACCTTCGGGTACGGGTGTGACGTCGGTGTCGAAGTTGTAACGGTTTGCTCGACCGTTTTACAATTTGCAGCTGTGCGATTAGAAACAGTGGTTTATGACCAGGAGATTAAATCGGCATCGTAGATTCGACATCTGTTAATAGTATGGTATAAAGGAATTCGAAAAAAGGGACACAGGAAGGAAATGTAAAAATGGTTTGCTTGTTGAAACTCTGACGCTGAAGGTTATGCCTATTGTCGGATTATTGCTGCGACCCAACAAATATTAAGGGTACAGTAAATGTTATAATTCTTAATGCATGAAACAAGTTTCCATTAAAGTTCCATTTCTTTAAAAACGTTTGTAAAGTTTGAAATTTACATAAAAATCCGCATTCTAATTATAATATATGCATGTATATATCTGAAATACAAATTGGAAGATTACGAAATTTCGGAGTGTGCCAAAAAACTGTCGATCTTTGAATTGTTACAACTTCGTAAAGAAAGGTTGTACATGCAGCAGCTACAAAAAGTAAATGTTATATTTGTACGCATCTCAATTTTTCAATCGGGTGATTTTTTATTAGATTTTATATTTCAACTGTAGCGCGATAAATTTCTATGGTCACGTAAGAGTACTATTTAATGATTGGAAATTTAAGATATTTGAATATAATTAATTAATGGTTAAATTTTCAAATGAATACGGTACTATACAAGTATTTTTTATAGTCACTTTATACTAACTTGGGGACAAAGTTTAAGGATTACAAAGAGACTATAGTTAAATAAGGGTGTCAAAAGTGTCCTGGAACAAAATTAAATTAACAATGCACCATTCGATAGCGTATCCGGAGAAAATACTTTATACTAAATTTCAACCCCTGACCTCAATTTGGGGGGTAGTATCATGAACAAAAGTTATCAGTTTTTATCCCATTTTCTATATTTGATGGTGCATAAACATTCTGAAAAATGTTCGCACATTACAGACACGATAAATGGTGCAATAATCTAACGAAGAACATTTTAAAGAACAAAGCTTTCTAGTTTCACTTGTATAAATCAATCTTCTCCAAAGATGCATTTATACTAAAAAAAAAAGCGCAGAATGCCAATTTTGTACAATCAAAAAACTGTACAGGGTGTTTCAAAGTTTTACTGCAATTCAAATAACTATTCTTTATCAAAACACGGTCTTACATATACAGTTACTCACAAAATTGAGCGTACACCTTCAAACTCAATGAAAAAGATGGCTAAAAAAATGGTTAATTTTCAGTGTACTGAAACTATTAACCTAATTGTACATATCTTGGAAAAATTGAAATCCAAAATGATAAATTATACTTTTACGTATAGGGAAGATTTCAAAATGAAATTAAAAGAAGAGTAGGATAATATTTCACCTTCTTTATGGAAAATTAATTAATTCTATGCCATGAATATTAAAAGTGGTTAACAAAATAGTAATCTACACGTATCATATGTATAATAACAATTTTGTGTCAGCAAAAAAGTTCTACTTTTACGTTTCTTATTAAGTACATATAATTTTATCTCAAGAATTTGTTACGTACTGTCTGTCAGAATATGCGAAATATATTGAGTTTCTACATTTGAACATGTGTGTGTATATTTACTTTTTAGTTATTTTTCATCGGCAACATAGGTGTACAATCAATTTTGTGAGTAACTGTATATCGAAGTTCGTCGAACATCGCGTAATGCATTTAATAACAAAAGGAGATTCCTTTTGCTCGATCCATCGAATGATCTCGATAGAGCGCATTTCACATGATCTGGGAGTGGAAGCGTTATCCGAGTCGCACACAGGAAGCATCGACGTTATTTTCATAGAAATGGAAATCCCCTTCTTTTCGATGGCGTTGCCGGTGACCAACTTCTGATAGCTATTCGCGACCAACAGAGACCGGTTTCTCGTCTAGAATATGCGAGTTCCTCTATATACGTTCCTGTACCCGGGTCCGAGATAGAATTTTTCCGCTACCGGGTTCCTTCGGGATAGGGTTTCTCTCGACAACGCGTAATTGGAGCACAGGGAGCGACGCGTGGAAAGCGAACCGTGGCTACGAGAGGAAAACAGAAAAAACTGTTCTCCGGCAAAGGAGAATCAAGGGGGCAGGGAGGGGGGGGGGGGAGGGTGGCGATAAGAGAAGGCGAAGTCTATTCGAGAGAAAGAAGCGTTTTTTCAAGCCGGGTAGAAAGAAGTCGATTGAAAAAAGAGAGGAAAAGAATGAGGGGCTGCAGGAAGGGATGAAAACGTGGTATTCGGTTCGGTTGTCGATACCAGATGCACGCTAACTGGAAGTATCGACCTAGTTTAAATATTCTCAACAGCCGCGGTATCCTCTTCAATAATTCATTTGCAAAACGTCGCTGTATCGGCCATTTATAATGAGGACGGTGAAACTGTGCCCACACCGAAATGTCAACTTTGTAGTCTATGGAATTTCTATAAGATCGCCTTTGTACCACTCTGTTACGGTAAGGTAGAATAGTGGTGGGTGCTTCTTGGCTTCTCTTGGAATTCTCTATTGAGATTGAAATTTGAGGGTCAATCCGCGCTTGCAACGGTGCCCTGATCTGCTCGGGTTTCTCGTGGACGTGTTAGGTTACTGCTTGTAAGCGCTTTTGGTTATCGTGCAACTTCCCCAACCCTCTTTGCGAGCTTGAATGGAATGCATGCGATTCGAGGTTGAGCGGTTTCATGGTGTCACGGTGTTCTATTGTTGGCTCGTATCTCTGTGGTTAATCGTTTCAGCGGAAATAGATATTGAGTTAGGTTCGGTGATTCGTGGAGTCGTTTCGGTTGTCCGCGATTATTTGTTAGTTATCCGACAAAGGGGATACTTAACATTTTACCAACTAAAAGCCTATTAGTAGATATTTCGATGCCAACGCTAAACGACTGGGAGTTTATTAACCCTTTGGCGGCGAAATGTGTATGTGTATGTTATAAACGTTTAAAAACATTTACGGATAGGGTATGTACATTGGCCTTGTACTGATACTTGGCTATGTACTGATGCCTTAATATTAGACATTCTTATCGGATTAAATAATTTTTTATTTCATTCTTCATGTTTAATATATGTACATTACAAATAAGATTCAATTTAGAAACTGTGGAGCTTTTAAAATAAGTTGTGGAATTTATCCGGTAGATAAAGTATTAAGTTTTGGACATGGTAGACATTCATAATTGTAAAATTGTGTGCATCAAATGATAATTGAGAGAACTTGGCAAGGGAAATAAGAGAGCAAGATATTAATAGTAAGTGGAAATAGTTAGAAGTAGATAACTCACGATTTATTGGAGTCATAATTCTAAATAATATCCCCGCAATGTAAAATTCGATATGGTAATACCTTGAATGTGAGAGTTGCAAAATTCGTGAACTTTCACAATTAAATGTAAAACGTAAACAGGTAATTGGGATAATCCAAGGTGTTGAAACATTTCGTCGCATATACTTACTTTTGCTTTAGAACACATTTTACAATTTAATTATGAAGTAATTGTTCATTGTCCCCTTATGTTTTGATTGTTACGCAGAAAGGAACAGTCTTGACTGAGAATTTTCATGTTGTATGAATTTGTTATTCAGAAGTCAGTGGAATTTATACATATTGCATAGTAATCGCTAGAATCATGAATAATTAGTTCACACCTGCGAAATAACTTCATACTTTCCTCATTTTAATAAAAGGTCAACAGTAACTCGATACACCCACGAAATCATAAAGGAAACTCTGCTAATGCTGCTGACACCAAACGCATCTAGTTAATTTCGTATAACAGTTATGCTTACAGTAAATTGCTACACGATCTTCGATTTACACGTACTTTATGAGAAATATTTATGAGAAATTTGAATATGTAGAAAAGCACAGAATGCGCATAATACGCAAAAATATATGAAATCATCGGAGTACAAGAAAAAGTGATGGAATGTAGAGGGTAAAACAACGCCTGATTTATATTCCGTTTCTTCAACTTTTATCATAACATTTTGAATTTGCTTAAAATTCCACAGTCTCTTCATCACAATTTTATAAACAGTTTCTTCGCACTAAAATGATTCGTATCACGTCAGTATTCAAATGAAATTGTACGAAACATAACAAACGTCAGAATAATATTGCTTCAAACATAATTCGAGGAAGATACTCAAGCACCTAAGAATTATCCGATAGCACCCAACAGCACCCGACCTATACAAGAAAACTTACAAGCATCCCATAAAACACATACGACGCTACTCGAACCTGGCTACTGTTCCCTAATCACATTGTTGCGATAAAATTCAATGATATTGGCGATTCTCAAAGCTTCGCGGAGCGCAACTTCAAAAGTTACCGGAACTTTGCAGCTGGCTCGTCGGCGGAAACGAACAAAGGGCCGATCGAGTTCGATCGGAATGGCTAAAATAGAATTAAAAGTAATTAAGACTGCGAATTGAAGACTCGAAGACCGGCTGAGAAGTAGTTCCTATAGCTATCGTTTTCTCTGGTTGAACGACTGCACGGTTCTCCTGACTCACTCGAGATCTCTCTGTCGACCAGCAAGAGAATCGTCGAACGAGCCATTGTTTTCGCCCACTTGGCGACAAACTCTCCGTCGAGGAATCGAAGAACGCTGAAGAACGGCCTCGTTCACAGCCCAGCGACGCCATGAAGAAAATAAGAAAGAACGTGCCGTTCCATCGGCGAACTTTCTTGGTATGAACCGGATATATGTTCTAGTCCCCGTTGCGCCATTCGTAAAATACTGAACGGGAGGAGCGAGGGAAATTGTGAGATAGCATAGGAGGAACGTTAAAAGTGGCGCGATTGGGCATCCCTTTAATACCGCAATAAAAACCGCCCTTAGATAAGGGGAACATCTTGCGAGGGCAATGAATGGTCTGACCCCGAGATTGAACTCTATGAAATAGGTATGGGTGCAGAGGTAGAGATTTATAATTCAGCAGTTGAAATAGTAAACGATACAGATTGCAGAGGTACAAACCCCATTTTAACCCTCTATTGCAGCGATTCTCAACCCTTTTCTCTTCACTTAATCAATATGTGATCAACTCACGTACCACTTTGTAGGTAATGTCCATTTAAACGCATAAAGACATTTTTTATTAGAAACTGTTCCATGTAAAATGAAAAAAGTTAGTTACCCTTTTCCCTTTCTTCTCCGCAATCCACCCGAAGTTCATTTCCCCGCTACAGTGGTGTCAAACACACGGCCTACAAAACTGTAGTATGTTTTATTCACCTGTATATTCGCTGTTGTATTCGCGAACGTTCTTTTTTCTTTTGACACCTTTCTTTCTACGAGGCTTGTAGACTGTTCAAAACTATTTTTGGTAACCCGTATTTATACAGGGTGTCGTGTAACTGGTGGTACAAGCGGGAAAAGGCGGTGATTCTACATGACAAACTGAATAAGAAGTATAGAATAATAATTTTTTATACGATGCTTTGTTTCCGGGAAAAATTGGCTTCGAAGGTTTATCGAATACGCGTTTTTATTCAGTTTTTCATGTAAAATCACCACCTTCCCGCTTGTACCACCAGTTACACGACACCCTGTATATGAGTTTGACATGATTAGCCTACAATTTTCAAATTTAATATAACTTAGCCTAGCTCGCATACCACCTCAGAATATTTTACGTACCATCGGTGGCACGCGCGTACCATAGGTTGAGAATCGCTGTTGTATTGCATTCCGTTCCCGATTGGAAACTTCATTTCAAATGTGAAAGCAACAACAAGAGTGAACATCTTTTCGTACCTGTATATGTACGAAGTTCCCAACAAGTTTGGGAACAGTTAAAAAATTCAATAAACAACATTGTTATTTATTTCGTTACCGTATTAACATTTAAATAGACCGACAGCCATATATATTTTTTTAACTCGTCATAAGAATTCATACAATAGAGGGATCAACTAAAAGCGTAAGAGAATTTAAAAGAAAGGAGTGTCACTTATTAACCCTTTGCGGACGGGTGTCGCAAATAGTCGCCCAAGCCTTTTGTTTTTCTGGACGTACGTACGTTCAGCTTTAAACAAAGAAATTTAAATTAATATCGTCGATAGACTAGATAAATTAGTGAAGCTTAAATATCTATTCTTACGAGCTGCTAATAATGACAAAAGTTCGATAAAAGATTGTAATAATATCTGACAATGAGTAAAAATACAAAGTCGGTTATTAATTACGTAACCAAAAATACAATGTTCAGTCGTAACAATTGAGCATAACAAGTTACAAGCCACATTGTAACGGTCGAGTATATTTCGAACAACTCTCCCGGGTTCGTTAAAAGTACCTGCAGTTATATGTTTTGAATATACTGTAAATACACGATACCTTAACTAGAATTATCGTACTATTCATTATAGCGTAGCTTGCTAACGAACCTGTACTGGGAGCCAACATGTTGGGTATATTTATTCTAGTAAGTTAATGAAAATATGTAATAGAATATAATAAATTAATTTGGTAGTTCTATTACTAAATGTCCCATAAACGCATAGTTTAGTAATAACGAGACTACGTCTATAAAATAGCCTAGCAATAACCAGACTATACCATATGCAGCTGCATTACTATGGAACTGTATAATCGTGGACAAGAATAGAAGCAGTTCAAAGCTTGATCGCAATCATTCAATCTTTTATCGCGTTTTCCCTGTGGAAATCAACTGGCAGTCCTTTATTCTTCGTCATCGATGATTAGGATAAATTGAAGTTCGAGATCCGCGGATGCCGAGCCATCTTTATGCCCGCTCAATTTCACGTTTCCAATAGCGTCCACGGCTTCTCCTAAGCTTTTTCATTTCTCCCTACCCAATTATACGAGTGATTTTAGTCGTTTCGTGGTACAATTTTTTTTTTGCGAATCAGAAGTACTTGTTTCATATACATACCAGTTTAAATGTTTCTCGAGTCATTATATACTTAAAGGACAAATTAACGCAATCAAATGTTAGGCGAAGGTAGAAGGATAAAAGTGTAAAATTTAGTTTTTTTTTTTTTTGTGCAGTACGCAGCAATAACTCCAAAATACTCTATTTTACTACCCCAACTTTGTTTCCGTCCGAGATAAAACTCTTGTAACGAGAGCAGCAACTTCTAATTGCCATCATGCAAATTCCTAACCGCGTATCGACTGCATTTGCTGAGAAAAGTTCTCATCAGAGTAGCAGGGCAACATTAACGAACATTACAAGCGGTAGGTAATTGTTACTCGTGGATGCGGGAATAATTTACCTGGAGGAAACTTTTTTTCTTTCTCTTCCAGCAGCCACAGATTCGATACACTCTAGATATGTTGTTTTTTTCTCCTTTTCTTTCTCTTTTTCCATAAAATTTTCTCGCGATATACTCAGTTGTTCCCTTGGAAACCATGTGTTGTGCAGTCCTACGAACGTTAATTACGTTCCTGTGCGATGGCTTACAGTTCGCAAGCGCATGAACGAATGCAATTTTATGCGGAATCGTGATTAACGCGGTATTATACCGAGAAATTTTGTTCAAAATGAATTCTGCAAATTTTCATCCGAGTGAAATCCGACGACTTTAATTAAAGTCCATCTCGAACCGCCGGTTTTTGTGCGCCTTTCAATAGATAGTTTAATATCGTCGTTTTGTACGTTGGCCGCCATTGAAATATTTTCGGGTAATTATGGACACCCCCTCTATGAAAGTCTTCTTTTATATTGGTTTGTTGGCTTCCCAATTTTGCAACTATTTCTTCTTAACAGCTTTCCCCGTGAAACAACAAATTTTTAATTAAACGCACTTACGACCGTAGTAAATGAAAGATTAGTAATTTTAGAATTCACAGAGGATTCCATTGTAAATACTTAAAGAGTACGCAGTCGGAGTGAGGCGCTATTTGCTCTTACCAAACGTTTGCCTCTTAACAACGCGTCTGACCACTGTCGAAAAATAATTAATGGAAGATTAATAATTTGTTAGAATTTAGGGATTCACAGAGGGTTCTAAATACTTAAAAGAGTATACAATCGTAGTCAGGCACAATTTGCTCTTACGAAACATCTGTCTCTAAGCAATGCGTTTGTGGCCACTGCCGAAAAGCTGCATTATTAACTTCCAAAAGGTCCTTCTATCTATTCTGTTCCCTCGTGGCCTGTAGATAATGCATTCGGTCGAGGGTCTCGCCAAACCACAGAAGACGAGGGAAAACAACGACACAGAGAGAACGCGGCCTTTGAGATGGGGCAATCCGTTGCTGAGAATCGATTGCACGGTTCGAGTGTTGCCAGAAGGTTCTCATGTAAAATCGCCCCAAAGCGATACTATCCGTGACAACGTAATGGCGAAATTTCTGGAAACGCGAGTGGAAAACAGTGAGAAGGATAGGGACTTCCTTTGGCATTGCGAGTAGCATTCAGAATTTTTTATAACGCGTATGCATGCGGGGCATTCGTATAAGGAAGACATTGGCTGGGAAAGTGGTATAAGTTTCAGTCAGACAAATAGTAAGTAGAGAAAGTGGACGAAATATGGGCTACTACTTTTATTTTAGTGTTTATTGCCTAACCTGTTGAAGATACCTAATCGTTTACATATCATTGTACATCTATCCGTAACATGTTACCTTTCTGTTGTAGAATTGAAATATGTTGAACAAAAGTAACGTTTGCCACAAATTATAAATTTAAAGTAACAGTGAAAATGTTCATGTTTGAAAGTGTGGTCCAAACGTTGGCCATTCATAAACTAATCTAAAGGTGAACATGAAAATGAAAATTATTGCTTCTTTTCAGAAAACTGTTTCTTTTGTTGAAAGTGATTAAAAAATGCTGTCAATGTTAGCAATATAGTGTTCTTAGCAAATGAATTATTACTTCAACAGATAATTATTAGAGCAATGAAATAAGCGTACCTGTGGAAACCTTCACGATCGAGACGTAATACTTACTTATCTTGTTATACTTCACCCCAAATATCGAATTCCTACCTTTCTTAACACCTTTCCCTACGATTATTTTATTATCTACGTGTACTAGCGTTAGCTGGTCGCTATTTCCTTATCGTGTTACGTACAAATCACTTAAATATTATAGGTAATGTTAATTCGGTAATCTTCAACCTTACAACGCAAAGCCAAAATTAGGGTTCGAATTAGATTTCATACCCAATACTATGCGTTTTTATTAAATCTGTGCCACAATTCATAGCACGAGTGCGACTCGTTATTGTAGGCCAAGGGGTTAAGAAATCCAACATCCAAATTGCAGAACCAAGTCTTGACAACTGAAACTTCGTGTTCGAACGATTTCGGTATGCATACCTATTCCTTCTGTAGAACATCTTGCATTACATTCTACATTCGCTTCTGTTGATTTTGACAACGTTGTTGACAATGTTCCCGGTTGGTAGCACGCCACCTAAAGATAAGGGTGTACCTTAAGTTATTAGCATTCCCCGGGGACATCGGCGTGTCGCGAGACAAGCGGTAAAAGGATCATCCACTTTCCCATAGCGACCGCAATCTAATTGCCGTGATGGCATCGCCTTACCTTAAGTCGATTTATCGATCCGTCGGATTCTTGGCACGTTGAACTTCACTCATCGGAATCTTCCTAAAAATTGTTGCAATTGGAAAATATAAAATGATCCTACATTCAACCTTCTTTTCGATTTTTTGTATGAGCGAAACAAACTTACCGAAGTTTTCTATTATTAATAATAGCATCCATTTAACATTGTAATGCTAGTTGGATCATTTCAGACGCAAACGTGCTTTTATTTTCGTATAGAATTTTTTAGTTTTGAGAAGAACATAAAGGAATTGTAATTAATATGTACAATTTTAAGTTTCGAGTTTCTTTTTCTCAAAATTATAAAACATTTCTAAAGCAAGCAGGATATGATTCGATGAAATAAAATCATGAAAACTACTGCAGGATTAAATATACACGGTGTCTCACCTAAAACGGGTCACTTAATTATCTTCTGTATCATACACTAATATATGTATATCATTAGAGATCTTAGAAACTCCGAACAATTGGTCTGTAGGCAATGAACTTATTTTCTGTTCAAACGTCGAATTAATTTTGCAATGCTTTTTATGTTATCATGTATATATATAATTATAACAAAATACCAGGTATTTAGTTAACAGTAGAATTACCGATGATTACAGTATACTTATTGTTAGATGCATCAAGGTGATTAAAATGATGGATTATTTGCAAAGATACGTAATACAACGAAAAAAATCATTCACACTACTTACAGAATATCTTCTCCGAAAATCTTCAAAAGCACAATGTTGCATGTTTATACAATTGTTATATTAAATTACATATGGCCGATTTTTACCATCTTGGTAGTTCTAGTGTTAATGTAACATTCGCGAGACTTCTTTTATTCATATATAAAATAAACAAACGGAAGGTTCTGTTCAACGGAAACACTATGGAAATAGAAAAGAAACGACTTGTTGTCACATTAGAACAGAAACTTGATGTTATTGAAAGACATGAACGTGGTGATAGCAATTTTGAAATAGGACAGATGTACTTAACATTTTTTATTATATATATGTATCTTTTATTGATACGATACATATAATTTCATTATGTGAATCTCTTTTAAATTTGAACCGATTGCTGCATTTTAGCCATTTAAATAATTCGTATTAATACCTATAATGCAATTTTCTTCGAAATAATTCTTAAATTATTTATTCGGAAGTTCCGATTTTCACATGTTTTATTTATTGGATCATTGCTCCTTGCAAAATATGCTAAATTATCCATGAGATTAGAAATATTTCTCCTTCCCAAATCTACTATTTCAAATGATTACTAACCACAGTGCATCCTGCTATTTAAACATGAATGTTGACACTTGTAGGCAATGCAAACTTGTTACGAGTCGAAATACGTTACATCGCATCTATTTCGAACCCAATTGCAGATTGAGTTTGCGGAATGGCTGTAACTTGTTCCGCGTGGTCCCATCCACCAATTTTATTTATTGTCCCTAATTTAGTGGTTTATTACCGAGTTTAATTAGAATTTGCAAATTCCCCTAACAATGAAGGCATTGCATTAATCTTAAATAACCTTTTTATATGCAATTTTTGCTGAAAGAATTTATCATGAATTTTCTAACCAAATTTGCATCTATTTTTAAGAAATTGATACCTTATTATCAGGTGCCGAAGAAAGGTCGTGCGATATTTCTATCAGAAATATATTCAAATCAGTTTTTTCAAACAATTTCGCAGAGCTACTGTAACAATAATAGTGTCGTAAGAAAAATGTTGTTCATTCCTTACATTGCTAAATAAGATTACATTTGAAGGAATTTTAGTTCACTTAAATTTTGTACTATAAATCCACATGGACTTTTTGCATCGCCATTTTATGCATTTACGGCAAAGTTAAAATGAAGAGAAAGGTGCATTATGCCCAAGTTGTCTAAAAATATACGAAGTGTACAAAACGGAGTATAAATTATAAAACTTGAGTTGATTTCATTTATAAAAATATGAATTCGTATAAAAATCTGTAATCTATTTATTATTCTTTAGGAATTCTTCTGGAAATTATTCTAACACTGGTAACTAAATTGTTGATGTTTATGCATTTATGCAAAGTTTAAATGTGTAAAATATACACAATGCACATAATGCGTAAAAATATACAAAAAATTCAAAATAATTAGTACATTACAATGTATAGGGGGTGAAATTAACCCTTACTTTGGTCTATTTTTTAAATTGTGTTTTCAGAAATATGAGTTCGCATAAATAGTCGCGGTCTATCAATAACCCAATAAATTCCATATGGACGGAATGATGATGACGATGAAAATATCGTTACTATTTGTACAACAATTTGCAAAACTTTCCGAAATCCGTGTACAGTACGTATGTATATGATATGATATTTCACAGTATTATTTATGGAGAGAGTTTTTCCATGTTGCGAAACCAAATCAATCATTGTTGCGTGTCCGCGGGAAAAATGGAGGATGCTGTTCACTGCAACTTCATAGTTGTATGCCGCGATCCGAAAAAAAAAAGTTCCAGTTGGGAATAGAAAAAACTGGCAAAACGGACGGCAATGAGTAACGTGAAACCTCAATCATCTGTAACGTTTAATGGGCGTCGTTCTATTAATCGTAATCCCGACTGTTGAAACAATACCGACCCGAACGAAAGGGCGACACTTGAAAAATTGAAAATCCGCTTCTCGCGAACTGTAACGTGCACGACACGTCAACACTCAGTTCTCGTTTCAATTTTAGTGCTCTTGTTTGCGAACTATGACACTCCTACGATTGCTGAAAAAGGCAAAATACCGAAATATGTCTATAGGGAATTTATGGAACGAAAAATTTTCAACTAAGCTTCACAAATTGATTACTCTTATTCCGATTTCTTTTTTCTTTTTGTAACGATGTGACGAATTATTGGGAAATTGCACATTTTCAAAACTAATCATCAGAAAAATCATGTGTAACCATCTAATCGAAAAAAAAAGAAAGACGTATGGACAATAACTTACAAAGCACATGAAACAAAATTGTGTTGCTTTTTCACATCGATCAGCTTTTAACCCTTTGCCAGTCCACTTTATGATAGTTATGGGCAAACCATAGTAACCTCGTATGTACAGTGCAGAGATGACTTGTTGACGAGCGTCCTTCAAGCTGAACGGCACAGGGGCAAGGAGAGCTGGTCGCTCGCTCCGTCCATTAGCCAGTAGAAAATCTTTCTTCCGAATTCTTAGATGCTACATGCATGATAGTAGGTCCTTCATGTTCGCTAAGGATTCGCGAAAGCGGACCCTGCCAGGTATCTTCTTGAAGATTTCCCCACATCCTCGCGTGAAAAAAAAATTAGGTTTACACCAATGTGATTCATTTGTAGTTCCAAGTCGTCCTATCTCACTCTGCCTCGACGTGTTTTGTTTCGCGTTCTTTGTCACGCAGTAGGCTTGCAGTCGTGACCGATTCAGCCAATGACTATAATACGTGTGACTGAAGGTGTCGCTAATATGCGACAGCCAATCGGTTTGCCTCGCCAACAAGTCATCTCTGCACTGTATGTATGTATTCCCACATAAGTAAAATATATGGAATATATGTATAAATGGACTGCCTGGCATATTGAATTATTTATTCTACCATATATAGTGGTTACAAAAAGTATTTGTACATAACTGTAGTGGCTGACAAGAGTTTTCAGCTAAACTACAATGCTGTGGAACTGTGGAGAGGAGATAGGATAGGAAAAAGGAAGGGTGTTGCGTTTCGCCCTGGGCCTGCTAGTGGACTCATGAGTAAGGCTACCTAGCAGGCCCTGCCTTAGACACTGGGATATTCGAAGGAAAGGTTAAAGGCGGTATATATATATATATATATATATATATATATATATATATATATATATATATATATATATATATATATGGACGAGGTGGTTGGAGCAAGTGCTTTCGAAAAAGTCCTATTTCGTATGTCCCTCTAGTGATGGGTGCAGGAGAGCCGCCACAATGCTATTTCCGTTTAAATTATGTCTTAACAAAATTCGTTCAACGTACAATTTAATAACGTGATGTTTTATATGCAATAATACACAATATATTTACGCAATGGATCTTTAGTCCCATTTCATCGCTTAAAAAAGAAAAAAGAAGAAAAAAAATAATAAAATCAATAACCATCGGAACCATCCTCTTGAAATAGAATCGGAAGCCATTAATTACCAGGGCTCCTAGGCATAATTCGTTCGACGTTCAATAGAAGGAGCCACTTGTTCTTCCGGCGGCCTCGTAACGCCGCTGAAATTAATTAAGATGTTCGCTAGTGGTCTCGTTCATGGCCTGGTCTATCGTGCTATGGATCGTTTAGACGAAAGCCTGTGCTGGCAATATGCGCGTAGTCGCGTAGCCGGAAGCGGCGTCGTCGGAAATCTCGATCCGGATTATTTGACGTGAGGTGAGAGAAACCTGGAGAAGGGATAGGTAGAAAGGGGTGAGGTTTCTCAAACTCGAGAGAATCTCGAGCGCATCATCGGTATAATTATCTTGTCGGCAATACGTTGCTGGAAACTACGACCAGTGGAGTCTACCGGTACGTTGATCCGCATGCCTCGACCGGAAGTCGCGTCGAGTCGCGTAGAATACCTTTACAATGGTGTAAGCTTGTCAGAGAATCATAAACACAAGATACTTGGAAGTTTGTGGTTCTGATTCATGTCGATAGCGTTGTCTCTGGAGAATAATTTTGCTTTGTTCTATCGTTTGTCAATTTATAGAATACCTACAGAAAAAATAATCACTTCGCAATGAAACATAATTTCTACGAAAAAGTAGCAACCGCCTTGATCGTTTTGTTATGGTGTGAAATCTCTCGTAACTCCATAGAATATTAAAGTAATATTGTGCGTATTACTGTCTTTTTTTAATCTTGCTTAATTTCCTTAACGCGGTACTATTGTATTAGGTGGCGGAAATATATCGTGCGGATCTATATTACAAAATTTAAGAAAACTGAGATTCCTTCAAATGCCATTTTATCTAACGATGTCAAATTTTTGTAATCACACTATTAAAACGTAGTAGTAATTTTGCTAAATGCATAAAAATTTAATTTGAATGCATTACTGATAGAAAAACCACATAATTTATATTACAAAATTTAAGTAGTTTAAACTCTTTTCAAATGTAATTTTACTTAACCATGTAAAAGATTCTAATAGCAGCACCATTGTTAAAGTAGTTTTGTCAAGTGCTATAAAAATTCGATTGAAATAAATTTCTGGTAGAAAGACCACACGAACTTTTCCCGGTACCTAATATTTTATGACTTTTCAAACTAATCTACGACAAGATTTTGTCCGCATGAACCAACAAAATGCCGGCCATAGAAAATGAATTTCTGCCTTTCCTTACCTTGTACACGTGTATTAAAATCAAACTGCAATAATGAAACTAGTTACTCTTTGCGTGGTACTTTGTAGATATTCCAGCGAACGATTTCACTAAACAGTCTGTTTATTTGCAATTGCCAATTAAACGCGTGGTCCTTTGTTCGCGAACCGAAAATCAAGAGCTTCAGGGACGCAAAAGAGGCAATTTGGGATACTTCGAGAATGGAAATGTTCCACGAAAGGATTATTTAAAGTATGGTTTTGAACGAACGGAGAACATGGGACATAAAGCTCTTGATTATTGACAGCAGTTGTTGTCCAGAGCGTGTTCCGGCACTCGAAAACGTTCGAGTGAGAGTCGAGTGGTTGAGTTTCAGTTGAGCCAGTAAAATTCGTTGCGTTGGATCCGCTCAAGCGTTCGAATGTTTGAGAAATAGTTTGGGTAAAGAGAAAAAGAGGTTTGAGTAGCTAATGATGAGAGGGGGGTTGAGAGAATTTTGGGGAGGGCACTATGAATTTACTGTTTGAACGAGATATCGAGGATGAATGTGTACGTACACTCTCGTTCATAATTATTAGGACTTCTGTTAGTCGCATATAAACCGTATGTAATTTTAATCATAATGCAAAATTAAGTACATGTTATGCAGTTACCGTTTACTAGCTTTTAGAAACTATTTGCACGAATTACAAGAATAATTGAGTATATTTAGGGTGAATTAACTTGGAAAATGCGAGAAGTCTACTCTCAAAGTCTGAATCTAATTTATGAAATCATTTGAAATTTGAATATTCATGTACCAAAACTGACTTTGTAATTAATGAAAACCATAGTGTCAAGGATTTTAGGAAACTATCGGTACACTAAAAAATATGAAATGTACTACTTCAGCAAAATTAAGAAAAGGGAAATTTCAAAGAAAGAATCGAATGAAAAAGGAAATATAAAAATAAGTGATGTTATTAGAAATAAATTACAAAGTTTGCAGTTTTAACATACTTGTGGAAAGGAAAACTTCAGAGGAAGAAACGAAGAAAAGGAAAATACAAAAATGAATGTGGCTATTAAGAATAAGTATTATCAATTTTCATTCTATGATTAAAATTAAAAATTCTGACTCTTTCTACCTGAATTAAATTCCCTATTGAATATTGATTAACACGGTACACGGAAACAGAAAGGTGTTGCTTTTCTTTGCAATTAAATATACCAAATGCAAAATACAACGAAATAAATTCGACGTACTTACGTATTATAAGTTCAACAAAAGATACGCATGACTGTAGAGAAGCTTAATTTTTTTGTTATGGCAGTGCTAATCTTTCTTTTGATCAAATGAAAAAGCACAGAGGATAAACACGGGGTATCGTTGCAGATATTTCACTCAAGCTTATTTCTAGAAGATACGATAAGAAAATAAAACGATATAACGTGCATTATAATGACCGTTGGTAGCAAAAGAGTTAAATTCAAAATCACTACTGTGTGTTCTGCATTAGCAGTGTACAGAGAATAATGTAACAGTACATAGTAATCCGCTAATGCAGTGTGCTGTAACACATACGCAATGCCCTTTGAGCAACGTAAGGTATTAGACTTATTAATAGGCAAGGGAGTCGTATCACCCAGAATTAATTAAAAGTTGGTGGAACGCATTCTTATGTTAGATAATGTTACGCTAAATACATAATTGACGATACTGTATCTGAAAGCTGAACTAAATTAGCTTCATTGCTTTCAAAATTGCGCTATACAATGACATTCTCTACTTTATTAAAGCCATACAAATGTATTTAACTTTTTCCGGATATTTAATGAATTTTTGTACAATTATTAACCCTTTGAAGATAGGACTTAAGAATTGTCCAATTATTTACAGCAGCGACAATTGACCGTATTGAATTGAATTTATTGTTTTAAAAATTGCCATGTATCCATAAAAATCAGGAAGAATTTATAATATAATAAATAAGAAGAATTTAAGCCCTCTAAATGTAAGAGCTATAATTTATTGTGGATATCATAGATGAAATTTTTGTGCGCCTATAGGCGTATCAACAGTAGCGAAAGGATTAAAACTGACCATGCGAGGTACACGGATACGTAGTTAAATAATAATTTGATAATCGCAATAATTGAGTTCCCCATTACGTAACATTGCATCAGAGAGTGCGTTTGTATTGCGTATAATATGTTAACACACTGTTTTGCAACTATTTACAACGATACGATGCTCGACACCCTCGAATGGGAAGGTTTATCAAGGGGAAGCAAGGGGTAAAAGCAGTCCAGTAATAAATCCTCCCATTTAAATCTAAACGGCGATGCGATAACGTCAAGTTGTTAATGGCAACGTAATAAAATTTTACAGCCTATTACGGCGGAACTATCAAATCGCCACGGTTATGGGAAAATTAAGAGGCGTCGGCTAGAGTTTATTAGATTCAATGCTGCAGCGCTTAATCCCATCCCCTACACATGTGTACTCTAGCAAACCCGTTTAATCCTGCGCTGCGTTATTTCCGAGCAAATAGCGAACTCATTCGTTCCTCGTTTGATCGAATGTGTGCCCCACGATATTGAAAAACTTCCTTAAACTGCAAATAGCGCGAATAATACGCGGTACCCGTTTCGTTACCGATTATAATTTCATCTACAATATTGGCCTTCCGACTGTCGCGCCGGCTACGCGATATGTCGATTCGAATATTACTCGATAAACGTTATGGGTGGACGACATCGGATATTGAATCGTGGACGTCGCATCGGCGCGAATTATGCTTGCCGCGTGATTCCCCCAAGGCCGACGTACCTTTAATAGAATTGTCATTTTCGAATATTCAAGAATAAATATCGCCGTATTACATAGCAGCGTTTCTCAAGCTGCGGATCGCATTAGCATTCAACTTTTAATGGGCCGTGAATCGCATTATTCGGTGAACAAATTAATTCCAAACCTTTAGAATTTTATAAGATTTAATATTTATTCAACATAAAAAGAAATACAATTTTAATATTTACAATTTCTTTCGTTTTCACATTCGTGAAGTAAACTCGTCGCTTGAAAAATAGCGAAGTTGCGATTTCGAAATGACAAAGATACCAAGAGTTTACAAATAAAGGCTTTGAACTAATTTGTACTCTTAATATTTTGCTCGTAACTTGCATAAGAGTTTTTAATAAATATACAAGTTATTAAAAACTATTTTACTGATTTTTATCATTTTTAAGCAACTTGTGTTATTTAAAATCACCTGTCTTACATTTTTCCATAGTTACATATGAAACTGGAGTATTTATTACAAATCAGAATTCGTCTGAGCCTCTATCAATAAAAATGTACTGTAGGATTCCGATGTTTGGTGAATATTTTTATTCGAACTAAACTTAGTACACGAAATCTTACAAGAGGCACTTAAGAATTATAATTTCTAGAACTAGCGATTCTTCTTTTCCTTTCTATCGGTCAGCTTTTGCTCGTCTCTGTTCTAGACAGTTTTGTATGCCCTTTTAAAGGCTCGGAAGTCTGTCTTTGAAAGTAGTGGGGATGAGGATAAGGACCAGTAGGAATTTTGGATATTGCTAAGGTTCGGAGGGACAAGCGTATGATTCAGGATCGGTGAGTAAGGAAGTCAAGGGTCGTATGAGTAATTATATACAGAAGATAGAACGGTTAGGAAGGAAATCGAAAGTTAGCTTATCTTATTTACTAGCCTATAACGGTATCCAACAGTACTACTGAATGTTATTTCGAGAAATGATCTTGTTTCACTTTTCTGTGGTAACTGAAGAGTTGTTCGCCTCTTGTATAATCTGTGCGATTTGAAAAATGTCCTGGAAAATGTGACTTACATATTTATGTTACAACCCAAAATTCATCTTTAAAATTCTCCAAAGAAAAACAAATTTCTACCCAGATTTCTCTTCATTTCAAATTTCCAATCAATGCATGAATTGTATTTTTTAATATACACGCAGTTGCACGAATATTTGCAATGTAATTATGTGGGATAAATATCGGGCGAAATAACAGACTCTCAGATATAAACGTAAAGAAAGCTTAAAATGTTTATTTGAGAAGTATGGCAAGAAAACTTTCGTGCGTTCGTTCATGCGTTCTGAAATTCGATTGCAGTCGAGGCCTCGCATGCGTCCGTTCCGCGGTCATCCGCTTCGTTTGTTTTTCGCAATCTCTCTGCCTTTCTGTCGCTCATGCTCTTTCTAGCCACTCAATACGCACTCATTCGTCCATCAAATCCTATAATTATCGCGTGTTGCTGGATACTGATAACTGAAAACGCAAGCAAATGACGTTAATGTGATCAACCGGAACGGAAATCCAAAAATGAAAGACACAAGACAAGCGAAAAGAAATAAACAGGAAGAAGCACAGCGAAAGAAGCCGGAGACGAACATTTAGCCAATAAAAGGCGAAAGCAGAGATGATTAATCACCGTGTTGGAATAGTTGCTCGGTTCATTAGCCATCGAGTAACCTCCCCCGAATTCCGTTTCGTTCATTTGTCCCGAGATTTTCCTCTTTCCCGTTCACCTGATCGTTCAGTTTTGCATATCGAGCGATCCTTAACTTTCATTCACGGCGCGCCTGCACGTCCTCGACAAGATGGCGGACGGGGGGAAACATAGGAAGATGGAAGAAAGGAAAACGGGAGACCGAACTGCTCCTGGACTTGTCGTCTTGTTCGTTTTCGAAGCAGCAAAAATCAGCGACTTTCGCGAAGCAACGATGCGACGTTACTATTCATGGGAAAAGTTTTAATTTGCGTGTGACTCTGTCGCGCTGCTTCGCATTCAGGATCGTGCCCGCGTGTGCGTCGATGAACTTTCATGGGAACAGCCTTCTTCCAGAGGCACCGGCTACGTCTAGCAAATTTAATCACCGTGACGATGTTAATTTGCGCGATTTAATTGCCTCTCACTTTGAAATAAAAGGGAACGGAGCGCGTAAATGGAGTTGCTTCGAACTCTTAAAGGTTACGGGTGGCTGCAAATAAATAAGGGTAGATGTGTCCCAC